>CM017895.1:37244279-37844279 GCA_008369825.1 Triplophysa tibetana
CCTGAAGCTTGTAAGGAGGTGGCTAAGAAAGAGCCCCTTTCTGGTCCTGAATTTGTGAGCGGTGTCATCGTCAAAATTAGCAGTCATCAACCTCTGCCAAGCAAGAAGTCCATTAAGGTACAATGTCGAAACCATAAGCTTTGAAAAACATCAGACAAATTGAAAAACACAATGTGCTTTAATGGAATATGTTTTTGTTCTTTTATATTAGGATTCATTGTCTGAGGTATCAGATGTGGTCTATTTGGATATTCTTGACGGAGATGCAGAGGGTCACTTACGTTTCAAGTGCCCTGAAGATGCACAGGCGATCATCACGGCTGGAACAGAGCTGCAGAAAAAATACAACTGGAGTCTTGATCTTCTCTCAGGTTATATTGACATATTTTCTTTCATATAGCTCTGTAAAGTGATAGTTAGACCTGCATTGTAGTATTGATGAATAACAGAGCTGTTTTTATAATATATAAAGGTGACCATGAGCAGAGGTACTGGCAGAAGATTTTGGTCGACCGACAAGCCAAGCTGAACAGACCCAGAGAAAAGAAGCGTGGGACAGAAAAGGTAAGTTAATCATTCCCTTTTAACAGAATTAAGACTTTCACTTTTTGAGATGAGATTTAATGAAGCTAAAATGATGTTTGATCTACAATAATTATTCTCTCATTGCTTTTATTAGCTCATTTCTAAAGCGGAGAAAATTATCATCGCACGGGCCAAGGAAGCATGCAAGCACACCCGCTTTGATGATTAAAAGTCAATGATTTTTACAAACTTATTGTTTGAAAACTGTCTGTTTATCAGACCTGTTATTTAATTAATAATTTGTTTTGTACATCACTAAGATGTTTGGCTTATTCACTGCTATTTTTATTATACCTTGATTAGTTTTGCTGATCTTTCAGAAATTGAGGTGCATTGTATTTTTTAAGTTTTGCGTGAGGTATATTTTTTGTTTACAGCTCTAGTTTGGTGTGTGTTATGGCATATTATAAGAATATATATAAAACTTTGCTTTCTATTGTTAGTTAAGGGTACCAGCCAGGATAAAAGGCCACATGGAAGCTGTATCTGTTGTTATGTTTGCATTTTGGCTCTTTATAGCGTTTTTAAATAAAATTAATTTCTAAAAGCATTGCTTCTTCCTTCTACCACACGGTCTCATACACATACACTATGACAACATCTCTCTTTGGTTGAAAAGAGCTGTTCATTTGACATTGATGGACAGACTTCTTTAGATATCTTTATAGAATTGGGCTTGGCATTTTCACAACTGTTTCCTTATATTTAAAAATGTATGTTATATTGAAGTGTTGCGGTATATACGTGAGGTCATTGAAACATACTGCGGAAATCAGATGATTTTTTATTTAAACATTGACCTGTTGCTCTTATCATTACACCACAAAGCAAACATTTACATAACACATATTACAACATACTGAAGACTTATTAAAATGAGACCACTCACAATTTAATTCCCTCAAACAAAATTAGGGGTACTATGGTCTACCATAAGGTGAACTTAGGTAAACTGGGACACTGTTCCTGAAGAAGTGTCAGGTATTTACACTACATAACATGCATGACGGACTTCACAGACGCTCGACTGTAGACCAACACGTTGGATGACATCATGTCACGTGTCGTGTACTTTGCTCTACATCTCATCATTTCTTTAGAGCCTAAAGTGATGCACCAAAAACTTGTGGTATTCATAGATCATAGTCCAGTCACCGTATGCATTTATCATTAAGTTATATCAAGGGTTAATTGCTACGGATGTTGACGTTCGTCTGTGAACTTTCACCCAAATACCACGTTTAGTAGGTCAGCAAAGTAACATGAGTTTGAGTCACACCAGGTTTCGGTTTTTGTAAATCTTTCTCCAGGAACAAGTTTACAGATATTGAAATGTGATTTTTGTAAGCTAATCCACGCCAGTATCTCGTTATTAGTTTGTGTGTTATTCGCAAATCGTGTTTAGTTTGATTGTCCTGATGAAACCCCGCCAGCGCGCGCTCGACCTTTGCATCACATCACATCGCGTGACGTCACCGCCAGTGCTGACGGAGTCGCTATATAATCAGGAACAGACGCTCATTTCCCACAAAACTAGATCAGTGTAGATTCACATCCTCGTTTCCGACAGTCAGAACACCACAACAGGTAAAGTGAATTTTCTTTTGATTTGTCGGTTCTGTCACATTTTATTCTTGAATTATATTTTTTCTTATATTTGTCTTCACTTTCTGTTTTAAAAAAGGAACTTCTGCTTATACTGTTGTTGTATTCTTAACCTTTTGTTTTTTTCAACTACAGTGACATGGCTTCTCTAGATGTTATGACAAACCAGGTATTGATTTTAGTAAAATAAAACTTTAGTTATTTTATGTTATCTTGTTACTTAAATTCCATTTTTGATTATCGATCCCAAATATTGAATTGTTATATTGAATTATATCAGCTGAATTGTGTATATTTATTATCTTTCTGCTGTTTTCCTAGAACGTAGTTGCCCGAGTGGCTAACCTTCCTTTGATCATTTCCACCTACGATATTGTGTCGAATGTGTACTGCCACACCAAAGACAATCATCCGTATCTGAAGTCTGTGTGCGAAGCAGCTGAGAACAGTGTGAAAACTTTAACCTCAGCCGCTTTGAACACTGCTTTACCTTACATTGGAAAACTCGAGCCACAGAGTAAGTTTTCTGTGATTTTAATCCTGAGATCAAATGTTAAAGCAGATCGCAGTGTGAACACGTGTTTCAAAGCTGGTTTTTTCCTATGTAGTTTCTTTGGCTAACACGCTGGCGTGCAAAGGACTGGACAAGATAGAAAAGACCTTGCCGATCCTACACAAACCCTCAGATGAGGTATTCAACATTAATATGGTGACTTTAACCTCAATAGTGGTTGGCCATATACAAATCTTTCTTTGAAGACAACGATCTTTATTATTATAAAATAACCTTTTCTATTTTCAGATTGTTGCAAATGCTAGAGAGGCAGTGACAGGAGCCAAGGAAACAGTCGCTGGGACTATGAACGGCGCGAAAGAGACGGTGTCTCATAAACTGGGTGGAGTGATGGACAGAACCCGTGAGGCTGTGCAGGACAGCATGGAAATAACCAAGACGGTGGTCAGTGGTGGAGTCCAAACGGTGATGGAGAGCAAGATGGTGAAGCTGGTGAGCAGCGGAGTGGACACGGCACTGAGTACATCTGAGACCCTGCTAGAGCAATACCTGCCTGAAACCGAGGAGGAGAAAGGTGAGACTTTGACGAGATGTTGAAATAGTGTAATGTCAAAATCACATTGTTGTGGTTTAAAACTGGCTGTGATTCATCATATATAAAAGTCAGTGAAATGTATAGGCCTGCATATTTAAGACTCTAAATATCTTCTGATGGTCTCGTGGTATTTCAAACAACACCGCCTCTGTCTGACCATATTCTGACCATATACGTGCGTAATATTTACAAAAACACAACCAACACTTGTGGGAATTTTCTGGGAAATATTCTGTTTTCCTGTCAACTAAACGCTAATCCGATTCATGTGCGAAACAAAATACTTACGAAAATCTCAAAGAGACCTTTGATTCTCAATCTCATTCTTGGTACTAGAGTCACACTAATGTTTGGTGAGATTACGCCCTGTTAAGATTCCAAAATGTAACAACTGCTTCTTTGTCCTCCTCTGTTTGTCGTTTTTTTCCTCAGCGTGTGGAGAGAAAAACAATGTAGGATTTGAGAACGACGGGGATGCACCCAGTTACTATGTGCGTCTGGGGTCTATCTCCTCCAAAGTGAGAGAAAGGGCTTACCGGAGGGCTGTGGTCAAGGTTCTTAATGCTGTTCAGCACAGCCAAGAGTCCTTATCAAAGCTGAACCACACCATGGATCTGGTAGGTTGATATGAGATCAATTTAAGGGATGGATAGTAATCGTATAAGAGGATTCAGTTTGCATCTTAATGCCACCACTGTTAAAGGGATGGTTCACCCCAAAAATGAAAATTATGTCATCATTAATTCACCCCCATGTCAATCTAAACAAGTATGATGTTCTTCTGCCGAAACTCAAAAGATATTTGGAAGACTGGGGTTATTGGACCCCTTTGACTTCCAACTATGGACACAAAACCACTTCACCAACCAAAAATCCCCCCAAAACATGGCTTAGTAAATATCATAAAAATAATCCATTATATTAAATTAATATCTTTTAAAATCATTTAACTGATTTTTTTTCTGTGGGGACATATGAAAAAAATCCTACAGTTTTTTTATTAAATAAACGTATTTAATTAACAAATTATATGTTTAACATACACTTAATCTTTTAGTTTATTCTAATAGGAATATTTGATTAACTCACATTTACATATTTTTTTCACTTACATTTACACAATCTAAACAGTATCTTTAATTGATTTCATAGCTTTAAAATGTACTGATTTTTTTTACAGTATTCTTTTGTGTTCTGCATTAGAAATAATTAATTGCACTTTTGAATGCCATGCATGTTCATAAATGATGACCGTTTTTTTATTTTGGTGTGACTGTCCCTTTAAATATAATATTTGTACAATAAGGATGCTAAATATAAAGCCTACACTTAAGTTGCTTTGTTCAATTCCTAATGTTTTGATTTCTTTATTAGATTGAATATACCCGAAAAAACCTCAATGGTGCTAACCAGAAGGTTAATGAGAAAATGCGTTCACTGATGGGATGGAAGAATATGTCTCAAGAAGAGAGTGAAGAAGAGAACGACAAGATCACAGACAATGAAGCGGAGGTAAACACGACGTTTCTTACCTGCATTTGCCCTTCGAATTTAAAATGAATATTATCTGTATTCTGAAGTTTGGATAATGATAAAGAAACTTCTTAAAAGATGCAACATATAATTTGCAACAACTGAAACATCTGTCATGAAATTCTATTACATGGTGACAGTATATTGACCTCAGTGTGTCTTCTGCAAATCTCTCAACCAGCAAATTGAATCTCGCACTTTGGCCATCGCCCACAATCTCAGCCAGCAGCTTCAGAGCACGTGTCTGGTCCTGGTGTCCAGTCTGAAAGGTCTTCCTCAACACGTCCAGGTCCATGCCCTCTCCGTCAGTCACTCGGCCATGGAGATCTACACCAGCTTCAATAAAGCTGCTGTCATGGGAGATCTGTCTGATACAGTCCTCACCAGCAGTAGATCACAGATGAACAGAATACAAGACTCAATGGATAGCGTCATGGACTATCTGGTCAACAATACGCCGCTCAATTGGCTGTTAGGTCCATTTTACTCACGCGTGGGACGCCCGGCTGGGAACGGAGTCAAACCAGGGCAATCCACGAGCTCTCAGCCTGAATTGGAGATGCTGTCAATGTAAAATATACAGTCATACATTCATGCGAGTCAATCTGTGTCTGCTTATACGCTGTGTTTTGTAGAAAAAAATAATGTGTTATTCTTCACAAATATTTTCTGAATATCTTGAGCTTTACTCATCTAAAATTGTATAAATGATCTTGAAGTGCCTTCTACACTGTTTAAGCCATTGTCTTGTGTCTTTTTTACATTTCTAATAAACAGATACACATTTATTATTTCTTGGGAAGGTTTTTTTTGTCCTTACTGACAAAGCTTATTTGTGTTCATATTTTGCAAATATGGGATAAATCAGTGTTTTCTGATAAAATAAGATATCACAGTGAGATAGAAGTAACATAAATAGGCTCACTGCATTTACAATATTTAAATACAATAAGAGTGATGTTACACAGATTTTGTGCTTATGAAAGTGATAATATTTGAACAATTTAAGGAGTGGTTTACTGTCATCAATAATGTGTACTGCCTCAAAAAGGTCTGTAGGATAAAGATGTATTTAACCCCCGTTCCATATTCTGTACATAGTGTAAGGTTCAAAGAGACACCTATACACATTTTTCATTAAGCTCTCATGGTAAATATGGTGTGAAATGCTTTTAAGACTGTGGAGTCATTTACACAAACAAATTTATACAGAAACCAAAGCAGATTTCTGAGGTTTACAGAATGCATACGGGGATTGTTCAAGTTCAAGTCATTTGGACCATTTTAAGCTTTTAATGTTAATCCAGTGATCAATAATGCAATGTTTAACCGCATCAGGAACAAGTATTAATACTAAAACTTAGTCATCAATTGTTTTTATTCAGTGCTGTTAAAAGACGGCCAAAAGAACTGTGCAAATGGCATCTTCATTTCATGTCCACAGGTGCCAGATTTCACAGTTTCAGATTTGGTTTCAGAGTCTGACATCACATCTGTGAAAACTCTGAGGTTGATACAATGGAAGACTCAATTATTTATATTTACAACAATTCTGACAACAGCAATGAAATGTGTGGAGACCATAAAAAGTAGCACCATATCAGATTTAAAGGAATAGTTCACCTTCAAAATAAACATTGTGTCATCATTTACTCACCATGTTGCCATTGTAAACCTATGTGATATTTTGAAAATTTTAGCAACCAAAATCCATTGGTCTCATAGACATCTTCTGTATGGACACAAAACCAGTGCAAGTCAATGTGATTCAACAGTTTTCTGTTACCGAGAAAATATCAAACATCATACAGCTTTAAAATAATAAGAGGAGGTTTCATTTTGCAGGTGAACTATTGCTTTAAAATGAAACACTTTTTTAAATGAAACAATGAAACAAAACTATGACATCTCTATAAAACAGAAATGCAAAATTTATCTTGATGTGGTTTATTTTTGACTGGATTTTATCCAGTAGTTAATTCTGTAAGAAAAGTGCAGGTACTTGGTTTGTTGAAAAAATGTACAGTAAGATATGGTTTTGTGTTTCCTAATAATGAAAACACAAATTTGTATTGTTGATATTTGGTGATCAGTAAAGCAGGTACACACGCAATCTTAGATACAGTTAAGCTACATACAGAGTTTCCTCAAACAGCATACATCATCGAAACACCTGTTTTAAACTATACAGATTACTTTTTTTAAGTTATGAGATAAATAGATACCACAGCAGAAAACGATTAGATAAGTACACAACAGAACTTTTCAACCTTTCAATTCAGTAGCAGGACGAGATGAACTGCAAGTAAAAGAATAATGATGTTTTGAAAAGGAATACTTATTGTACCGCTACCTAAAGTGGGAGGAGAGAAAGAGAGAAAACAGTCAAAAGATGCTTTAAAGAACAAGAGATTCTTCTCGACTTTGGAGTATATTTAGCTTATTGATTCATTGTGTATAGGCTGCACCTTACCAAACGCTGCTTTACTTTCCAAAACCAATGATTCTCTGGGTATCACACGCTCTATAGATGAGAAAAAGATTGAGACGTCAGCATCCTAGCCTAGGAAATATGACCTTTTGTCATTTGTACAGTAATGATTTGTGGTACAGTAAAATGTGTACATATAGTGGACGTTTGAGGTCATGTCCCAAACAGGTGAGAACTTTTGTTTATTATTTATTCATATAATATATACTTGTTTATTTTAAGTCTGTAGTTGTATATGTATCATTTGTAATTTAAAACACAATTTTTTGTGTGATTTGCCGTCCTGTTAATGCGTCTTTAAATTACATAGAGGCTACTCTGATCAAGCACAGATGCCTACCTGTGACTGAGACCTTGACCGTACTGAGTGCCAATCCCTGTGAGTCCAACACTTTATACATGCCGGCGCTGCGGGCCGTCACGCTCCTGAAAACCAGGAGCCTGTTCTTATGTAGATGACCTGTGTTGTTTTTGCCTCCGTCTCTATCCCACACGACTGTCCATGATGTGCCATTTCTGTCCTGAAAAATCACCATCTGTGCCTGATGTGTGTACAGGTCCAGCTTCAGGTCACCTCCAACCTCCACGGACTTGATGCTCTTGTGATCTAAAGCGTGAAGAGAGAAGACGCCGTGATTAAGATTTTCAACTGAATGTTACGGCTGCTGCCTGTGAGCAATTGTTTTAATACTACATTAGTGTTTAGGCTTTGTGAAATAAATCTGAGGCCATATGTCAGCCATTAAAATATTTATTTTAGTATTGCTAAAATGGTTATTTTAAACATTTTGCAAAAATGGCACCTGACTCAACCGAGTGCTTGAGTTTGAGCAGAGAATCTGTGAAATATGTTTTTTTTTATATTTTCGCATTGACACTAGGTGGTTGACTAGCAAGAGTAAAATCTCATTTCAGCGGCAATGTCGTACGATTCTGCTAGCGAAGGCCAGCAAGCCTTTTAAATTCATTTCAGGAAGTTAAGTGTCACGTTCTCGAGGTGGATTGTGGGATTGACTGTGACGCGAAGAAAGCATACTCATACGTATGCTATAATGCAGTTTTCATTTAGACGCTGCTGTGTGGGAATCAAACCACAGATCTGTGGACTGCAAACCTTTAAGTATCCGTATCGGATCAAATTTAGCAAGAATTTAAAACCTTCTATAATAGTTTTAAAAATACCAACTTCAACTTACTTGCACATAATATTTTTCTCCAAATGGTCGCTTCGTCTACACAGCAGCTCATCTGAAACAAAAAACTAATGTTTGTAGCGCCCCCTTGTGTCAATTCTTTGATAGCAATTCGTATTCGCGTTTTATTTCGCATTCAAGGACATTTTTGAGGACAAAAGCGAGCTTGTGTAGCTATGAGCATTTGCGTTTTTGTACTTGACGTCATGTTTTGTTGGCTTAATAAAAATGCACGAAAAACAAATCACAGTAGCAGCCGATATGATTCTAAGGAGATCTGTATTGTTAGCATATATAATGGCCTTACCAACAACTGTGAGTTGGACGCTCTGAATGAATATTCGATTCTGGATACTCGATTCACCGACCACCAGATAACTCTCATAAATTCCTGTGTCGCTGAATCGGACGTCCTGCAGGAAGAGAGAGCAGTTTCCCCTCAAGAGCATCGCCTCCGGGACATCGGCACGCTCCCTGTAAGCATTTCCCTGAAACAGCTCCTCTCCCATCCTCTCAAACACTGAGTCCTGAACGGTCTGCCATTGGATGTGGGGTGTTTGAGCTCGCTCCAGCTTTGATGTCACGGTGCATGGCAGTACAGCTGGGAGACCCACTTTAGATGATGTGTGGATAACCAATGAGAGGGGTGAGGAGCCTGTGAGACGGGCAAATTAGACAAAATACAGATTCAACTTTGTGAAAGGAAGTTAAGGAATGAGTTGATATTCTCTTTCTGTATTCTTACCGACACAAATCACAAGCCATTGCAAAAGATAGATTGAGAGCCTGGGAAAAGATGTTAAAAAGTATCATTTAGAGAGATTTGTGAAATCCCCTTGAGCTTTATCTAACATCTACATTTAACAAAACATGCACATAGACACTATATATATCATAGACGTGTGTGGTATATGTGAAATATAAAAAACAAATTAAAATAAATAAAAATTGCCTAAAGGAAATAAACATGATCACTTTTGCAGATAGTGTATTTCTTAAAATGCATGTTTTTTATGATTATGGATATGGTATTTAAATAATAAAGTTCTGATGTTATTTGCCAACAACACGTTTCCCTTAGAAAATGTATTTTTCGTTATTTAATATAATTGACCACATTGTCAATAAAAAAGTAAGTAAAAGTAGTACTAAGATAGATTACAGTCACTGATATTAAATGTGATTTTACGTGAAACAATTAAAAAAATGAGAACATTTTACAGCTGTTAATTCAATAAAATATTATTAAATTGTGAAATTAAATTCAGTAAATGTAAATAACACAAATTCAGAAAATGTGAGTGACTCAAACATTTCGCAAACATATTACGTTTTTATAAAAAAGCTAATTTATTAATTAAATGTTAATTTTTTCATTAAATACTTTATATGTATTTAGAAATTTACTGTTGGATTTGTAATAAATTCTTTAAATATGTCCCACTTAATGATTTTTAAAAGATTGTGTTAATTTAATACAGCTGTTTATGTTTGTGATATTTACTAAACCTACAGAAATTGTTTTTAGAGTGTAGCTTTAATTTTTATCGTTCTTCTTTTACATGTATGTAAGTCTTGGTGTATTTCAACAAATGTGTTTTCCCTATTCAGCTTCAGTTATGTTTTTTTTATATATTTCAATTTAGAATCTCAACTTAAACTTATCTCAGTTTTGCTTTTCCTAATAATAATGAGATATTATTTATTTTTATAAATGTATTATCGATTCAGTAATTAGCTTCACTTGTATAAATTGGTTACAGCCGAAAGCAGACAAACAGCTCCATCTAGCGGCAGCTTTTAAAAAACTGATTTCTGCAATCTTCATGCATTTAATCCAACACAACTGGCTCTGTAAACGATGCACCAACATACGGTGGTTATTTTGCGAGATAGTTCATCCCAATTACATCCTTAAATAAAATGATGTCTAAATCAACAAAAATATCGAAGTCGTTTAAACGCGAACGTCCCACATTAGATATGTCTAAATATAACCTATTTATCTGCAGTATTTGTGTTAAAGTCGCTCTCACCAGTGCTGTCTGTCCATGACATTCGTGTCGATTCCTTGTGTCAGTCAGAGAAGTTAAACGAGACTGTAAACAGCTGAGCGGAGGCATGACTTTATCTACTCTTAACTCTCGCTTTTCCAAAAACGAAACTTACTCGTTCCTATCCCTAACCCTACATACGACACGTGACTTAAATCCTGCGTGAACGCCAAAGAAGTTTAATAACTTAAATGTATGAAAGCAAAACGGCTCATCCTTATAGTATTTTACGCTTGCGACTTCTATGCGCATTTTTATTCTGCCGGTAACCTATAAAATTTACGTCATTCAGTACATTGTGCTTGTTTTATGGAAATGAAAGCAGTGATACTTGTTTCGTTTATCCGCACATTGGGGATGGAGGCGAGACTGATCTTTCTGGGGAAACAAAAACTCAGAGTTCTCTCTCTCAAGAGAGCACATTTCATACACAAGTGCAATTCAAAGTGCTTTACATAAAATAAGTATTGGCATGATACAAAGATTTTACATTGCCAAAGCACAAGGTGAAATATTAACATGCACAAATACAGATTAAGATAAAAATAAGATAGAATAAAAAAGTCTATAAGTAAATATATATATATATAATTTTGTTTTAAGGGTTAGGGTTAAAGTTTTAATTAAAGTTATCAATGAGGGTGATAGTGTCTCTCTCTCTCTCTCTCCGTTAATTTCCAAACGTGTGGTTTTGTGGCTATTGGTTCTGTATGTTTGTGAGTGATTACTGGTATGAAAACCAGTAGAAATAACGTCAAGCATTAATTCTCTCCATAGGATACTGGTCATTCTTTCCATAGCATACTGATGAAGTGTCATTAATCATGAATGACTAACACCTATTTCTTAAATATATACAATGACTATTAAAAAGATGGCTGGGTAAGTCCCATGTGTGGTGGCTGTCACAAGGTCATCAGTCATGTTTCTGTAATGTTTGGATGCTTACGTCTACACTTAAAGATTATAGGCTGAGAAATGAAAGATTGTTAAACAAAACTCTTGCACAAGGTTGTTTGTTCTTCATCAACGAATAAAACTGATGGATGTTGCTGGAGTTTATGTGTTTGTCTGTGATGGTTTGTAGGGTTTATATGTAATTGGTGTAGTGTGCAGTAAACAGTAGCTATAGAGGGATAGTTCACCCAAAAATGAAAAGTATGTCATTTATTCACCCTCAAGTTTCTTACAAACCTTTACAGATTTCTGTTGAACACAAAGAGACATGTTTGAAATAACTATAGTTACTGACATTTCTGGGACACCATTGAGTACCAAAGTAAAATAATTATTGTAAACACACACACACCCACACAAACATACATATTTTGTATATATATATACATATATATATATATATATACAAAATATCCCCAATGTGCTAACTTACAATTTAAAATAATAAAAATATGATAAAAAACAATATTTGGAAGTTTTAATTGTGGATCTAACTCGTCATACTTCATATGAAGTGATTCATGACATATTAGGGTGAACTGTTCTTTTAATGTCTTGTTTTTAGATATTTCCGGTGCGTTGGGGCTTTCCACTGAAATGTTTATTCAACTTTCCACCAGGCCAACCGTAAAAATCAGTGAGACTTTGGTACATCTTATGCATTATATTCAAGATGTGTGGTTGGCATCCGAGGCGAGCCTGATATTTATTGGCTCATGGGCCTTAAAGTGCCTGAATTTGTTTTTCTGATGTACAGGTTACAGATTTTTAACCTCTACTCTCCAAAAACAAAAGTTTTAAAAATCAAAGCTGTCTGACAACATACGTGACAATATAAAAGTTTGACATCGACACTGTTCTGTTTGCTGAAACATAAGTCAGTCCAACGTCAGTTCCTAAGCTAAAGTTTGACTACCTTCACACCGCCACAAAAATCCAATTTTGCTCATATGTGACCCAGATCTGATTACTGCATGTCAGTGTGAACGGCACAAACCACATGGACTCCGATCTATTTAAATCTGATCCGACCCACTTCTATATGTGGTCCTAAATAAGATACAGGTCTGATGTTTTGCAGAGCGACCTCAGTCTGAGAGGTCATATCGGAATTTGTGCGCCTTTTAAGTCATTCTACATCGACCCGCGTCATAATTCTGATAACAAAATGTTCTTCTTAGCAACGGCCTACAGAGCCTATGATGGATAACCTGTAATGTCATTTTCTCAATATTTAGATTTTTTACATCCTCAGATTCCAGAGTTTTAAATAGTTATATCTCAGCCACTTGCTGTCCTGACAAACCTTACATCAATTGAAACTGATCATCTTTGTCAGTTTTTGTTCTGCACATTTAAGGTTGTTTAAGAAAATGTTGATTGGCTGTGTTTCATACAGAAACTAATGAGAATTAATCTTTGAGAACTAATCACACTACACTTGGAACGGGGAGGAAATATCTAAATATAAATTACTTTCTAGAGTAAAATTCTGTGCTTTGGCTTTGTGTCTTAATTTATAGAAAGTACAAGAAACACAAAAACAAGTGCAGCTATGCTTTACGTTGATTGTGTTTTAACATGACATGTCTAAATAAAATAAGCAAGAGTGATGCTCTTAATACAAAGTACCCACATCCTGATTTCCATCTGCGTAATAAATGTCCAACAACATCCACCTGTTGTAAGCTGGTTAGGTAAATGAACAGGTCTAGAGAAGCATTACGCTAATCACTAGAGGGCGGACCCATCCTGATTTCCAGATGTATAAATTTTGATACTGGCTTCCAAAAGCATCATAGAAACTCAAGTGAAGCAATGATGGGGTTGTGGCAAGTTGCATTTGGTTTGATGTTTGTTCTTGCAGTTGACATGTCTGATGCACAATGGCGAGGAAGATCGGTGCAAACTCAGAAACCTCGTTCATTTCGGCCTCGGTCACAAATGCAAGTTTCTCAGCAGAATGAAACCAGGGTGCCTCAGTTTGCCCAGACCAACAACCCCATGCATGTGACACAGAGACTTCCATCTCAGTTTTCAATGCAAACTCCTAGTGTGGTTGGTGGAAAGCCCGGTCAAGATCCTGTCGGCGTTCAGTCTAAACAGCTTTTGCAGGGTCCGATGGAAAAACTGACGTGGACCTTTCCAATACTGCCAGAAGAACCGTTACAGCAGGAGATTCCTTTTGAGCTGAGAGACCCTATTCCTCCTAACAGTGTAGGGGCGCTGTGCCATGAGAACTCTGTGTATGTGGAAGTGATGGAGGACTTCTTTGGCACTGGGAAACCACTAATGGCTTCTGGTTTTGCAATGGGAGGCTGTGGACCAATAGCGCAGGACGAAAATGCTCGAGTGCTCATTTTTGAGTCAGAACTGCATGGATGTGGCAGCATATTAACGGTGAGAAGACTGATCCTCTTACCAAAAGTGTAAGTTCTGAATATTCTTGAGTAACATTCTTGTTTCTTTAGGTGACCGAAGACTCTCTTGTTTATACTTTCACACTGGTCTATAGTCCACAAGAGCTTTCAGATGCTGTTCCTATTTTCAGGAGTAGTAGTGCTGCTGTCAGTATTGAGTGTCACTATCCAAGGTAAGGTTCTGAGTTCAAGATGGCTGCATTCTTGTGCGTGTAGTAAACAATTTGGCAGTTCGTGGAGACCAACTTTTTCTATAATCCACAGAATGCATAATGTGAGCAGCAATGCCCTGGTGCCCGCTTGGGTACCATATGCAGCTAGTAAGGTTGCAGAAGAGCGGTTGGTCTTCTCCCTCAAGCTCATGACTGGTTTGTATTATACAGCTTAGGCTTTTAATGTAGTTTCAACTTAATTATTTAGAACTAACCTTCATTTTTCCTTGAAACAGATGATTGGCATTTTGAGAGACCTTCAAACCAGTACTTCCTGGGTGACATTGTGAATATAGAGGCCTCTGTGAAGACGTACAACCATGTACCTGTCCGTGTGTTTGTGGACAGTTGCGTTGCCACTGCATCCCCTGACGTGAACTCTGCCCCCAGATACTCATTTATTGAGAATAATGGGTACGACATGCCCATTTACCCAGCCTATCCTAGAAGTACTGCAGGGTGTTTAACTTCTTTCTTCACCAGGTGTCTGGTTGATGCCAAGTTCACCGGCTCGAGCTCTCGCTACCTGCCACGACCTCAGATTGATAAGCTGCAGTTTCAGCTGGAGGCTTTCAGGTTCCAGCAAGTGGACAGTGGGCTGGTATGCATTTGACTTAGTTTTGAGTACATTATAGTGCACTGTTTGGAAACCTGAACCCTGTTGTCTTTGCAGGTCTACATCACGTGCATTTTGAAGGCAGTTTCTGCAGCCACTCCAACAAACCCCGAGCAGAAGGCTTGCTCATTCTCTCCTAATGGGTATGTCGTCCCCAAATAGCCTTCACTGTGTCAGTTGGGTGATGTTTATCATTGAGCATGTGTCCTTGTTTTGCAGGTGGGTGTCTGTAGATGAATCTGATCAGGTGTGTGGCTGCTGTGACTTGACCTGTAGCAGCAGCAGTGGTGCAAGCGATCAGGTTATTCGAGGTATGGGTTACACATGGACTAACTACCTATGACTCTGATTATGGTCTTGGATGTTTCTCACTACTTGTCTGTTCTCTGTAGATCTACGGTGGGAGCAAGCATCTGTTGGGCCCCTCAATGTGAAGAAATTTGGTCAACAGTAATTTGAAATGACTATGAGGTCAAGTGATGAATAAACTGTTCTTAATTGATTTATACATGGTCTATAACTGGTCGTCCCTCAAGAAGTCTTGCACATCTCATTTACATGTTTGCCTTTTCATAGTTCTGATTTGTCACTCCATGCCCTTCTACCTAGTTAAGCGGTAATGCATATAGATGAAAACTTGTTAAAAGACTTACTTATTTTTGCTAGGTAATTCATGGTAGGTACAAAAATAGGCTGTAACTGCCCAAAAAAGAATATTCCTATACCCGGAGTGTGAACAATGGTGTAGAAGCGCTTCACTTCGTTTGTTTTAACTTCACACAAACTTCAAATTATTTCTTCATTCAGACTTTGTTGAAGTGTGTTCCAAAGGTCAATGATATTGATTTGAACATCAAGTAAAAATGAGGACGTCCTGTTTAAGTGTGGAGCTTCAAAGACTCATGCAGCTTGTAAAGATCTAAATGTGTTAATGCATGGGTGTTTAACTCAGTTCTTGGAGGGCCGCAGCTCTGCACAGTTTAGCTACAACCCAAATCAAACACACCTGATTGAGATAATCAACATCTTGAGGATTACTAAACTTCCACGCAGTTGTGGTTAAGAGCTAAACTGTGACCCTCCAGGAACTGAGTTTGACACCTGTGTTAATGGCATAACCTCTCTAGCAGTGCATGGGTGGTAAGTGGTGTTGTAATGGAAGCAAGAGTTTTTTTCTTGAGCAGTATCGCTGAAGATGGATTCTTGTCTCTATATACACTGTCTATATTATGCACATGCTGTTAGATTTTAGCATTTCACCTTTGTTTTGAGTCGGCCTTTAGTTTGTAGTTGGTTTTAGGAACTTGACTGACAACTATTCTGTTAAATTCTAGTTGTGGTGTTTGCAAAGCAGTTCACATTGAATCCATGCAATGTATTTGTAACTTGCAATGCAAAAATACGAAATTCTTCTAAACAATGCTTTATATTTATGGGCATTAACTCTTGATGAAGATTGGACGGTTATATTCAAACTATCTTGAAGGGATATTGATGACTTAGTTTTGCCACACCTGCCTATGTCCGGTCATTTTGAATTTTTTTCCTGCCACCTGTTATAAAAAAAGGGAGTTACCACCACACCTTAACATATTTTGGTAACACTTTACCGTGTGACATTTGACCACAAAACTAATATTAAAGTAGCATTGAGATGAGGCAAAAGCCCACAAGATATTGTGTGGGACAATGTTTGTTTTATTCCAAATATCATTAGGATAGAAGGTAAAGATCATGTTCCATGAACTTATTTTGTTGATGACCTTCAGTAAATTTATCAAAAATTCTTGAGTGGATGCAGCAAAATCACAAAGAAAACTGACGAGAAACACCCCTACAAACTTTATTGGCTCGCTGCTGCCTGCTCTTTAGGAATTTGGGTTGGACTTTGGGAATTTCCACTTTTCATAATGTCATTACTGCAGTGAGCTCATAAAGCAATAAAACAAAACTTTCTTCTTAGCAATGGCCTACAGAGCCTATGATGGACAACTTCAAAGGTCATTTTCCTAATATTTCGATTTTTTACATCCTCAGATCCCAGACTTTTGTGGGTCAATGACATGACGTGTATTTTTTGTGTCCAAATTCATTATTTTCCTAAAAAGAATTGGAATAAATACATGCCATATATCAAATGGATCTACAATATGTCCTTTATAAGAAACCCTTCTCATTTTATTGAAATTCAATAGATTTTTCGAGTTTTGGTGTTTCAAAGACCAAAAATGTCAGGTGGTGCGACCGTCCGAACATACAAACAGAGAACAAAACTGAGAAATAAATGTTAATTTTCTCAATAAAATTCTTAATCAAATATTTTGGCATGATTTTATGTTAAATTCCTTATAAATGAGGGGAAATAGTGTATCGGTCCCATTTCAAAACTAATCTATTACTTAAAAAACTTTTGTCCGGAAAATGTACTTCTACTAATGTCAGGGAGAGCAACCGACATAAAAATGCAATTTTATGCAATGTTCCTTTAAGAAAACCATTTGACAGCATATGACATCTCACAGAAGACTCCAGAGGACCCTTTGAAGCAGTAACAAGGTTAGTCAACCTCCCATAAATATTAGATAATTTGACATTTTTGAGTAATGATGAGGTTGATTCAACTTATCATGTCAGGTGGTATGACCCATGGAAAACTTTGAAAATGTGTTGTTATTATAAAAATGTGTATTTGATTTAAGAAATGTATGTATAACATTGAGCACATGGTCAAACATTTGTATAGGCGTCCAAGTTAATGGCTCTTAGATTTGAATTGAGTTTGAAATGTCAGGTGGTGCGACCAGAGTTACAGTTAAACCAACTAAAAAAATCATGTTAATTCATGTTTTTGAAAATATTAAATACATTTTAATAAATACATAAAGCTTTTAAGTTGTTTAAAGGTGCAATCTACATATGTATATATATTTGTTTATTTTATTATGGTTTGAGTGACAATTTAAAGAGCACATAGTCCATCTTAAAGTCTTATTCTTCAAGAATATAGGACTGTATAATCAACATTGATACTAAAACAATTGCATCTTTAAATGAATCTATTTTAATTTGTTTTTGTAGATGCCATTATCAAGCAAGGAGAAAACAGCACGACATAGAGCTCATTTAAAAAGTAATCCCGTTGCAAGGGCCAAAAGAAAAGCAAGGAATTGTGTTCATTATGTATATCTAGATACATTACAACTTAAGTTAATATGGTGTTCTGTTATATTTTTTGTGGTAATTACAGTTATTACATGTTAATGATACATACTTGATAGCAGTGTCATACAGCATTACAGAAAAGCATTGTTATTAGGAATGAATTCGAATGATTAACAAACCATTACCTATTCTATTAAATATTTAAACTAAAATAATCTATTTTACAAATGATATAGTACAGGTGAAACTCAAAAATTTAAATATCATGCAGTAGTTAATTTATTTCAGTAATCAAGTTAAAAGGTGAAACTAATATATTTTATAGACTCATAATATGCAAAGCAAGATATTTCAAGCCTTTGTTATAATTTTGATAATTATGGATTACGGCTTAAGAAAACCGCAAATTCAAAATTAGAATATTGTGAAAAGGTTTTCAAAGCTTGAAATAACTCACTTTGCGTGTAATGAGTCTATGTAATATATTAGTTTCACTTTTTAACTTGAATTACTTAAATAAATGAACTTTTACAGGACACTCACATTTTTTGAGTTTCACCTGTATGTCCCATAAATTTTCATTTAATAAAAATAGAAGGGGTCTGAAACCATGTATCTTTTATAGAGATCGGTGTTGTACATTGCATGTGCTTTCTGAAAGCATGATTTTGAATTATATTTGAAAAGAGTTGTTCTTTATCTTGACTTACTGTTACTACTGAATCTATTGATAAGTAGATTGAATTCTGCCCTTAATGTTTCTGGGCCCAATATTTGCACTAATTTTCAGATTCATATAAAAGATGTTCTCATTTATTAAATGTGTTTCTTGAGGTTTCAAATTTATATTTTTTAAGAAACGATGATCAAATGTTATCATAACATGCAGTATTGTTTTGCACTTTCTTGTTAATTACATTTAATTATATTATTGAGATAGAGTATAAATTGGTCAGAGGATTCAAATAAAAAAGCCAATTAAAACCTGAATAAAATTAATTGACATATATTTCTTTTTATTTTGTGAATATCAATCATTATTGATCACAACGTCAGGTGGTGCGACCAGTCATGGTCAGGTGGTGCAACCAGCAAATTTACATTTAAATGTATCAATTCCCACTGCAATTGCAAAATGAAGTAAGAAATATAAATGTAAACCTTTATATAACGTATACAAATCATTTTTACAGTTAAAAACAAAACATAAAAAGTCCTTATGGAAAAATGGGTGTTTGAACACACAGAAAAGCAGCTGTTTATATGATTTGGAATAAAAGGTCAATAAATAAAGAAATAGAAAGGGAATTTACTTTCTGATATGCATTTTAGACACTACAATGATTCATATTTACAAGTCTCAGTAGTGCTAAGTACACTAAATGTATATTATTTTAAATTAATATATGGTCGCACCACCTGACATTTTCTGGGTGGTAAAATCAGAAATCTTGTTTAATAATGAATTAATGCCCCCTAAAATGCTGTAAAAACCAATATAAATCAACACAATAAATTTTTTGGACATAAAAATGCATTTTCAAACTGTTTTGCTTAAAATATATTTTTTTTCTTCTTGAAAACCTTATTTGTCATTGACCCTTAAATAGTTATATCTCAGCCACACACTGTCCTGACAAACCTTACATCAATTGAACGGTTATTTATTCAGCCTTTAGTTGATGAATAAATCTCAATTTCGAAAAATTGACCCATAACACTGGTTTTGTGGTTCAGGGACACATATGATTGTTTATAGCTGATCCAGAATACTCCTATAGAACTAAATTTTACTAATCCATTTTCCATTGAATGCTGTATCTGCTACAGTTGATGTAAAATGAGTAATGAACACGAAATAAACTGCAGCATTTACATTGACATTTAACAAAGTAATGCAGATATTTTTCAGTTCATCTTCAATCAGTGACTTCATCGGCCTTTGTCAGTTTTTGTTCTGCACATTTAAGGTTGTTTAAGGCGTTTACAGCTGTTAGATGTGTAATAGATTACATTGTGAAACAGGGCCCAACCATGCAAACTTTCTGTTAAAATGCAGATTTGTAACCCTTTGTTGTCCTGAAAAGAAATATGGAAAAGAAAAGGTTGATTGGCTGTGTTTCATACAGAAACTAATGAGAATTAATCTTTGAGAACTAATCACACTACACTTGGAACGGCAAGGAAAACTGATAAATTCACATTAAATAGTTTGGACTGTTATGATCATGGTCCCTGTGAAGGTGAAGAAATCTGTTTCCTTATTAATTTTGGATTAAAAGTAGATCTGCTACAATATCTAAATATAAATTACTTTCTAGAGTATAATTCTGTGCTTTGGCTTTGTGTCTTAATTTATAAAAAGTACAAGAAACACAAAAACAAGTGCAGCTATGCTTTACGTTGATTGTGTTTTAACATGACAGGTCTAAATAAAATAAGCAAGAGTGATGCTCTTAATACAAAGTACCCACATCCTGATTTCCATCTGCGTAATGAATGTCCAACAACATCCACCTGTTGTAAGCTGGTTAGGTAAATGAACAGGTCTAGAGAAGCATTACGCTAATCACTAGAGGGCGGACCCATCCTGATTTCCAGATGTATAAATTTTGATACTGGCTTCCAAAAGCATCATAGAAACTCAAGTGAAGCAATGATGGGGTTGTGGCAAGTTGCATTTGGTTTGATGTTTGTTCTTGCAGTTGACATGTCTGATGCACAATGGCGAGGAAGATCGGTGCAAACTCAGAAACCTCGTTCATTTCGGCCTCGGTCACAAATGCAAGTTTCTCAGCAGAGTGAAACCAGAGTGCCTCAGTTTCCCCAGACCAACAACCCCATGCATGTGACACAGAGACTTCCATCTCAGTTTTCAATGCAAACTCCTAGTGTGGTTAGTGGAAAGCCCGGTCAAGATCCTGTCGTTGTTCAGTCTAAACAGCTTTTGCAGGGTCCGATGGAAAAACTGACGTGGACCTTTCCAATACTGCCAGAAGAACCGTTACAGCAGGAGATTCCTTTTGAGCTACGAGACCCTATTCCTCCTAACAGTGTAGGGGCGCTGTGCCATGAGAACTCTGTGTATGTGGAAGTGATGGAGGACTTCTTTGGCACTGGGAAACCACTAATGGCTTCTGGTTTTGCAATGGGAGGATGTGGACCAATAGCGCAGGACGATAATGCTCGAGTGCTCATCTTTGAGTCAGAACTGCATGGATGTGGCAGCATATTAACGGTATGAAGATTGATCCTCTTACCAAAAGTGTAAGTTCTGAATATTCTTGAGTAACATTCTTGTTTCTTTAGGTGACCGAAGACTCTCTTGTTTATACCTTCACACTGGTCTATAGTCCACAAGAGTTTTCAGATTCTGTTCCTATATTCAGGAGTAGTAGTGCTGCTGTCAGTATTGAGTGTCACTATCCAAGGTAAGGTTCTGCGTTCAAGATGGCTGCATTCTTGTGCGTGTAAACAATTTGGCAGTTTGTGGAGACCAACTTTTTCTATAATCTACAGAATGCACAATGTGAGTAGCAATGCCCTGGTGCCTGCTTGGGTACCATATGCAGCTAGTAAGGTCGCAGAAGAGCGGTTGGTCTTCTCCCTCAAGCTCATGACTGGTTTGTATTATACAGCTTAAGCTTTTAATGTAGTTTCAACTTAATTATTTAGAACTAACCTTAATTTTTCCTTGAAACAGATGAGTGGCAGTTTGAGAGACCTTCAAACCAGTACTTCCTGGGTGACATCGTGAATATTGAGGCCTCTGTGAAGACGTACAACCATGTACCTGTCCGTGTGTTTGTGGACAGTTGCGTAGCCACTGCATCCCCTGACGTGAACTCTGCCCCCAGATACTCATTCATTGAGAATAATGGGTACGACATGCCCATTTACCCAGCCTATCCTAGAAGTACTGCAGGGTGTTTAACTTCTTTCTTCACCAGGTGTCTGGTTGATGCCAAGTTCACCGGCTCGAGCTCTCGCTACCTGCCACGACCTCAGATTGATAAGCTGCAGTTTCAGCTGGAGGCTTTCAGGTTCCAGCAAGTGGACAGTGGGCTGGTATGTATTTGACTTAATTTTGAGTTCATTATAGTGCACTGTTTGGAAACCTGAACCCTGTTGTCTTTGCAGGTCTACATCACGTGCATTTTGAAGGCAGTTTCTGCAGCCACTCCAACAAACCCTGAGCAGAAGGCTTGCTCATTCTCTCCTAATGGGTATATTGTGCCCAAATAGCCTTGACTGTGTCAGTTGGGTGATGTTTATCATTGAGCATGTGTCCTTGTTTGGCAGGTGGGTGTCTGTAGATGAATCTGATCAGGTTTGTGGCTGCTGTGACTCCACCTGTAGCAGCAGTGGTGCAAGCGATCAGGTTATTCGAGGTATGGGTTACATATGGACTTAATGCCTATTATTCTGATTATGGTCTTGGATGTTTCTCACTACTTGTCTGTTCTCTGTAGATCTACGGTGGGAGCAAGCATCTGTTGGGCCCCTCAATGTGAAGGAATTCGGTCGACAGTAATTTGAAATGGCTATGAGGTCAAGTGATGAATAAACTGTTCTGAATTGATTTATACATGGTCTCTGTGGTCGTCCCTCAAGAAGTCTTGCACATCTCATTTACATGTTTGCCTTTTCTTAGTTCTGGTTGTCACTCCATGCCCTTCTACCTTAAGCGTTATTGAGATGAATACTTGTAATTGGACTAACTTATTTTTGCTAGGCAATTCATGGTAGTTACAAAAGCCTATAACTTCCCAAACAGAAAATATTCCTATACCTTTATTGAGAACAATGGTGTAGAAGCACTTAATCTTTTTTTTTCTTAATGGGGTGTATGAGGGTGTGAAAGTATGCCGGTGCAGATCGAGTGATAGTCCTGTAGGCAAGCATTAGTGACTTGAATCTGATACAAGCTTCAACCGGTAGCCAGTGGAGAGAGATGAAAATGGGTGTCACATGAGCCCTTTTGGTCTGTTGGAAGACGAGGCGTGCTGCTGCGTTCTGAACCAGCTGGAATGGTTTGATAGCCTTTGCAGGAAGACCAGCAAGGAGAGCATTGCAGTAGTCCAACTTTGAGATCACCAGGGCCTGGACAAGGAGTTGTGCCGCATACTCTGTGAGGTCTAACCTTTCTAATGTTAAATAAGGTATGTCGTTGAATGATTATTGAAGGAAAGCTGTTCATCAAATATGACTCAGAAGTTCCTTACCGCTGTGGAAGGAGTGATTGTGGTATTGCAGAGCTGGATGATGAGATTGTGTTGCAACGTGGGGTGTGCCGGAAACAAGAGTGGTTCTGTGTTGGCAGGGTGAAGCTGGAGTTGATGAAATGCAAGCTGCTACAGTATTGTCTTCTGGGTGAAACGAGATGTAGATCTGTGTCGTCAGCATAACAGTGATGCTAGAAGCCATGTGCCCGTATGATGGGTCCTAAGGATGTCGTGAAGATGGAAAAAATCAGCGGTCCAACCACCAATCCCTAAAGGACCCCGCAGTGCTTCTGTGACCGATAGCAGTGGTGTGGATTGTTTTGAAGCCAGACTGCCTGTCATTGTTCTGGGATAGGTACCCACATAACAATTTTGTGTTGGCCCAGCTCCGGCCCACACTAATCCTTTTCCCTCGGCCCACATACAACATTGAATGACGGCCCTAGGGTCGCCCAGATCCAAATTCCAGACCATGACCAGATATGGGCCGCAACTGGTCCGAGCCTTAGGCAATGTACAAGACATAACTGGCCCTGAACTGGGCCAGAGTAGGTTTTAATACTGGGTGCCGTATCGTAGCCACAAGTAAACCAGATCAATGCCAGCTTTTAACCAGAAACCCCCAAATTTAGCCATAGTTCAGACTATATTGCCAAAATCATGTGAACAAATAACTTCCAAGACCTGAATTATGTTTTTCAATAAACATTTTTTATTTAACATATAAAGTGAACACATTGTTGAACATATTTTTATGTAAAACGGAAATCTTTAGACTTTAAATGAACAATACCTTAACACTTGAAATAATGAAACCAAAGACAGACTAAATGAAAACGTTTAACCCAAAGAAAGACCAAATTAAACTGAATAAACACATGAAATGAGAAAAAAATGCATGTATTTCTTATGTATTAGCGCGCATAAGCTATTGAGGCTCTAAATGAGAGGCACAGCTATTTAGCATCCCCTTTCTCTTCAGCCGTTCTCTTCTTCCTCCATCCCTATCCGGAGCAAGCTGAAGCCATTTCTGGATCTGACCATCTGCCTCCTGCTCGGTGGCATGGCGTGTTAGGGAATTTTGTCTCACCCCAGCTGAAAGACATACAAAATTATTAAATACAAACATTCATCCCTGTACTGTACCGTTAGGTTATGGTTATAAAAAAAAAGATTACAGATTTTAGATAACATCACCTATAAACAGCATTTTTTAATCTTAAGAAATAAATTAGATTAATGTTTGTTTTCCTACATTCCTCAAAACATCTTCTTTTGTGTTCAACAGAACCAAAAAATGACATGTTTTTCCTACTATGGTGCTTCAGAACTGTTGAATTGTTAACATTATTCCAAAATATCTCTCTTTATTCAACCGAATAAAGACATTTATACATGTTTGAAACAACTAGATGGTGAGTAATTCAGACAGCATTTTCATTTTTGGGTGGAGTATCCCTTAAAGTATGAACATTTTAAATGTCCATTAAAATTTGTGAACCTGTCTGTGAAATCTAATTCGGAGAGAATGAGCATCAAAGTTTGATTTCAGTCATTCATTTCAATATGATTTAGATCTTTGACATGGCCTCAGTCAGTCAATATTAAATGTATCAACATTATACTTTCACATAATGTTATGTACATTATGTTATGATTTTAAGTAGAAAACAACTTCAGCTGGGTTTTCAAAGGCAGGGTCACATGTTGTTTTACAATAACAATTTTAAAGGATTATTGTAATGTATACACAATGAGCCTGAAAAAAAGCTTAGCCTCGTTTTTCTAATGCACACATACCAAAAATTATAAACCGTAACTGCAAGCTTTTGAAACCCATCTTTCCATTAATCCCTTTCATATTTAAGTTCTTGGCCAAAGAGTTTGTGATCGTTGCTCTCATCATTCTCCACACAGCATCTCTGGTGTCTGTTCCGCCTTTCAAAGCCAACATGGATATCTGTGTATAAATAAGCACATTTTTAATTTTATATATTCATTGGGCCAAAGAAATAGCTGTTCTCCATTTTTTTTATTTATGTTCAAAATAGGGTATATGCACACAGGAAGATGACGTATTTATGCTAAAATAGCAGCCAGCTAGGTCACTTCTTCTGTCATAGCACTGAGAAACTTTTATAACCAAGTGATAACAATGTGTTTAGAAAGAAAACTTTCAAATTTCAGCAAACTGACAGCACTACAGATGAGCATTGTTAAGTGCCTCTGTGATCATGCCTTTGGTAAATGCAAAAGTTCATTAGGCCATTTTATGCCTTTATTATTAGTACAGTGATTATTTTAAAGAGGGCAGAAAGTGAAGTCTACATGAGAGACGGGGTAGGGGCTGAAAATGATCACGGGCCGGGACTCGAAGTCAAGACGCCCGGGATACACCGGCGCCATATGTCGCAGCAGGAACCACTCGACCATCGGCTCCGACAGACTGATGTTGTTGAACGTACGCCATTGATCCCTGGCACCAGATGTATCAGAGCTGGCAGAGATTTTAATGGAAGGACGTCATCGCTGTGTGTATATAGCATACCCTATTAGCATGGAGTTTGAAGACTAGTATGTGGATAGAAGGTGAAAGTTTTATTTATTTTAAACTTGGTATCCATATTAAAGTCAATGTTGGTGTAGCGATTTTAGCTGCATGTTGAATTAAGGATGAGTTTACTCAACAAATAAGATTCTCCACCAGATCTATCAAGATCAAACATATATGAAATGAGTTATTTAGAACGTCAATTTCAGTCAAGGAATTAGTTTAGCTCAAAGGAAAATATGTATAATAATCGTCATTACACATACATATTTTACAATTCTGATTAGCAGTATAGTGATAAAAATCCTATATGTATTCGTCCAGCAAATGCATCAATGATTTTATACACCAACGTTATCTCATTACTATAAGTAACGTGACTTTAACAAACAGAATTAAGAGCAGAGGTAGCATAGATCGAAACACAGCTTAAGTGACCAAGTTTGTAAGCCTGAACACAGAGAACTCATCACAAATGCCTTTATGGGTTTTTATTAAACTCTACTCTACATGGTAAAACAAAATGACGACAAACAAATACATGAAACACAAGCGCGCTACGAAGCGCAGAGAGAGAGAGAGAGAGAGAGAGAGAGAGAGATGGCTGCGAGGCAGGTAAAACATGTCTGAAAACCAATAGAATCATCTTTAACAAAGAGGCACGCTCTTAACGCAGCTACTCTGTATTTAGAAACGGATACTTGCAATCTCGATGTTGGACCAATATCCGTATTCGTGTGGATGGAAATCTTGAATGGTTTCAGAATGCAGTCCTGTTGAAACGCTGAGTTTAGGTCCTGAGTCCGGAGTTCCATGGCTTAATCGGGGACCCCAGAGGGGGGCCCCAAGCGGGGGTGTCCGTTAGATTGTCCTCTTTCTTTTCCCTTCCAATTCCTAAATCAAGAGACGCTCCGAAGTGGATCGGTGATGGTGTTTTAAATGCATACCTGCCCTGCCCCCAGATGGTCTGTGGGCCAATGCCACGAAGGAGATCCGTGGGCCAAAGAGAGGTCCTTTCTCATGGCGCCTCATTTGCATGGCTCTGACAGTATGGTCAGTTAGCATTTAATACCTAAACTTAGTTATGGACAAAGTATGATGCATGCTATGTTTTTATAACATAGCTCATCATATAGGGAATTCAGAGATGTGTAGTTACATATGAAACATGCAAGTCTTTGAGCTGTGAATCCTCCCAACGTGTGAATACATCAAATGAACCCTAAATCAAAACTTGCATATCTAACAGTTACAGAGTATTTATAATGGCACGAGCGCCAACATATAACCAGACATTTAGATAAATTTTTATGAAAGGACAGTTTAAGCACATAGGTTCCTATTTGTCAGAGAAGTTTCTCTGGTTAGCTCAGATGTTAAGTAAGAGGTGAGACAGAGACTTAAAAGCAATGCTTTGAAGCTACGGAGTCGTAAATGTCCTACAGAGAAACCAAATGGTTATCACACTATCGGTGCAAGTTCCAAACGCAAACCCAGACTCATGGAGCCATACTTGCTTTGATCTTTAGATGATGGTATCTAGAAACCGGGACAAAAGGGAGTCAGGGGTTGAATGGCTTTTTTCACACTGATCCAGTCACTACATTGGAAAGAGATAAAACATTAAAAAAACTGGAAAAGCAAAGAATATGCAGGTCCAGGAAGTTTCTTTCTGAGGAACAGTGCACAATTTAAACGAGAGACTCAAGGTCAACTATCACACAGCATAAAAACAGCCACAAATCATCCAGGTCATGTAAACTAGGAGTATACTTCTAAAAGTAACAAATAGTTCTTCTTATTGTAAAATCATTTATCGTCTTAAAAAATGTCCCATGAGAATTGTCTTACCAATTGTTTTTGGAAGTCATGGGAATTCCTTAGCCGCTCCTCCAAGTTTTTAAGAGCCTGAAGATCAGCTACAGGCAGTATGTTTGATTCAAGACCTATTTCTTCTTCGTTTATGGTTTTTAGGCCCTGTACTGTTTTATGGATCACTTTAAGGTGGTCCATGATGATCTTTTGATTGGTGATGATATTACGCAGTAGAGCTGCAAATAAGTTTATCATTGAAAACTTATTAAAATCCATATTAAACCAAGCACACAATCTCATATGTGTTGAAGGAATTTTGTAGAAATATAAATATATACTTACAAGTATCAAGAAAAAGTTGAGGATTTAGTGGTCCTTTTGAGTCATGGCCAATGTTCCTTCTCTGAAACGGTTCAGCAGCTGTGTTGCTTTTCTGTAGTTGAACTGTTGGACTTCTGCCTCGCTGAAGGTGGACCGGAGGACAGCGGCCTTGTTGAAGATGGACTGGAGGAGAGCGGCCTCGATTGAGATGGACTAGAGGAGAGCGGCCTCGATGGATTTGGACTGGACGAGAGCGGCCTCGATGGAGATGGACTGGAGGAGAGCGGCCTCGATTGAGATGGACTGGAGGAGAGCGGCCTCGATTGAGATGGACTGGAGGAGAGCGGCCTCGATGAAGATGGACTGGAGGAGAGCGGCCTCGATGAAGATGGACTGGAGGAGAGCGGCCTCGATTGAGATGGACTGGAGGAGAGCGGCCTCGATTGAGATGGACTGGAGGAGTGCGGCCTCGATGAAGATGGACTGGAGGAGAGCGGCCTCGATGGAGATGGACTGGAGGAGAGCGGCCTCGATGGAGATGGACTGGAGGAGAGCGGCCTCGATTGAGATGGACTGGAGGAGAGCGGCCTCGATTGAGATGGACTGGAGGAGAGCGGCCTCGATGGAGATGGACTGGAGGAGAGCGGCCTCGATTGAGATGGACTGGAGGAGAGCGGCCTCGATTGAGATGGACTGGAGGAGAGCGGCCTCGATTGAGATGGACTGGAGGAGAGCGGCCTCGATTGAGATGGACTGGAGGAGAGCGGCCTCGATTGAGATGGACTAGAGGAGAGCGGCCTCGATGGATTTGGACTGGAGGAGAGCGGCCTCGATGGAGATGGACTGGAGGAGAGCGGCCTCGATTGAGATGGACTGGAGGAGAGCGGCCTCGATTGAGATGGACTGGAGGAGAGCGGCCTCGATTGAGATGGACTGGAGGAGTGCGGCCTCGATGAAGATGGACAGGAGGAGAGCGGCCTCGATGGAGATGGACTAGAGGAGAGCGGCCTCGATTGAGATGGACTGGAGGAGAGCGGCCTCGATTGAGATGGACTGGAGGAGAGCGGCCTCGATTGAGATGGACTGGAGGAGTGCGGCCTCGATTGAGATGGACTGGAGGAGAGCGGCCTCGATTGAGATGGACTGGAGGAGTGCGGCCTCGATGAAGATGGACTGGGGGAGAGCGGCCTCGATGGAGATGGACTGGAGGAGAGCGGCCTTCATTGAGATGGACTGGTGGAGAGCGGCCTTGCTGAAGATGGACTGGAGGAGAGCGGCCTCAATGGAGATGGACTGGAGGAGAGCGGCCTCAATGGAGATGGACTGGAGGAGAGCGGCCTTCATTGAGATGGACTGGTGGAGAGCGGCCTTGCTGAAGATGGACTGGGGGAGAGCGGCCTCGATGGAGATGGACTGGAGGAGAGCGGCCTTCATTGAGATGGACTGGTGGAGTGCGGCCTCGATGAAGATGGACTGGAGGAGAGCGGCCTCGATGAAGATGGACTGGGGGAGAGCGGCCTCGATGGAGATGGACTGGAGGAGAGCGGCCTTCATTGAGATGGACTGGTGGAGTGCGGCCTCGCTGAAGATGGACTGGAGGAGAGCGGCCTCGCTGAATTTGATCAGCAATTGTGTGGCATCTTTGATTCAGGTCACGGGGACTAGTGCTTCTCTCAAATAGGTCTGGAGATAAACATCTTCTCTGAAGAGACTCAGGAGAAGTGTTGACTTGCTGAAGCTGTAAGGGAGAGCTGCAGTCTCGCTGAAGTTGGACAGGAAACTTGCGGCCCTGCTGAAATTGGAGGGGAGGAGAACAGCTTCTCTGACACAGATCAGGAGTTGTGCCACTTCTCTGAGGCTGGATACGAGAAGGGGAGGCTTGCTGAAGCTGGACAGCAGTTGTGTCAGGGGGAGTGAGGTCTCTATCAAACAGGTCAGGAGAAATATAGCTTCTCTGAAATTGATCAGGGGCAGTGGGGCTTCTTTGTAACTGGTAAAAAGATGGATTGATTTTCTTGGACATGTTTGAAGCATGAGGCCTTTGGTAGTTAGGTGTGACACTTGGTTTACTATGTAGGGATTTTCAGAAAGATAGAGCACAACATTAAAGACATTTTACAATTCATGTAAATATACAGTAGTTTACAATATACAAAATAAAACTGCTTACATTTTCCTTAGGTTTGCCTTGGCTGAGAGAGTCTGAATTTTTTGAGAGTCTGAAGAAAAAAGATCTCTTTAAAGAGAGAAAAGCAAATAAAGTATTTTATACATTTATTTGATTTAAAGAAAATGATAGTTAAGTTACTAAAACTTACGTTTTCTTTGCCTTAGATTTCTTTTCATCAATCCCATCTTCTCCAGGAAAGGGTATGTTTTTCGGCCTAAATAATTATTTTGTTACTAATAATAGTGTAGTGTCATACAATACTATAGTATTATATATACTCTACATATATATATATAAAACAAAAGTTTAGGAACACTCTACAAAAGTGTTCTAATGATCTTCCCAGGTTGATTTAACATCACGTAGGAGATTGGGAGCATATAAAAGGAACGAGCGACCGGACCGTCGAGGAGAGAGGACCGGGCCCGAACATGTTTGTGGTTGTATTTATGGTTTATTTGCCGGCCGTCGTCCGTGAGGGGCGGCCGGCTGTTTATTTATGTTTATGTTACTTTAATAAATGTTTTAAATGTCTTCCGGTTCCCGTCTCCTTCCTTCCCTACTTTGAATTGTATTACAGTACTAAAATCTTGCAGCTTGCAGAAAAACTAACATGTGAGCATAATAAACAATGAATATGAATGAATATATTCAGATTTAAACATTACACAATATAAACTTTATCTTCTGGTCAGCCAGCTTCATCAGAAAGATCATTTAGTCTACAGAGACCACACGCTGAACACATGAACACATCACTTATAACAGCATAAACCATATAGTCTGTACATGAGTCAAATGAGTACATGCCTTGGACTTATGCAAAGAAAAAGATCAAATATATTAGAAACAGAAACGTTTAATAAATTTTTTTTGCATTGGTAAGAAACAAGTAATACAATTAAAAAGACAGACCGCTGGTCATAAAATCTCATGTTAAATTCTGTGATATTCTTTAAACCCAGATGTAAACACTTGATGACCTGACAGATAAAGCACACAAACTATTTATTGATAATGAATGTTTGAAAAGTTCTTGACAATATGGCAAATGCAAACAACTTATGAAGAAACTGTCTCATTTATTACTTAAATCTTAATATTTTCTTAAATCTTAATAACAGCAGAATCACTATCACAAGTTCTTCTAGTTTTCCTTCATACAATAATATGTGACAGCAGTAGATGAGTCTGGGGCTGGTGTGCTGTCTTCTGACTGTCTGTGGATGGACCCTGTAGTTGCTTTGTGTTCATCTAAAAATGAATGAAGAATATGAAGGAGATCAGTTACTTTTATTTTTATCTAATAATGAAGTTAAAATAAAAGTATTCATGACAATCATTTGCACTTTCTAAAGATAATGATTAAATACACGGCTTTGTCTTACATATTTAGAAGAATGCTTGTAACCAAACAGTTTTGTCCATCATTGACCACCATACACTCTTAATATGAATGTGTAGAAAAATAACACAAATGATGTGTAGCACTCCACTATACACCTTTTGTGTCAATATTAATTAAAATTGTGTTGAAAGGGTTTATCTGTTTCACACAGTAGTAATGTGTAGGTTACAATTTACACATCTTGTTAATTTGTCACACCATTCAACACACTTTGTGTAGACTGATCTGTTTAACACACGTTCAGTGTAGCTTTTTCAGATATTTAATTTTAGTAACATTTCCTTAATAGCAGCCCTCTTATCCTTTAATATTCACATCATAATCAAACTGTAATAAATGGTCAAATTATATTTTTGCGTGAATCGTTAACTTAATGCGCGTCCCCCTTTAAATCGCTGGTGCTCTTCTCGTTAAAAACCGCCTTTTGCCTGCGAGAAGACGGTCACTTCCCGCTGGTGACAGTAATAAGTTACACTTGAAACGTTCCTAAACTTATATTTACACACGAAAGACAACGATTTGTGACAGAAATGTTAGATATTTTACACTATATTAACTTAAGACGCTGTCAATAAACGATGAAGTGGTGTAGTATGGTGGCTAAGTAATATTTCTAAGTAATATGTTGAAGGTGTAAAATGATTAATTTGGCAGGAGAGATTTTTTTTGCAACCACACCAGGGGCCCCCGGGACACCCAGCGATAATCTTATATATAGCCATGCATGGTTAACTTATTTTCCATGATCCCAAATTTTAAACACACAGTTAATTTGCTAGCAAACATGTAAGGCACTTGATAATGTAATAAATTGTTGAATTCTGTAATAAAGTGAATGCTGGTGTATGTGTAGCTGCATACCTTACATGTTCATGCATTAATATTATAAAAAGAAAATAAGTTTTATCTGATGTATTGTGTAATGTTGTTTTGTGTAATTTTGTGTTACGTCTAAATGTTAACATTCATTTATTTTTTTATTTCACAGCAAATGGAACCATTTGGTAATGACTATTGACTTATGGGTCATTGGCTACTGGACTGACTAAAGCTGTACTTGATAGCATCTACAAAGAAAAATCAGAAACATGCAGAAAGATTTTCCACATCAGTGATACCTCACAGCTTTTGGGAAACTGTTATTCAGAATTCTCTGATCCTGTTAGAACGGTTTCTTAAATATAACAAAGACTTCAACGATTACATTGACTGTGACATTACAACAACTGTGCAAGAATATGACAAATTTCAAGTTCATGTTACTACAGAAGTCATCCTACAACTTCAAGTCATTAATATGCAGCCTCCTCAGAATGAAAATATTCAAGTGAGCTCTGCAATAATAATTAGTAAATCACTTATTTGTACTAAATCAAGTGTTATTAAAAACTGTTTCTATTTCTGCATTATATGGATCTGTTGTTAGGCTGAAGACCACCTGCCGTTAAAGTCATTCCTGATGAAGAAGGTGCCTGATTTAATGACTACATATCAGTACACTGGTGTGTTATCTACAGAAGGAAGGAGAAAGATCATCACTATCTGCGTTGGTGATCTTGTTGCAAAACATGGATTGTAAGTTAATCCATTTTTTAAATTCTATTGTAAAGGTGACATGTATCTTAAACTACACTGGTAATGACTGCTCACAGCATTCACATGTTAATGATCACATGAAAAATGTGAGGGTTGTAAGATTAAGGAGATTCAACATACTTGGATATATAACAAAATTAGTACATATTATTGTTCTCATTTTTCTTTTCTCAAACAGCCCTCAACTGGTGACCAAATATGTGAAGAACTGAGCTCTGAAGCAACAGAGGCAGTCCATGTGTCAAACACAGTAATTGTAGGTGGACGCATACAGAACAGGGATGATTCTGATGTGTTCAGTTAGTTCTGAACATGAACCAATCTTTGGAGAAGTTGTTCATTATTCCCAAAGGTGGACAAAAACATTGTGTTCGTTTTTATGAGGATTGTTAATGTTATTTATTTTGATGATCACTTTTATTCATATGCTGTGGAAAAGATGGAAGAGTAAAGACTTGTAAAAATTCCTTCTGGTCTGTCTGATTCCAGACCACTTGATATTCAGACAAGTTTTTTGGATGGTAATATCTACATTAATCCAAGATACAAACTGTTATAATAAGTTTTTTTTCCAAGTAGAGGGGGGATCTTGTGGGTCATGTTGCCTAATGAAATTAGAAAAATGTCTAAAAAAAAAACATTTTATACCGCTTTAAATGGTCTTTAAATGTATATGGTGTTATACATTGACTTGTTATAAATTGTTGTAAAACAAATTTCATTGTAAAGGATTGATGTTAATAAATGTATTGAAGTCAGTTTTTTTTATTGTCATGATTTTTGTGTCAAATTACAATAATTGTTTTTTGTAAGAATTTAGATGCATTCGTAAAACAATGTGTGTAGCCAAGGCCAGCACATAATGTGTAAATTTAACACATGTTTACACATCTTTGTGTTAACCTTCCAGACACACTTACTGTGTTAAAATCATTAACAGAGTAAATGTGTAAAAAATAGCACAACACGCGTTGTCCCAGAACTCACCCACAGATGTGTCAAAATTTAACACGGTTTGTGTCTGTTTTAACACATCCTTTCTAAGAGTGTAGTAGGAAAAACTTTATATATTTAAAATAAGATATTTTGAAGAATGCAGGACAGCAGACAGTTCTGGGGAACTTTTGACTACCGTTGTTATTTTCCTATTATAGTAGTCAATGAGGTAAAATAACTTTTTGTTTACCGTCCAAATATATTTCTCTGCGTTCAACCAAACAATGAAATGTATACAGAGTTAAACAACTATAAAGTGAGTAAGTGAAGACAGAACTTATTTTTTGGGTGAACTATCCCTTTACAGTGCTGTTTGTTTTACTGTAAACTTTGTGAAAGCATAGCCTACTTAAAGTGACCTACATTAAAACACTGATAAATAAACTGAATCATTTCTTAATGAATACAGATATATGTTTGTAGTTTTGAGAGTGTGAGGTGGTGGATGATAAGTATAGTTTTCTTCTCACCTGGTGTGGTGTCTTCTGGTTGAATGTTACTGGAGGCGCTCGATGTGGCTGATAATATAACTAACACATGCAAACATAAATACAGAAAATGTTTTTGATGTTTTAAATATCCAGGTGAAGCATCTTTATACATTTACTGAAAACACTTGGTTATGAAGGTTTTCATCCAGTACAAAAAGTGGTTTTCTACAAACTTTTCATTTCGGTGGTTTCTTCAGTTCTGGTGCTGGATCTTGTGCTTGTTGTGCTCAAATCTGGAAACACAAGACAAAAAAACCTTGGGTTTATTTTTTCACTGTAAATATTTGTATATTAATCCATATACGCCAAGGCATTATGTTCAAATCCATCCATTAAGGTTGAAAATGAACAAAATATTCATAGTAAAGTGAAACACAAGTTTAAAATACATGTCACATCCTGTTTAACGTAAACACGCAAACAAATCAGCAGAAAGTCAACTGAAAGAATAGCATCAGTAAGTTATAAATAAAGTAAAAGAATAGAACTAAAACAGTGTTAAACCTGTTGTTGGATGACTGTGGTGTTGGATTGAGAACTGTAATTATTTAAACTGTTTCCTGTAGATGTAAGTGTAGCTGGAGGATAATAGTTATGAAAGATCAAATCTTCATCAAAATATTTATTGACACACAGCCAGATGAAAAGGTAATGAAGTGATGGCCTGTATTTATAATCATGGGTTATATTTTTTATCACAAACAAATAAAAGTAGACAAAATAGTGAAGAAGTAAATTGATTAGAAAAGAATGTGAAGCTCAAGATTGAGAAAAACATGAAACAATTGATGAAAAACTCTGAACACAAACCCAAACGTAACATCATCGGCTCCTCGACCGACCACACCCCCTACATCAGCGCTCACACCATGATTTACCAGATCTCTGTCACCAGACTTTTAATAAACTACATTCCCCATCATGCACCACTCCGTCAGCCATCTTTGATTTCTTCATCACCTGCACCTAATGACCCAGACACTATTTAAACTGGTTAGTTTTGTCTTGATGTCATCTTCACTTCTTTTGTCTGTGGGGTTTTTATCCTGTTGATGATGCTTGTACCTGATCTATCAATGCCTATAATTCCACTTTACCCTCTTTCAGTTTATTCCCCTGTTTTGCAACTTGACCAGTTTCTGATAAACCTTGTTTCTTTATCATTTTTGCATTTTGGACTTTATATTTTGGATAATGGCTTTTTTATTTGGAATAAACCTTTTTGGCCTACACGAGACTCTGAGGTTTTAAGAGTCTGTTAGACCAAACATGACACCAAACACAAACATTCTTGTGAACAGAACAGGAACAACTGAAGTTAAATATAAACTTTGTGTTGGTTTGGGTTGATGTGTGTGGTGAGTTTATCTGGTTTGAGCTAAACTGGTGTTCACACAAACTGATGAACTGCTAGAGATCTCTGATATGAGCAGAAGTGGAAAAAACACTAAACTGGAACTGAATGTTTACTGAAATACAAATACATCTGAAATATTGTTAAATCGTCTGAAGTATTATTTGAATGATTTCTGGCGTAATCAAGAAGGTTTATTGACAAATCATTTTACTCTCACGCAGATTCTATCAGTTCATTATATAGATTTAAATATAAATGTAAAGTATATGTGAATAAACCTGGTGGTGGTGTTGAGGTTTCTTCTGTTGAACTGTTGCTGGACACAGTTGGCTTTGAGAAATCTATAAATACACCAAACATATCAGACACAGACAAACTTTGGAGGGAAATTGAAGGATTTGTTTGGTAAAGTATCTTTAACGTAGTCCTGCTGCTTTATACATTCACTGAAAACAAGTTTAATGGTTAGGCCTCAGTCTCAGACTCAAAGGCATCTGATCTAAGTGAGCTGTGGTGTTTACATCGGTTGTAATGGGAATTCATCGACTAAACGCTTAGTTCTTAAAAGTATGTGAAGATTACAGCATAAACTTGTTATTGTTGCTTTTAACTTCTGACATGTTAGTGAATATCATCATAACAAAAATACAATGAAAGTGATCAAACGATAAACAATTTTAAAAGCATTGTGACTTTATTTTGTATTTACTTCCTTTGTTTGGCGGTCTGAACAAGTGTTAACTGAAGCACGAGTTTTTATCCGTCCAACCACAGAGGACCACAAAGTGTTCTGTTTTAAAGAAGCACATGTTCTCTTTACTGACTTTATCTTTTACACGCCAATGTACTAAAATCTTTAATTGATATGAATGAATATATTCAGATTTAAACATTACACAATATAAACTTTATCTTCTGGTCAGTCAGCTTCATCAGAAAGATCATTTAGTCTACAGAGACCACACGCTGAACACATGAACACATCACTTATAACAGCCTCACCATATAGTCTGTACATGAGTCAAATGAGTTATTTATAATATTGAGAATTAATGACTGAGACCTTGTGGATTGTCTTAAAAGAAATGGCTGTAACATAGCCAACAAAAATATGCAACATGTCCACATGTTTGTGAGATCTGTGTTGTTTTGAAAGATTTACAGATTATTTGTATAAAGTGAACACTCACCTGATGCTGTTACTGTCAGATTCACAGATGGATTTTCATTACAGTAATAAATCCCAGAATCTGACAGAGAAACACTCTTGATGTGTAGATCTAAATCATCTGTCACACTATAACGGTTATGAGGATCTGGATTGTGTTTTATTATCTTCTCCTTGCTTTCTGCAGTGAGGATGTATTTTCTATTTCCATCTCTGTCTTTACCCCACAACACTTTCTCTTTATGTTTACAGTAGAGACTGACATCATCTCCCTCAGTGGACCTCTGATGGTGTAGTTCTGTCAAAACAAACACAAATGAACACGTTTACATAAAATAACATTTGTTGTTTTTATTTACAGTCTGGAGACATTCAGCAAATTAATAAAGACAAATGATACTCACGGCTCTGAGATGTGTGTATGACGAGCAAGAGACACATTAAGACCAAATATTTCATTTTCTAGTTTCAGTGTTAGAATCAGATGAACTCCTGCTACATAAAATAATGTAAGCGGTACATCCGTGTGTGTGTGTGTGTGTGTGTGTGTGTGTGAGCCTATGTCTGTGTGATAAAGGAGGACTTAACTTTTGCTTTCATTTAATTTATAAATCAAAGAACATTTAACATTTTCTCTGAAGAGCAACAATAAGTTTAGTCTACAAAGTCATGTTTAACTTAAAGTGAGCTACATTACAACACTGCTAAATAAACTGAATCATTTCTTAATGAAAATACAGATATATGTTTGTAGTTTTAAGAGTGTGAGGTGGTAGATGGGAAGTATAATTTTCTTCACTACCATCATCCACAACAATAATTTCAGGCAACATGTCCATGACCATATGCTAAAATATTGATTTTCATAATTTATTCCAAAAGCATAATTAAATTAAATTACACCATTAACATAATAACAAATGGAAACTAATGCTGTAACTTAGTTCTATGCATTTCCTTTATTTGGAGATCTGAACAAGAGTTGATGGTTATAAAGATAAGAGTCCAGCTGAGACACACTGTTGAGCACATGGGCTTCTGTTAACACACACTTTTCTTATTGATTTATTTTTTACATAATCTTTCAAAGATCTTTTAGCGTTTACGCGTCATATGTGCAGCAAGAGAAGCAATACATGCAGATTAAACTTTGCACAGTTTTTTGCACGATGGACTGACCACATGTGAGAAGTGTTTCTTGTGCAGAAGAATCAGTGGTTGTCCTGTTACAGACTCCAGCAGTACTGAACACATGTGTTGTGTCTTAGATGCTTGTGTCCAAAACTCCATAAATATCACAACAAGAAAGATTCTCTTGGGGAAGCAGCTTGATCAGAAAGACCTTGATGGTTGACCAGCATTAATCATCATAAATCACATATGTATTAAAATGACTCATGTATGCTAGACACCCTGTGTTGACTAATGTCCTTTCTGAAGAGGAAGTCTTAACTGGTTTGGTTGCCTGTAGCTAAAGAGGACAGTTAGTTTTGCTTTTGTTGGTTTTATCTTTGTAGTTTTTACATCTGCTAATATGGTCAATGGTGCAACCAGTTTTAAAACGCTTCAGCTGTCAACAGCTTTATACTTCTTTTCTCATGTTCTGTAGATTCATTTAAAGAAAAATACATCAATTACTGATAGAAAACAAAAAAAATGTTAAAATGTCCTCCCTTACCAAGTTCAACTATGTCAGGATCTCCAGCCAAGTAATATATGGCGTCATTTGTTTTTTTGCGATGGAACTAAAGAAAAGTGATACAATTCTTGACAGTTAGTTTTTGTGTGCAGAAAGATCAATATATCACACTTTACAAATATAACCATATAAAACATGTTAACGGTGAGAAGACTGATCCTCTTACCAAAAGTGTAAGTTCTGAATATTCTTGAGTAACATTCTTGTTTCTTTAGGTGACCGAAGACTCTCTTGTTTATACCTTCACACTGGTCTATAGTCCACAAGAGCTTTCAGATGCTGTTCCTATATTCAGGAGTAGTAGTGCTGCTGTCAGTATTGAGTGTCACTATCCAAGGTAAGGTTCTGAGTTCAAGATGGCTGCATTCTTGTGCGTGTAGTAAACGATTTGGCAGTTTGTGGAGACCAACTTTGTCTATAATCTACAGAATGCATAATGTGAGCAGCAATGCCCTGGTGCCCGCTTGGGTACCATATGCAGCTAGTAAGGTTGCAGAAGAGCGGTTGGTCTTCTCCCTCAAGCTCATGACTGGTTTGTATTATACAGCTTTAGCTTTTAATGTAGTTTCAACTTAATTTTTTGGAACTAACCTTCATTTTTCCTTGAAACAGATGAGTGGCAGTTTGAGAGACCTTCAAACCAGTACTTCCTGGGTGACATTGTGAATATTGAGGCCTCTGTGAACCATGTACCTGTCCGTGTGTTTGTGGACCGTTGCGTAGCCACTGCATCCCCTGACGTGAACTCTGCCCCCAGATACTCATCATTCATTGAGAATAATGGGTACGACATGCCCATTTACCCAGCCTATCCTAGAAGTACTGCAGGGTGTTTAACTTCTTTCTTCACCTGGTTGATGCAAAGTTCACCGGCTCGAGCTCTCGCTACCTGCCACGACCTCAGATTGATAAGCTGCAGTTTCAGCTGGAGGCTTTCAGGTTCCAGCAAGTGGACAGTGGGCTGGTATGTATTTGACTTAGTTTTGAGGACATTATAGTGCACTGTTTGGAAATCTGAACCCTGTTGTCTTTGCAGGTCTACATCACGTGCATTTTGAAGGCAGTTTCTGCAGCCGCTCCAACAAACCCTGAGCAGAAGGCTTGCTCGTTCTCTCCTAATGGGTATGTTGTCCCCAAATAGCCTTCACTGTGTCAGTTGGGTGATGTTTATCATTGAGCATGTGTCCTTGTTTGGCAGGTGGGTGCCTGTAGATGAATCTGATCAGGTGTGTGGCTGCTGTGACTTGACCTGTAGCAGCAGTGCTGCAAGCGATCAGGTTATTCGAGGTATGGGTTACACATGGACTAACTACCTATGATTCTGATTATGGTCTTTGATGTTTTACATTTACATTTAGTCATTTGGCAGACGCTTTTATCCAAAGCGACTTACAAGTAGGGTGCAGTGGGCAGCTATCACTGCAGAGCAAACAGGGGTAAGGCGCCTTGCTCAAAGGCACTTCAGTCATTTCCTGGTGGTACTGAGGTTTGAACCAGTGACCTTCTGGCTACAAGTCCAACTCTCTAACCACTAGACCACAACTGATGTTTCTAACTACTTGTCTGTTCTCTGTAGATCTACGGTGGTAGCAAGCATCTGTTGGGCCCCTCAATGTGAAGAAATTTGGTCGACAGTAATTTGAAATGGCTATGAGGTCAAGTGATGAATAAACTGTTCTTAATTGATTTATACATGGTCTCTGTGGTCGTCCCTCAAGAAGTCTTGCTCATCTCATTTACATGTTTGCCTTTTCTTAGTTCTGATTTGTCACTCCATGCCCTTCTACCTTGTTAAGCGGTAATGCATATAGATGAATACCTTTTAAAGGACTTACTTATTTTTGCTAGGTAATTCATGGAGGGTACAAAAGCCTATAACTTCCCAAACAGAAAATATTCCTATACCTTGAGTGAGAACAATAGTGTAGAAGCATATTCCACCTGCCGTGTGTTGACTTTAGACAATTCACCTGCCCACTGCTTTTGCAAAAACGGGCAGTTAACACCACACCAACATATTTTACACTTTAGTGTGACCTTTGACCACAACCAGTCTTAACGTAGCATTGAAATATGAGGCAATAGCCTACAAAATATTGTAAAGGACAATGAAAATTTCAGGATCGAAGGTAAAGACGGTCTTGGATGAATATCTTTTGTTAATGTCCCACAGTAAATGTTGCAGCAAAATCACAAACATGAGTGTCTGAAAACGCGACTAGATTTAATTGGCTTTCTGCTGCCTGCTCTTAAGATTTTTGGTTTGGAATTTCCACTTTCCACAATGTCAATACCCAGATCTGTTTGCTAGATGACTGTGTGAACGGGACAAACCACATGGAATTCGATCTTTTTAAACATCACGATCGCACCACTCCTGTCTCCAACTTCGCAAACACGCATACCTCCATTCAGAGACGGCAGCAATTACATGTAGTCATTTAGCAGACGCTTTTATCCAAAGCAGCTTCGAGTCTAGGGAGCGAAAAGCAATATGTCATAAAGGAGCAATAATACAATAGGTACAATAGGTAATACAATAAGTAACTGGTTTCAATAAGAGCTAGACCTGTTGAGAGATTTTTTTATGTAGATCTCAGTGTCGTCAGCATAACAGTGACACGAGAAGCCATGTGCCCGTATGATGGGTCCCAAGGATGTCGTGTAGATGGAAAAAATCAGCTGTCCAACCACCAATCCCTGAAGGACCCCAGTGATCATGTGGTGAGCAGTGGACAGCGAGCCCCTCCATGACACCCTGAAGGATCTCAACTCAACTCAACTCAACTTTATTTATATAGCGCTTTTTACAATTTTCATTGTTACAAAGCAGCTGTACATGAGACACATTGAATACAAGTAAAAAACTAAAGGCATATACCTGTAAAAACAAGAAAAAGGTGAAGACAACAAAGACAGACATACAAATGCTCCACACACACAATATGCAAACATACATACACACACACATTGACATAGACGCACACACATACAGTGAAAGCACACATTGGCGATAAAGGAGAAAGAACCACAGGTCAAATATTAAACAAACTATAAATTCTTATGTGCAATATTAATTATGTCTAATTTCTGAATTCTAAAGCAGCCCCCCCCCGGCCAGGCAGATAGTGCAAAACAATATGCAAATGGTGGTGAGGAACCCAAAACTCCCATCGAGAAAAAAAACCTCAGGAGAACCCAGGCCCAACCAGGGGATTCCAGTTCCCCTCTGGCAAAAGCTGCTGCCTCTGCACAAGCTCAACAGTGCTTGCACAACAAGGCTAAATAAAAATAAAAAATGAACTTAATAAGGTAAATGATAGATTTAAGATTATCATTAACAATCTAATAACATTTGAAATGTTGTAGGAAAATCAAAGTTGTGGCGTCCTTTATCCAGCTCTATCCTCTTAGCTCTTGTCAGGTCACCGCTTCCCATTCTCAGCTCTGCCATCGGGTCTGGGCATGAACTGTATCCTGCGGTAACCTTGGAACAAAGAGACAAGACTGGCTGAGAGTAGAGTACTGTTCTGCACTCTTTGATGCAACAAGTACATCATTTGTTATTGGATGTGTTCCTGGTTCCGGTTGATCTAAATAATGCAGCCTAAATCCTCTGAGGATTAATATCATGGAGGTGTAGTGTATGCAAGATTAAAAAGATGAGTCTTTAGTCTAGATTTAAACTGACAGAGTGTGTCTGCCTCCCGGACCGTGCAGGGAAGAATATTCCAAAGTTTAGGCGCTAGATACGAAAAGGATCTACCACCTGCACTTGATCTTGAAATTCTAGGTATTACCAACTGACAGGACGCCTGAGAGCGTAATGTACGTTGAGGTCTGTAATACAATAGAAGTTCATTCAAATACTGCGGCGCTAGACCATGTAGGGCTTTATAGGTAATAAGCAAGATCTTAAAGTCAATGCGATGCTTTATAGGTAACCAGTGCAAGGTTGACAGAACCGGGGTTATATGCTCATACTTTTTTGTACGTGTAAGAACTCGAGCTGCCGCGTTTTGAACAATTTGCAGTTTTTGTAATAGGCCTGCAGGGCATCCACCTAGAAGTGCATTACAGTAATCTAGTCTTGATGTCATGAATGCATGAATTAATTTCTCTGCATCTGACAGTGACAGCATATGACGTAGTTTAGATATATTCTTAAGATGGAAAAATGCAATTTTACAGGTGTTGGCGACATGGCTTTCAAATGACAGAGTACTATCGAATACAACGCCAAGATTCTTAGCTGATGACGAGGATTTTATGGAGCATCCATCAATCGTTAAGCGGTATTCTTGGTTGTTACGTATAGCGGTTTTCGGTCCAGTAAGTAACACTTCTGTTTTGTCCGAGTTTAGTAGTAAAAAATTGTTACTCATCCACATTTTTAAGTCAACTATGCAATCCTTTATTCGATGAAACTGCTGGGTTTCATGAGGCTTCGAGGAAATATAAAGTTGAGTATCATCAGCATAACAGTGAAAGCTAATTCCGTGTCGCTTTATTATATCTCCTAGAGGTAGCATGTATAATGCGAAGAGCAGAGGCCCCAAAACTGAGCCCTGTGGTACACCGTACTGGACTTGTGATTTGCGGGACACCTCATTGTTTATTGCTACAAATTGAAAACGGTCAGATAAATAAGACTTAAACCATTTCAATGCTATTCCGTTAATGCCGACGTAATTTTCGAGTCTATGTAGAAGTATGCTGTGGTCAATGGTGTCAAATGCAGCACTGAGGTCTAGCAGCACTAATAACGAAATACAGCCACGGTCAGACGCTAAAAGCAGATCATTTGTTACTCTGATCAAAGCAGTCTCTGTACTGTGACATGCTCGAAATCCAGACTGGAATTCAAGATTAATGTCATTCCTTTGGAGGAAGGAGCATAATTGAGTTGAAACTACTTTTTCCAGAACTTTAGATATAAATGGTAAATTCGATATAGGCCTGTAATTCCCTAGTTCTTTAGGGTCGAGTTTTTTTTTTTTTAAAAGAGGCCTTATAACAGCCACCTTAAATGCTTTAGGCACATGTCCTAATGTCAGAGATGAGTTAATAATACTAAGAAGAGGATCTATAATTTCTGGGAGCATTTCTTTCAGTAGTTTTGTAGGTATAGGGTCTAGCATGCATGTTGTTGATTTAGATGATCTAATGATTTTAGACAGTTCATCTTGATCTACTGTAGAAAATAATTGCAATTTCTCCTTAGGGGTGCTGTAGTTAGTTTGTTCAGCGGGTTTCACTACAGGTTGCATTGTTATAATTTTTTCTCTTATATCTTGGATTTTACTAGTGAAGTAGTTCATAAATTCATCACTGTTATGCTGATAATCAGAATCTGACGTCGCTGACGACTTATCTTTTGTTAATTTAGCCACGGTGTTAAATAAAAACCTAGGGTTGTGATGGTTTTCCTCTATTAGTGATGAAAGTAGGCGGATCTAGACGTTTTTATGGCATTCCTGTATTTTCGAGTACTATCCTTCCATGCTATACGAAATACCTCTAAATTAGTTTTCTTAAAGTTGCGCTCCATTTTCCGGGATGCTTTCTTTAGAGTCTGAGTGTGTTCATTATACCACGGTGTTGGGCTGCTATTTTTAATTTTCTTTAAACGCAGAGGAGCAACTATGTCTAATATTTCCGAGAAGGTAGAGTTAAAATTTTCAATAGTAGTGTCAAAATCGTCAACGTTTTACACATGCTAGATATTTTAGACAATTCAGGCAGATTATCGAGAAACGCATCTTTGGTAGTTGAAGTAATCGTTCTACCATATTTGTAGCAAGGAGTTTGATTTGCAGCCTTAGGCCATTGAAGCAAACATAATATCAGACAATGATCCGAAATGTCTTCACTCTGCTGAACGATTTTAACATCGTCCACATTTATACCATAAGAAAGTATTAAATCTAAAGTATGATTACGAAGGTGAATGGGTCCTGACACATGTTGACTAACGCCCATGGAGTTAAGAGTGTCTTTGAAAGCCATGCCCAAGGCATCTGTATCATTGTCTACATGGATATTAAAGTCACCGACGACAAGGACTCTATCTGCGGCCAGTACTAGTTCTGATAAGAACCCACCAAAATCTTTAATAAAATCTGTGTGGTGCCCTGGAGGCCTATATACAATAGCTAGAATAAAATTTAAAAATGTTTTGTCCTTAGTATTAGGTGTCGATACGTGAAGTACCATGACTTCAAAAGAATTGTATTTAAATTTAGACTTCTGAGAGATGATAAAAGAATTATTCTAAAGGGGAGCAACACCTCCCCCTCTACCTTTTAGGCGAGGCTTGTGTTTATAGTAATGATCTTGGGGAACGGATTCATTTAGAGTAATATAATCATCTGGCTTTAGCCATGTTTCTGTTAAACAGAGCAGGTCTATTTTATGATCGGTTATCATATCGTTAACAAAAAGTGCTTTATTTGAGAGAGATCTAATATTAAGCAATCCGAGTCGTAACAGTTGATTATCTGTATTTTGTTCATGTTTAATTTGTTTAACGTTTATTAAATTACTTTCAAGAGGTTTTTGCCGGAAAGGTAGGATTTGAACCAGCAAACCATCTCATAGAGATGTCAAGGTTGCTAGCAGTATCTGGTGATTGACAGTGTCAAAGGTTGCAGATAGGTCTAGCAGAATCAGCACCGAGGATTTATTTCCACCTTGGCTAGCCGCTGTGCTTCTGTGACCGATAGCAGTGCAGTCTCAGTGGTGTAGATTGATTTGAAGCCAGACTGCCTGTCATTGTTCTGGGATAGATAAGAAGACACCTGGTTGAAAGCTGCCCAAAGTGTTTTTGCAATAAATGGGAGGAGAGAGACAGGTCGAGCAATTGTGCCACAAAGTACCACAGTTAAAAGTTTTGTCTTCTTCCCCTGCTCCTTGTTCTGCTTGTCATTCGCTCGTGAATTTTGTGTCTTCCGCTACACATGGTTTTAAAAACTACACAAATATCTGTGGCCTCCTTGTCTACTCTGAGTGAGCTGCGTGTGACGTGTTGTTATTATTCTGGTTCTTGTGCACATGCCATTCAGTTCAGGACCGCGACCAATTCACACTGCAATCTGAACGTAGTCTTTTGTAAAACCAGTTTGACTGCTTTGGGTCAGTATAGAATCTAAAACATAGTCTTAGAAAAAAAAGAAATAATTGTTTAAATAATAATAAATGCAACTACATAATTGTTGATATAGCAAAAATGTGCTTGATCAGTATTAACAATGTTACATTTTATCATAAAGAATGCTTTTTTAAAGTTGTTTTTAGACAAAATAAGAGTCACTTATTGTTTTGTGATGGAGTTATTTTATTTCCACCTTTAAGCCGGCCTTTTAAAGTTAGGACTCTTAGTCCTTTTTTCTTGATTCGTGTGCTTTTTATTGCTGGCAGTTATTTTTTTTATTCAAGACTAGGTTGTGTATTTACATCCCTTGTGTGTGTGTGAAACAACAGAAGCTGCCCAGTGAGTCATCGCCTTCACAAGAAGGTTTTTGTGCATGAATGTGGTTCTGTAGAAAACCAGAACATTTAACAATGAACAATAAAGTAATCAAGTAATTCCCTTTTCTTAATCGCTCTATCAGACATTCTTCTGATTTTCAAACATCTTAACTGCTAAACCACACGAAGGGGATTATGGGAAACTATAGATTATTTCTGCTATGTGCAGATCACAAACACACCACAAGATGGCGTCAGAGTAGACATGATGTTATAATTTGGGCCGGTCTTGATGCCTTTCCATTATTCTGTATATTGTCTGTGCAGGCAGCATTTGCTCAGACAGTTTGTGTGTAATGTTGTAGTTAAACACACAGGTTTAGAAAAACTGAGATCCACTTTAGCAATTTAATACAGGCAAAAAAGTGCTTTTATGCATAACTGCACACATTGTTCTACAGCACAAATATTTGCATTTACTATAAAGATCCGAGATAGTTCCTTACTTTTCTTTGCATACATTTGTAACCCCCAATAACCCGACACGCACCCTACTAATTATTTATTTCATACAAATATATACATTATATTTTACAATTATTGACCAACATCAAATCAATTGTCAATGAACAAAAACTGAATCACCATTTGGCAGAAACCACAAATGCTTGATGTCATCAATGATGTCATAAATATAACTTTCCTTAGATGACTAGATGGAATAAGGCAGCCTGGTTACACAACGGTGTTTTTTAAGAGGAACAAGTGTCATTTATCTATTTTAGAAGTAGCAAATTATTTTTGTCTTTCACAAAATCATTTCAGAACTCAATGATGATCTGATCTGATATTCAGCACTTGCATTATACTGCAGGGACCACACATTGCTCTCATGCTTTTATAATTAAATATCTTAATATCTCAAACATACAGTATGTCTAAAACATATAATAGAGTATGCTGTTAATTTAATGCGCTAATATGTTTGAATAAAACATGTAAAGAAGAAAATCAAGTAAACCAAGAACTAAACAAATAAGGACACACTACTGGAAATGAAAGTTCATGCTACATTTTGTTGGTTTGCTTTTCCTAAATACTAATGTAAACAAAGAAAGAACACAAAGTATTTCAGATGATGATTTAATGATTGTTTGTCTTGTACATTTTTTGAATGGTGAAGACAAAATGGCTGCAAACAGCTCATGAGGAAACGATTCAAAGATTTTTAAATCATCTTTAGAAACATCTTATCAACAAGAAAACCATTATCAAGATTTGTATAGTGTCTACTAAATGTTTACTTGTTTTCTTTTATACAGAAGGATGTGTGAGCAGATCTAGTAGATGATTCTGTGGTTATTGTGGTGTGTTCTGGAGGACAGATGGGTGATGTAGATGCTTCAGGTTCATCTAATAATGGAGTAAAAAATCATAAAAAAGTCAGTCAGCTATTTTTCTTTTGTTGCTTTCAGTTTTGTACTTCTGTCAGAAAAAAGGTTTAAAATTGAATCTTTTCTGTCGCCGGGCTGGTACTCTAATGCTCTTTTTGTCCCTTTCCATGTGTACAAAACCTCATATACATTATACCTTTTGTGTACCTTCAATGGTAGTTAAATGCTAATATTCAACTGGTACACAACAGGTCTTTAGGGTATAACTATGTACCCTTAAAGCACAATATTTAATGTGTTGATTACCTGTAAAGGTACAAAAAGTTTCTTTTAAAGGACCACACCAGCGACAAAACAGTTTTTTAGCCATTTTTTGAGTCTAGATCACAACAGACACTCTGTTCAGTAAATGGCATTTAAACCATTTTAAACTCTCTTTCTTTTCTGACAAATTTTAATTTCAAGATGTAATTTACATTATGAAGTTTATATTGTCCTTTAAATTGTTACTTGTTTTCTTTCTCACGATCAGAACTGTAAGCAGATCTAGTAGATGAGTCTGGGGTTGGTGTCTGTGTGTTTGAGGTTGGAACCTGTAGTTGCTCTGTTTTCATCTAATGGAGTTAAAAGCACAGTTAGTTTGGTTTTATTGCTGTCAGTTTGTTATTTCACAAGTTAAACTACTATTATCTTTTGACAAACGGTGTCTTGAAACCTTTTAGAAGTGTTTTTTCACGTCTATCCACCTGAATTCTTCATTTCACATATAGCGTCCTCTTTTTTCTTAAGATAAGATCTGAATGTAAGAATGACATTATGTCTTCTGGAAATTGTAACGATTGACGTTACTGATTTAACTAATTGTGGAAATCGTTCAGATGCAGACAAAGAAAATGTTTTTTTTTTCAAAATGGTGAAACGCTGAACACATGAACACATGCACTTATAACAGCCTAAACCATATAGTCTGTCAGATGCAGAGAAATGAATTCATGCATTCATGACATCAAGACTAGATTATTGTAATGCACTTCTAGGTGGATGCCCAACAGGCCTATTACAAAAACTGCAACTGGTTCAAAACGCGGCAGCTCGAGTTCTTACACGTAAAAAAAAGTGTGAGCATATAACCCCGGTTCTGTCAACCTTGCACTGGTTACCTATAAAGCATCGCATTGACTTTAAGATCTTGCTTATTACCTATAAAGCCCTACATGGTCTAGCGCCGCAGTATTTGAATGAACTTCTATTGTATTACAGTCCTCCATGTACATTACGCTCTCAGGCATCCTGTCAGTTGGTAATACCTAGAATTTCAAAATCAAGTGCAGGTGGAAGATCCTTTTCTTATCTAGCACCTAAACTTTGGAATATTCTTCCCTGCACGGTCTGGGAGGCAGACACACTCTGTCAGTTTAAATCTAGACTAAAGACTCATCTTTTTAATCTTGCATACACTACACTTCCATCATATTAATCCTCAGAGGATTTAAGCTGCATTATTTAGATCAACAGAACCAGGAACACATCCAACAACAAATGATGTACGGCCTGGCCGGGGGGGGCTGCTTTAGAATTCAGAAATTAGACATAATGAATACTGCATATAAGAATTTAAAGTCTGTTTAATATTTGACCTGTGGTTCTTTCTCCTTTATCGCCAATGTGTGCTTTCACTGTGTGTGTGTGTGCGTGCGTGCGTGCGTGCGTGCGTGCGTGCGTGCGTGCGCGCTTGCGTTTGCGTTTGCGTTTGCGTGTGAGAGTGCGTTTGCGTGTGAGAGTGTGTGTGTGTCTATGTCAATGTGTGTAAGTATGTTTGCATATTGTGTGTGTGGAGCATTTGTATGTCTGTCTTTTGTTGTTTTCACCTTTTTCTTGTTTTTACAGGTATATGCCTTTAGTTGTTTTACTTGTATTCAATGTGTCTCATGTACAGCTGCTTTGTAACAATGAAAATTGTAAAAAGCACTATATAAATAAAGTTGAGTTGAGTGCATGAGTCAAATGAGTACATGCCTTGGACTTATGCAAAGAAAAAGATCAAATATATTAGAAACAGAAACGAGTAATAAAATACTTTTTTGCATCGGTAAGAAACAAGTAATACAATTAAAAAGACAGACCGCTGGTCATAAAATCTCATGTTAAATTCTGTGATATTCTTTAAACCCAGATGTAAACACTTGATGACCTGACAGATAAAGCACACAAACTATTTATTGATAATGAATGTTTGAAAAGTTCTTGACAATATGGCAAATGCAAAACAACAACTGAAGAAACTGGCTCATTTATTACTTAAATCTTAATATTTTCTTAAATCTTAATAACAGCAGAATCACTATCACAAGTTCTTCTAGTTTTCCTTCCTACAATAATATGTGACAGCAGTAGATGAGTCTGGGGCTGGTGTGCTGTCTTCTGACTGTCTGTGGATGGACCCTGTAGTTGCTTTGTGTTCATCTAAAAATGAATGAAGAATATGAAGGAGATCAGTTACTTTTATTTTTATCTAATAATGAAGTTAAAATAAAAGTATTCATGACAATCATTTGCACTTTCTAAAGATAACAATGAAATACACGGCTTTGTCTTACATATTTAGAAGAATGCTTGTAACCAAACAGTTTTGTCCATCATTGACCACCATAGTAGGAAAAACTTTATATATTAAAATAAGATATTTTGAGAATGTAGGACAGCAGAGGGTTCTGGGGAACTTTTGACTACCGTTGTTATTTTCCTATTATAGTAGTCAATGGGGTAATATAACCTTTTGTTTACCATCCAAATATCTTTCTCTGCGTTCTACCAAACAAAGAAATGTATACAGAGTTAAACAACTATAGAGTGAGTAATTCAAAACAGAACTTTTATTTTTAGGTGAACTATCCCTAGTGCTGTTTGTTTTACTGTAAACTTTGTGAAAGCATAGCCTACTTAAAGTGACCTACAGTACAACACTGATAAATAAACTGAATCATTTCTTAATGAAAATACAGATATATGTTTGTAGTTTTGAGAGTGTGAGGTGGTGGATGATAAGTATAGTTTTCTTCTCACCTGGTGTGGTGTCTTCTGGTTGAATGTTACTGGAGGCGCTCGATGTGGCTGATAATATAACTAACACATGCAAACATAAATACAGAAAATGTTTTTGATGTTTTAAATATCCAGGTGAAGCATCTTTATACATTTACTGAAAACACTTGGTTATAAAGGTTTTTATCTAGAACAAAAAGTGGTTTTCTACAAACTTTTCATTTCGGTGGTTTCTTCAGTTCTGGTCCTTGATCTTGTGCTTGTTGTGCTCAAATCTGGAAACACAAGACCAAAAAACCTCGAGTTTATTTTTTCACTGTAAATATTTGTATATTAATCCATATACGCCAAGGCATTATGTTCAAATCCATCCATTAAGGTTGAAAATGAACAAAATATTCATAGTAAAGTGAAACGCAAGTTCAAAATACATGTCACATACTGTTTAACGTAAACACGCAAACAAATCAGCAGAAAGTCAACTGAAAGAATAGCATCAGTAAGTTATAAATAAAGTAAAAGAATAGAACTAAAACAGTGTTAAACCTGTTGTTGGATGACTGTGGTGTTGGATTGAGAACTGTAATTATTTAAACTGTTTCCTGTAGATGTAAGTGTAGCTGGAGGATAATAGTTATGAAAGATCAAATCTTCAGCAAAATATTTATTGACACACAGCCAGATGAAAAGGTAATGAAGTGATGGCCTGTATTTATAATCATGGGTTATATTTTTTATCACAAACAAATAAAAGTAGACGAAAATAGCGAAGAAGTAAATTGATTAGAAAAGAATGTGAAGCTCAAGATTGAGAAAAACATGAAACAATTGATGAAAAACTCTGAACACAAACCCAAACGTAACATCATCGGCTCCTCGACCGACCACACCCCCTACATCAGCGCTCACACCATGATTTACCAGATCTCTGTCACCAGACTTTTAATAAACTACATTCCCCATCATGCACCACTCCGTCAGCCATCTTTGATTTCTTCACCACCTGCACCTAATGACCCAGACACTATTTAAACTGGTTAGTTTTGTCTTGATGTCATCTTCACTTCTTTTGTCTGTGGGGTTTTTATCCTGTTGATGTTTCTTGTACCTGATCTATCGATGCCTATAATTCCACTTTACCCTCTTTCAGTTTATTCCCTGTATTTGCAACTTGACCAGTTTCTGATAAACCTTGTTTCTTTATCGTTTTTGCATTTTGGACTTTATATTTTGGATAATGGCTTTTTTATTTGGAATAAACCTTTTTGGCCTACACGAGACTCTGAGGTTTTAAGAGTCTGTTAGACCAAACATGACACCAAACACAAACATTCTTGTGAACAGAACAGGAACAACTGAAGTTAAATATAAACTTTGTGTTGGTTTGGGTTGATGTGTGTGGTGAGTTTATCTGGTTTGAGCTAAACTGGTGTTCACACAAACTGATGAACTGCTAGAGATCTCTGATATGAGCAGAAGTGAAAAAACACTAAAATGCTTCTGAATGTTTACTGAAATACAAATACATCTGAAATATTGTTAAATCGTCTGAAGTATTATTTGAATGATTTCTGGCGTAATCAAGAAGGTTTATTGACAAATCATTTTACTCTCACGCAGATTCTATCAGTTCATTATATAGATTTAAATATAAATGTAAAGTATATGTGAATAAACCTGGTGGTGGTGTTGAGGTTTCTTCTGTTGAACTCTTGCTGGACACAGTTGGCTTTGAGAAATCTATAAATACACCAAACATATCAGACACAGACAAACTTTGGAGGGAAATTGAAGGATTTGTTTGGTAAAGTATCTTTAACGTAGTCCTGCTGCTTTATACATTCACTGAAAACAAGTTTAATGGTTAGGCCTCAGTCTCAGACTCAAAGGCATCTGATCTAAGTGAGCTGTGGTGTTTACATCGGTTGTAATGGGAATTCATCGACTAAACGCTTAGTTCTTAAAAGTATGTGAAGATTACAGCATAAACTTGTTATTGTTGCTTTTAACTTCTGACATGTTAGTGAATATCATCATAACAAAAATACAATGAAAGTGATCAAACGATAAACAATTTTAAAAGCATTGTGACTTTATTTTGTATTTACTTCCTTTGTTTGGCGGTCTGAACAAGTGTTAACTGAAGCACGAGTTTTTATCCGTCCAACCACAGAGGACCACAAAGTGTTCTGTTTTAAAGAAGAACATGTTCTCATTACTGACTTTATCTTTTACACGCTAATGTACTCAAATCTTTAATTGATATGAATAAATATATTCAGATTTAAACATTACACAATATAAACTTTATCTTCTGGTCAGTCAGCTTCATCAGAAAGATCATTTAGTCTACAGAGACCACACGCTGAACACATGAACACATCACTTATAACAGCCTCACCATATAGTCTGTACATGAGTCAAATGAGTTATTTATAATATTGAGAATTAATGACTGAGACCTTGTGGATTGTCTTAAAAGAAATGGCTGTAACATAGCCAACAAAAATATGCAACATGTCCACATGTTTGTGAGATCTTTGTTCTTTTGAAAGATTTACAGATTATTTGTATAAAGTGAACACTCACCTGATGCTGTTACTGTCAGATTCACAGATGGATTTTCATTATAGTAATAAATCCCAGAATCTGACAGAGAAACACTCTTGATGTGTAGATCTAAATCATCTGTCACACTATAACGGTTATGAGGATCTGGATTGTGTTTTATTATCTTCTCTTTGCTTTCTGCAGTGAGGATTTCTTTTCTATTTCCATCACTATCTTTACTCCACAACACTTTCCCTTCATGTTTACAGTAGAGACTGACATCATCTCCCTCAGTGGACCTCTGATAGTGTAGTTCTGTCAAAACAAACACAAATGAACACGTTTACATAAAATAACATTTTGTTGTTTTTATTTACAGTCTGGAGACATTCAGCAAAATAATAAAGACAAATGATACTCACGGCTCTGAGATGTGTGTATGAAGACCAAGAGACACATTAAGACCAAATATTTCATTTTCTAGTTTCAGTGTTAGAATCAGACGAACTCCTGCTACATAAAATAATGTAAGCGGTACATCCGTGTGTGTGTGTTTGTGTGTGTGTGTGTGCGTGCGTGCGTGCGTGCGTGTGTGTGTTTGATAAAGAAGGACTTAATTTTTGCTTTCATTTAATGTATAAATCAAAGAACATTTAACATTTTCTCTGAAGAGCAACAATAAGTTTAGTCTACAAAGTCATGTTTAACTTAAAGTGAGCTACATTACAACACTGCTAAATAAACTGAATCATTTCTTAATGAAAATACAGATATATGTTTGTAGTTTTAAGAGTGTGAGGTCGTGGATGGGAAGTATAATTTTCTTCACTACCATCGTCCACAACAATAATCTCCAGGCAACATGTCCATGACCATATGCTAAAATATTGATTTTCGTAATTTATTGCAAAAGCATAATTAAATGAAATTACACCATTAACATAATAACAAATGGAAACTAATGCTGTAACTTAGTTCTATGCATTTCCTTTATTTGGAGATCTGAACAAGAGTTGATGGTTATAAAGATAAGAGTCCAGCTGAGACACACTGTTGAGCACATGGGCTTCTGTTAACACACACTTTTCATATTGATTTGTTTTTTACATAATCTTTCAAAGATCTTTTAGCGTTCACGCGTCACATGCTGCCCCCAGATACTCATTCATTGAGAATAATGGGTACGACATGCCCATTTACCCAGCCTATCCTAGAAGTACTGCAGGGTGTTTAACTTCTTTCTTCACCAGGTGCCTGGTTGATGCCAAGTTCACCGGCTCGAGCTCTCGCTACCTGCCACGACCTCAGATTGATAAGCTGCAGTTTCAGCTGGAGGCTTTCAGGTTCCAGCAAGTGGACAGTGGGCTGGTATGTATTTGACATAGTTTTGAGTACATTATAGTGCACTGTTTGGAAATCTGAACCCTGTTGTCTTTGCAGGTCTACATCACGTGCATTTTGAAGGCAGTTTCTGCAGCCACTCCAACAAACCCCGTGCAGAAGGCTTGCTCATTCTCTCCTAATGGGTATGTTGTCCCCAAATAGCCTTCACTGTGTCAGTTGGGTGATGTTTATCATTGAGCATGTGTCCTTGTTTGGCAGGTGGGTGTCTGTAGATGAATCTGATCAGGTGTGTGGCTGCTGTGACTTGACCTGTAGCAGCAGCAGTGGTGCAAGCGATCAGGTTATTCGAGGTATGGGTTACACATGGACTAACTACCTAGGATTCTGATATGTTCTTGGATGTTTCTCACTACTTGTCTGTTCTCTGTAGATCTACGGTGGGAGCAAGCATCTGTTGGGCCCCTAAATGTGAAGAAATTTGGTCGACAGTAATTTGAAATGACTATGAGGTCAAGTGATGAATAAACTGTTCTTAATTGATTTATACATGGTCTATAACTGGTCGTCCCTCAAGAAGTCTTGCACATCTCATTTACATGTTTGCCTTTTCTTAGTTCTGATTTGTCACTCCATGCCCTTCTACCTAGCTAAGCGGTAATGCATATAGATGAAAACTTGTTAAAAGACTTTTACTTATTTTTGCTAGGTAATTCATGGTAGGTACAAAAATAGGCTGTAACTGCCCAAAAAATAGAATATTTCCTATACCCGGAGTGTGAACAATGGTGTAGAAGCGCTTCACTTCGTTTGTTTTAACTTCACACAAACTGCAAATTATTTCTTCATTCAGACTTTGTTGAAGTGTATTCCAAAGGTCAATGATATTTACTTGAACATCAAGTAAAAATGAGGACGTCCTATTTTAAGTGTGGAGCTTCAAAGACTCATGCAGCTTGTAAAGATCTAAATGTGTTAATGCATGGGTGTTTAACTCAGTTCTTGGAGGGCCGCAGCTCTGCACAGTTTAGCTACAAATCAAACACACCTGATTCAGATAATCAACATCTTGAGGATTACTAAACTTCCACGCAGTTGTGGTTAAGAGCTAAACTGTGGCCCTCCAGGAACTGAGTTTGACACCTGTGTTAATGGCATAACCTCTCTAGCAGTGCATGGGTGGTAAGTGGTGTTGTAATGGAAGCAAGAGTTTTTCTTGAGCAGCATCGCTGAAGATGGATTCTTGTCTCTATGTACACTGTCTATATTATGCACATGCCGTTAGATTTTAGCATTTCACCTTTGTTTTGAGTCGGCCTTTAGTTTGTAGTTGGTTTTAGGAACTTGACTGACAACTATTCTGTTAAATTCTAATTGTGGTGTTTGCACAGCAGTTCACATTGAATCCATGCAATGTATTTGTAACTTGCAATGCAAAAATATGAAATTCTTCTAAACAATGCTTTATATTTATGGGCATTAACTCTTGATGAAGATTGGACGGTTATATTCAAACTATCTTGAAGGGATATTGATGACTTAGTTTTGCCACACCTGCCTATGTCCGGTCATTTTGAATTTTTTTCCTGCCACCTGTTATAAAAAAAGGGAGTTACCACCACACCTTAACATATTTTGGTAACACTTTACCGTGTGACATTTGACCACAAAACTAATATTAAAGTAGCATTGAGATGAGGCAAAAGCCCACAAAATATTGTGTGGGACAATGTTTGTTTTATTCCAAATATCATTAGGATAGAAGGTAAAGATCATGTTCCATGAACTTATTTTGTTGATGACCTTCAGTAAATTTATCAAAAATTCTTGAGTGGATGCAGCAAAATCACAAAGAAAACTGACGAGAAACACCCCTACAAACTTTATTGGCTCGCTGCTGCCTGCTCTTTAGGAATTTGGGTTGGACTTTGGGAATTTCCACTTTTCATAATGTCATTACTGCAGTAAGCTCATAAAGCGATAAAACAAAACTTTCTTCTTAGCAATGGCCTACAGAGCCTATGATGGACAACTTCAAAGGTCATTTTCTCTATATTTAGATTTTTTACATCCTCAGATTCCAGACTTTTAAATAGTTATATCTCAGCCACATACCTGACAAACCTTACATCAATTGAACGGTTATTTATTCAGCCTTTAGTTGATGAATAAATCTCAATTTCGAAAAATGGACCCATAACACTGGTTTTGTGGTTCAAGGACACATATGATTGTTTATAGCTGATCCACAATACTCCTATAGAACTAAATTTTACTAATCCATTTTCCATTGAATGCTGTATCTGCTACAGTTGATGTAAAATGAGTAATGAACACGAAATAAACTGCAGCATTTCCATTGACATTTAACAAAGTAATGCAGATATTTTTCAGTTTATCTTTAATCAGTGACTTCATCGGCCTTTGTCAGTTTTTGTTCTGCACATTTAAGGTTGTTTAAGGCGTTTACAGCTGTTAGATGTGTAATAGATTACATTGTGAAACAGGGCCCAACCATGCAAACATTCTGTTAAAATGCAGATTTGTAACCCTTTGTTGTCCTGAAAAGAAATATGGAAAAGAAAAGGTTGATTGGCTGTGTTTCATACAGAAACTAATGAGAATTAATCTTTGAGAACTAATCACACTACACTTGGAACGGGGAGGATAACTGATAAATTCACATTAAATAGTTTGGACCGTTATGATCATGGTCCCTGTGAAGGTGAAGAAATCTGTTTCCTTATTAATTTTGGATTAAAAGTAGATCTGCTACAATATCTAAATATAAATTACTTTCTAGAGTATAATTCTGTGCTTTGGCTTTGTGTCTTAATTTATAAAAAGTACAAGAAACACAAAAACAAGTGCAGCTATGCTTTACGTTGATTGTGTTTTAACATGACAGGTCTAAATAAAATAAGCAAGAGTGATGCTCTTAATACAAAGTACCCACATCCTGATTTCTATCTGCGTAATGAATGTCCAACAACATCCACCTGTTGTAAGCTGGTTAGGTAAATGAACAGGTCTAGAGAAGCATTACTCTAATCACTAGAGGGTGGACCCATCCTGATATCCAGATGTATAAATTTTGATACTGGCTTCCAAAAGCATCATAGAAACTCAAGTGAAGCAATGATGGGGTTGTGGCAAGTTGCATTTGGTTTGATGTTTGTTCTTGCAGTTGACATGTCTGATGCACAATGGCGAGGAAGATCGGTGCAAACTCAGAAACCTCGCTCACTTCGGCCTCGGTCACAAATGCAAGTTTCCCAGCAGAGTGAAACCAGGGTGCCTCAGTTTGCCCAGACCAACAACCCCATGCATGTGCCACAGAGATTTCCATCTCAGTTTTCAATGCAAACTCCTAGTGTGGTTAGTGGAAAGCCCGGTCAAGATCCTGTCGTTGTTCAGTCTAAACAGCTTTTGCAGGGTCCGATGGAAAAACTGACGTGGACCTTTCCAATACTGCCAGAAGAACCGTTACAGCAGGAGATTCCTTTTGAGCTGCGAGACCCTATTCCTCCTAACAGTGTAGGGGCGCTGTGCCATGAGAACTCTGTGTATGTGGAAGTGATGGAGGACTTCTTTGGCACTGGGAAACCACTAATGGCTTCTGGTTTTGCAATGGGAGGATGTGGACCAATAGCGCAGGACGATAATGCTCGAGTGCTCATCTTTGAGTCAGAACTGCATGGATGTGGCAGCATGTTAACGGTGTGAAGACTGATCCTCTTACCAAAAGTGTAAGTTCTGAATATTCTTGAGTAACATTCTTGTTTCTTTAGGTGACCGAAGACTCTCTTGTTTATACTTTCACACTGGTCTATAGTCCACAAGAGCTTTCAGATGCTGTTCCTATATTCAGGAGTAGTAGTGCTGCTGTCAGTATTGAGTGTCACTATCCAAGGTAAGGTCCTGAGTTCAAGATGGCTGCATTCTTGTGCGTGTAAACAATTTGGCAGTTTGTGGAGATCAACTTTTTCTATAATCTACAGAATGCACAATGTGAGCAGCAATGCCCTGGTGCCCGCTTGGATACCATATGCAGCTAGTAAGGTCGCAGAAGAGCGGTTGGTCTTCTCCCTCAAGCTCATGACTGGTTTGTATTATACAGCTTTAGCTTTTAATGTAGTTTCAACTTTTTACGTTTTTTTTTTTTAGAACTAACCTTAATTTTTCCTTGAAACAGATGAGTGGCAGTTTGAGAGACCTTCAAACCAGTACTTCCTGGGTGACATTGTGAATATAGAGGCCTCTGTGAAGACGTACAACCATGTACCTGTCCGTGTGTTTGTGGACAGTTGCGTAGCCACTGCATCCCCTGACGTGAACTCTGCCCCCAGATACTCATTCATTGAGAATAATGGGTACGACATGCCCATTTACCCAGCCTATCCTAGAAGTACTGCAGGGTGTTTAACTTCTTTCTTCACCAGGTGCCTGGTTGATTCCAAGTTCACCGGCTCGAGCTCTCGCTACCTGCCACGACCTCAGATTGATAAGCTGCAGTTTCAGCTGGAGGCTTTCAGGTTCCAGCAAGTGGACAGTGGGCTGGTATGTATTTGACTTAGTTTTGAGTACATTATAGTGCACTGTTTGGAAATCTGAACCCTGTTGTCTTTGCAGGTCTACATCACGTGCATTTTGAAGGCAGTTTCTGCAGCCACTCCAACAAACCCCGAGCAGAAGGCTTGCTCATTCTCTCCTAATGGGTATGTTGTGCCCAAATAGCCTTCACTGTGTCAGTTGGGTGATGTTTATCATTGAGCATGTGTCCCTGTTTGGCAGGTGGGTGTCTGTAGATGAATCTGATCAGGTGTGTGGCTGCTGTGACTCGACCTGTAGCAGCAGTGGTGCAAGCGATCAGGTTATTCAAGGTATGGGTTACACATGGACTTAATGCCTATTATTCTGATTATGGTCTTGGATGTTTCTCACTACTTGTCTGTTCTCTGTAGATCTACGGTGGGAGCAAGCATCTGTTGGGCCCCTCAATGTGAAGGAATTCGGTCGACAGTAATTTGAAATGACTATGAGGTCAAGTGATGAATAAACTGTTCTTAATTGATTTATACATGGTCTCTGTGGTCGTCCCTCAAGAAGTCTTGCACATCTCATTTACATGTTTGCCTTTTCTTAGTTCTGGTTTGTCACTCCATGCCCTTCTACCTTAAGCGTTATTGAGATGAATACTTGTAATTGGACTAACTTATTTTTGCTAGGCAATTCATGGTAGGTACAAAAGCCTATAACTTCCCAAACAGAAAATATTCCTATACCTTTATTGAGAACAATGGTGTAGAAGCAGTCAATCTTTTTTTTTCGCAACACCTGCCGTGTGTTGACATTAGACAATTTACCTGCAGACTGCTTTTGAAAAAACGGGCAGACATCACACCAACATATATCACACTTTAGTGTGACCTTTGACCACAACCAGTCTTAACATAGCATTGAAATGAGGCAAAAGCCTACAAAATATTGTGAAGGACAATGTTTGTTTCCTGGAAATTTCAGGATTGAAGGTAAAGATGATCTTGGATGAATATCTTTTGTTGATGTTCCACAGTAGATGCATCAACTTGAGTGGTTGCAGCAGAATCCCAAAGATGAGTGTCTTGAAACACGACTAGATTTAATTGGCTTTCTGCTGCCTGCTCTTAAGATTTTTGGTTTGGAATTTCCACTTTCCACAATGTCAATACTCAACTCAACTTTATTTACATGGCGCTTTTACAATTTTCATTGTTACAAAGGACTTGTTCATGAGACACAATAGATTACAAGTAAAACATTTTAAGGCATATACCTGTAAAAACAAGGTGAAAAACAACAAAAGACAGACATACAAATGCTCCACACACACAATATGCAAACATGTATACACACATTGACATAGACACTCACACACTCACACACACACACGCTCTCACACACAAACACACTCGCGCGCGCACACACAAACACACTCGCACAAAAGGACAGTGAAAGCACACATTGGCGATAAAAGGAGAGAGAACCACAGATCAAATATTAAACAGACTTTAAATTCTTATATGCAGTATTAATTATTTCTAATTTCTGAATTCTAAAGCAGCCCCCCCGGGCCAGGCAGATAGTGCAAAACAATATGCAAATGGTGGCGAGGAACCTAAAACTCCAATCGAGAAAAAAAACCTCAGGAGAACCCAGGCCCAACCAGGGGATTCCAGTTCCCCTCTGGCAAAAGCTGCTGCCTCTGCACAAGCTCTACAGTGCTTGCACAACAAGGCTAAATAAAAAAAAAATAAGCTTAATAAGGTAAATTTAAGATTAAATCATTAACAATCTAATAGCATTTGAAATGTTGTAGAAAAATAAAAGTTGCCGCGTCCTTTATCCAGCTCTATCCTCTTAGCCAATACCCAGATCTGTTTGCTGCATGTCTGTGTGAACGTGACAAACCACATGGAATTCGATCTTTTTAAACATCACGATCGCACCACTCCTGTCTCCAACTTCGCATACACGCAAACCTCCATTCAGAGATGGCAGCAATTACATTTAGTCATTTAGCAGATGCTTTTATCCAAAGCAACTTCGAGTTTAGGGAGCAAAAAGCAATATGTCATAAAGGAGCAATAATACAATAGGTTCTGATACAAAGAAACTGGTTTCAATAAGATCTAGACCTGTTGAGAGATTTTCTTTTTTTATTTGTCTAGTAACCACAGAAGAGTTGGGTTTGAAGTAGTTTTTTTAATGTTGAGAGAGATGTGGTTGACCGCACAGAGTTAGTAAGAATGTTCCACCAGGAAGGAGATGTGAATGACAATGAGCCGAAAAATGATTAACTGCCCTTATGGGAAGGCCCGTATGATGGGTCCCAAAGATGTCTTGTAGATGGAAAAAATCAACTGTCCAACCACCAATCCCTGAAGGACCCCAGTGATCATGTGGTGAGCAGTGGACAGCGAGCCCCTCCATGACACCCTGAAGGATCTGCCGGAAAGGTAGGATTTGAACCAGCAACCATCTCATAGAGATGTCAAGGTTGCTAGCAGTATCTGGTGATTGACAGTGTCAAAGGTTGCAGATAGGTCTAGCAGAATCAGGACCGAGGATTTATTTCCACCTTGGCTAGCCGCTGTGCTTCTGTGACCGATCGCAGTGCAGTCTCAGTGGTGTGGATTGATTTGAAGCCAGACTACCTGTCATTGTTCTGGGATAGATAAGAAGACACCTGGTTGAAAGCTGCCCAAAGTGTTTTTGCAATAAATGGGAGGAGAGAGACAGGTCGAGCAATTGTGCCACAAAGTACCACAGTTAAAAGTTTTGTCTTCTTCCCCTGCTCCTTGTTCTGCTTGTCATTCGCTCGTGAATTTTGTGTCTTCCGCTACACATGGTTTTAAAAACTACACAAATATCCGTGGCCTCCTTGTCTACTCTGAGTGAGCTGCGTGTGACGTGTTGTTATTATTCTGGTTCTTGTGCACATGCCATTCAGTTCAGGACCGCGACCAATTCACACTGCAATCTGAACGTAGTCTTTTGTAAAACCAGTTTGACTGCTTTGGGTCAGTATAGAATCTAAAACATAGTCTTAGAAAAAAAAGAAATAATTGTTTAAATAATAATAAATGCAACTACATAATTGTTGATATAGCAAAAATGTGCTTGATCAGTATTAACAATGTTACATTTTATCATAAAGAATGCTTTTTTAAAGTTGTTTTTAGACAAAATAAGAGTCACTTATTGTTTTGTGATGGAGTTATTTTATTTCCACCTTTAAGCCGGCCTTTTAAAGTTAGGACTCTTAGTCCTTTTTTCTTGATTCGTGTGCTTTTTATTGCTGGCAGTTATTTTTTTTATTCAAGACTAGGTTGTGTATTTACATCCCTTGTGTGTGTGTGAAACAACAGAAGCTGCCCAGTGAGTCATCGCCTTCACAAGAAGGTTTTTGTGCATGAATGTGGTTCTGTAGAAAACCAGAACATTTAACAATGAACAATAAAGTAATCAAGTAATTCCCTTTTCTTAATCGCTCTATCAGACATTCTTCTGATTTTCAAACATCTTAACTGCTAAACCACACGAAGGGGATTATGGGAAACTATAGATTATTTCTGCTATGTGCAGATCACAAACACACCACAAGATGGCGTCAGAGTAGACATGATGTTATAATTTGGGCCGGTCTTGATGCCTTTCCATTATTCTGTATATTGTCTGTGCAGGCAGCATTTGCTCAGACAGTTTGTGTGTAATGTTGTAGTTAAACACACAGGTTTAGAAAAACTGAGATCCACTTTAGCAATTTAATACAGGCAAAAAAGTGCTTTTATGCATAACTGCACACATTGTTCTACAGCACAAATATTTGCATTTTCTATAAAGAATCGAGATATTTCATTATTTTTCTTTGAACACATTTGTAACCCCCAATAACCCGACACGCACCCTACTAATTATAAATTTTATATAAATATATACATTATATTTTACATTTATTGACCAACATCATATCAATTGTTAATGAACAAAAGCTAAATCACCATTTGGCAGAAGCCACAAATGCTTGATGTCATCAATGATGTCATAAATATAACTTTCCTTAGATGACTAGATGGAATAAGGCAGCCTGGTTACACAACAGTGTTTTTTAAGAGGAACAAGTGTCATTTATCTATTTTAGAAGTAGCAAATTATTTTTGTCTTTCGCAAAATCATTTCAGAACTCAATGATGATCTGATCTGATATTCAGCACTCACATTATACTGCAGGGACCACACATTGCTCTCATGCTTTTATAATTAAATATCTTAATATCTAAAACATATAATAGAGTATGCTGTTAATTTAATGCGCTAATATGTTTGAATAAAACATGTAAAGAAGAAAATCAAGTAAACCAAGAACTAAACAAATAAGGACACACTACTGGAAATGAAAGTTCATGCTACATTTTGTTGGTTTGCTTTTCCTAAACACTAATGTAAACAAAGAAAGAACACAAAGTATTTCAGATGATGATTTAATGATTGTTTGTCTTGTACATTTTTTGAATGGTGAAGACAAAATGGCTGCAAACAGCTCATGAGGAAACTTGTTCAAAGATTTTTAAATCATCTTTAGAAACATCTTATCAACAAGAAAACCATTATCAAGATTTGTATAGTGTCTACTAAATGTTTACTTGTTTTCTTTTATACAGAAGGATGTGTGAGCAGATCTAGTAGATGATTCTGGGGTTATTGTGGTGTGTTCTGGAGGACAGATGGGTGATGTAGATGCTTCAGGTTCATCTAATAATGGAGTAAAAAAATCATAAAAAAGTCAGTCAGCTATTTTTCTTTTGTTGCTTTCAGTTTTCTACTTCTGTCAGAAAAAAGGTTTAAAATTGAATCTTTCCTGTCGCTGGGCTGGTACTCTAATGCTCTTTTTGTCCCTTTCCATGTGTACAAAACCTCATATACATTATACCTTTTGTGTACCTTCAATGGTAGTTAAATGCTAATATTCAACTGGTACACAACAGGTCTTTAGGGTATAACAATGTACCCTTAAAGCACAATATTTAATGTGTTGTTTACCTGTAAAGGTACAAAAAGTTTCTTTTAAAGGACCACACCAGCGACAAAACAGTTTTTTAGCCATTTTTTGAGTCTAGATCACAACAGACACTCTGTTCAGTAAATGGCATTTAAACCATTTTAAACTCTCTTTCTTTTCTGACAAATTTTAATTTCAAGATGTAATTTACATTATGAAGTTTATATTGTCCTTTAAATTGTTACTTGTTTTCTTTCTTACGATCAGAACTGTAAGCAGATCTAGTAGATGAGTCTGGGGTTGGTGTCTGTGTGTCTGAGGTTGGAACCTGTAGTTGCTCTGTTTTCATCTAATGGAGTTAAAAGCACAGTTAGTTTGGTTTTATTGCTGTCAGTTTGTTATTTCACAAGTTAAACTACTATTATCTTTTGACAAACAGTGTCTTGAAACCTTTTAGAAGTGTTTTTTCACGTCTATCCACCTGAATTCTTCATTTCACATATAGCGTCCTCTTTTTTCTTAAGATAAGATCTGAATGTAAGAATGACATTATGTCTTCTGGAAATTGTAACGATTGACGTTACTGATTTAACCAATTGTGGAAATCGTTCAGATGCAGACAAAGAAAATGTTTTTATTTTCAAAATCAAGCCTGCAGGTGAAATCAGTGACAATTGTCTTCAAGAAGAACTCAGTTTATAGTTGTGTCTTTATACAGAAGAGCATTATGAATAATGTGAAGTACAAACACTCACCTGATGCTGTTACTGTCAGATTCACAGATGGATTTTCATTACAGTAACAAATCCCAGAATCTGACAGAGAAACATTCTTGATGTGTAGATCTAAATCATCTAAAACACTATAACGGTTATGAGGATCTGGATTGTGTTTTATTATCTTCTTGCTTTCTGCAGTGAGGATCTTCAGATTATTTCCATCTCTGTCTTTACTCCACAACACTTTCTCTTCATGTTTACAGTAGAGACTGACATCATCTCCCTCAGTGGACCTCTGATGGTGTAGTTCTGTCAAAAATAACACAAATTAACACGTTTACATAAAATAGCTATGTAAACGACAATAGAGCAACAATAAGTGTAGTCTACAAAGTCATGTTTAACTTAAAGTGAGCTACATTACAACACTGCTAAATAAACTGAATCATTTCTTAATGAAAATACAGATATATGTTTGTAGTTTTAAGAGTGTGAGGTGGTGGATGGGAAGTATAATTTTCTTCACTACCATCATCCACAACAATAATTTCAGGCAACATGTCCATGACCATATGCTAAAATATTGATTTTCATAATTTATTCCAAAAGCATAATTAAATTAAATTACACCATTAACATAATAACAAATGGAAACTAATGCTGTAACTTAGTTCTATGCGCTTCCTTTATTTGGAGATCTGAACAAGAGTTGATGGTTATAAAGATAAGAGTCCAGCTGAGACACACTGTTGAGCACATGGGCTTCTGTTAACACACACTTTTCTTATTGATTTGTTTTTTACATAATCTTTCAAAGATCTTTTAGCGTTTACGCGTCACATGTGCAGCAAGAGAAGCAATACATGCAGATTAAACTTTGCACAGTTTTTTGCACGATGGACTGACCACATGTGAGAAGTGTTTCTTGTGCAGAAGGATCAGTGGTTGTCCTGTTACAGACTCCAGCAGTACTGAACACATGTGTTGTGTCTTAGATGCTTGTGTCCAAAACTCCATAAATATCACAACAAGAAAGATTCTCTTGAGGAAGCAGCTTCATCAGAAAGACCTTGATGGTTGACCAGCATTAATCATCATAAATCACATATGTATTAAAATGACTCATGTATGCTAGACACCCTGTGTTGACTAATGTCCTTTCTGAAGAGGAAGTCTTAACTGGTTTGGTTGCATGTAGCTAAAGAGGACAGTTAGTTTTGCCTTTGTTGCTTCTAACTTTGTGGTTTTTACATCTGCTAATATGGTCAATGGTGCAACCAGTTTTAAAACGCTTCAGCTGTCAAAAGTTCTTCTTTTCTCATGTTCTGTAGATTCATTTAAAGAAAAATACATCAACTACTGATAGAAAACAACAAAAATGTTAAAACGTCCTCCCTTACCAAGTTCAACTATGTCTGTGTCTCCAGCCAAGTAATATATGGCGTCATTTGTTTTTTTGCGATGGAACTAAAGAAAAGTGATACAATTCTAGTCAGTTAGTTTTTGTGTGCTGAAAGATCAATATATCACACATTACAAACATAACCATTTAAAAACATATTAACGGTGAGAAGACTGATCCTCTTACCAAAGTGTAAGTTCTGAATATTCTTGAGTAACATTCTTGTTTCTTTAGGTGACCGAAGACTCTCTTGTTTATACCTTCACACTGGTCTATAGTCCACAAGAGCTTTCAGATGCTGTTCCTATATTCAGGAGTAGTAGTGCTGCTGTCAGTATTGAGTGTCACTATCCAAGGTAAGGTTCTGAGTTCAAGATGGCTGCATTCTTGTGCTTGTAGTGAACGATTTGGCAGTTTGTGGAGACCAACTTACGAACAAATACGAAATTCTTCTAAACAATGCTTTATATTTATGGGCATTAACTCTTGATGAAGATTGGACGGTTATATTCAAACTATCTTGAAGGGATATTGATGACTTTTAGTTTTGCCACACCTGCCTATGTCCGGTCATTTTGGATTTTTTTCCTGCCACCTGTTATAAAAAAAGGCGGTTACCACCACACCTTAACATATTTTGGTAACATTTTACCGTGTGACATTTGACCAAAAAACCAATATTAAAGTAGCATTGAGATGAGGCAAAAGCCCACAAGATATTGTGTGGGACACTGTTTGTTTTATTCCAAATATCATTAGGATAGAAGGTAAAGATCATGTTCCATGAACTTATTTTGTTGATGACCTTCAGTAAATTTATCAAAAATTCTTGAGTGGATGCAGCAAAATCACAAAGAAAACTGACCAGAAACACCCCTACAAACTTTATTGGCTCGCTGCTGCCTGCTCTTTAGGAATTTGGGTTGGACTTTGGGAATTTCCACTTTTCATAATGTCATTACTGCAGTAAGCTCATAAAGCGATAAAACAAAACTTTCTTCTTAGCAATGGCCTACAGAGCCTATGATGGACAACTTCAAAGGTCATTTTCTCTATATTTAGATTTTTTACATCCTCAGATTCCAGACTTTCAAATAGTTATATCTCAGCCACATACCTGACAAACCTTACATCAATTGAACGGTTATTTATTCAGCCTTTAGTTGATGAATAAATCTCAATTTCGAAAAATGGACCCATAACACTGGTTTTGTGGTTCAAGGACACATATGATTGTTTATAGCTGATCCACAATACTCCTATAGAACTAAATTTTACTAATCCATTTTCCATTGAATGCTGTATCTGCTACAGTTGATGCAAAATGAGTAATGAACACGAAATAAACTGCAGCATTTCCATTAACATTTAACAAAGTAATGCAGATATTTTTCAGTTTATCTTTAATCAGTGACTTCATCGGCCTTTGTCAGTTTTTGTTCTGCACATTTAAGGTTGTTTAAGGCGTTTACAGCTGTTAGATGTGTAATAGATTACATTGTGAAACAGGGCCCAACCATGCAAACATTCTGTTAAAATGCAGATTTGTAACCCTTTGTTGTCCTGAAAAGAAATATGGAAAAGAAAAGGTTGATTGGCTGTGTTTCATACAGAAACTAATGAGAATTAATCTTTGAGAACTAATCACACTACACTTGGAACGGCAAGGAAAACTGATAAATTCACATTAAATAGTTTGGACTGTTATGATCATGGTCCCTGTGAAGGTGAAGAAATCTGTTTCCTTATTAATTTTGGATTAAAAGTAGATCTGCTACAATATCTAAATATAAATTACTTTCTAGAGTATAATTCTGTGCTTTGGCTTTGTGTCTTAATTTATAAAAAGTACAAGAAACACAAAAACAAGTGCAGCTATGCTTTACGTTGATTGTGTTTTAACTTCACAGGTCTAAATAAAATAAGCAAGAGTGATGCTCTTAATACAAAGTACCCACATCCTGATTTCCATCTGCGTAATAAATGTCCAACAACATCCACCTGTTGTAAGATGGTTAGGTAAATGAACAGGTCTAGAGAAGCATTACGCTAATCACTAGAGGGCGGACCCATCCTGATTTCCAGATGTATAAATTTTGATACTGGCTTCCAAAAGCATCATAGAAACTCAAGTGAAGCAATGATGGGGTTGTGGCAAGTTGCATTTGGTTTGATGTTTGTTCTTGCAGTTGACATGTCTGATGCACAATGGCGAGGAAGATCGGTGCAAACTCAGAAACCTCGTTCATTTCGGCCTCGGTCACAAATGCAAGTTCCTCAGCAGAGTGAAACCAGGGTGCCTCAGTTTGCCCAGACCAACAACCCCATGCATGTGACACAGAGATTTCCATCTCAGTTTTCAATGCAAACTCCTAGTGTGGTTAGTGGAAAGCCCGGTCAAGATCCTGTCGGCGTTCAGTATAAACAGCTTTTGCAGGGTCCGATGGAAAAACTGACGTGGACCTTTCCAATACTGCCAGAAGAACCGTTACAGCAGGAGATTCCTTTTGAGCTGCGAGACCCTATTCCTCCTAACAGTGTAGGGGCGCTGTGCCATGAGAACTCTGTGTATGTGGAAGTGATGGAGGACTTCTTTGGCACTGGGAAACCACTAATGGCTTCTGGTTTTGCAATGGGAGGATGTGGACCAATAGCGCAGGACGATAATGCTCGAGTGCTCATCTTTGAGTCAGAACTGCATGGATGTGGCAGCATGTTAACGGTGAGAAGACTGATCCTCTTACCAAAAGTGTAAGTTCTGAATATTCTTGAGTAACATTCTTGTTTCTTTAGGTGACCGAAGACTCTCTTGTTTATACTTTCACACTGGTCTATAGTCCACAAGAGCTTTCAGATGCTGTTCCTATATTCAGGAGTAGTAGTGCTGCTGTCAGTATTGAGTGTCACTATCCAAGGTAAGGTTCTGTGTTCAAGATGGCTGCATTCTTGTGCGTGTAGTAAACGATTTGGCAGTTTGTGGAGACCAACTTTTTCTATAATCTACAGAATGCATAATGTGAGCAGCAATGCCCTGGTGCCCGCTTGGGTACCATATGCAGCTAGTAAGGTCGCAGAAGAGCGGTTGGTCTTCTCCCTCAAACTCATGACTGGTTTGTATTATACAGCTTTAGCTTTTAATGTAGTTTCAACTTTTTTACATTTTTTTTTAGAACTAACCTTAATTTTTCCTTGAAACAGATGAGTGGCAGTTTGAGAGACCTTCAAACCAGTACTTCCTGGGTGACATTGTGAATATTGAGGCCTCTGTGAAGACGTACAACCATGTACCTGTCCGTGTGTTTGTGGACAGTTGCGTAGCCACTGCATCCCCTGACGTGAACTCTGCCCCCAGATACTCATTCATTGAGAATAATGGGTACGACATGCCCATTTACCCAGCCTATCCTAGAAGTACTGCAGGGTGTTTAACTTCTTTCTTCACCAGGTGCCTGGTTGATGCCAAGTTCACCGGCTCGAGCTCTCGCTACCTGCCACGACCTCAGATTGATAAGCTGCAGTTTCAGCTGGAGTCTTTCAGGTTCCAGCAAGTGGACAGTGGGCTGGTATGCATTTGACTTAGTTTTGAGTACATTATAGTGCACTGTTTGGAATCGTGAACCCTGTTGTCTTTGCAGGTCTACATCACGTGCATTTTGAAGGCAGTTTCTGCAGCCACTCCAACAAACCCTGAGCAGAAGGCTTGCTCGTTCTCTCCTAATGGGTATGTTGTCCCCAAATAGCCTTCACTGTGTCAATTGGGTGATGTTTATCATTGAGCATGTGTCCTTGTTTGGCAGGTGGGTGTCTGTAGATGAATCTGATCAAGTCTGTGGCTGCTGCGACTCGACCTGTAGCAGCAGTGGTGCAAGCGATCAGGTTATTCGAGGTATGGGTTACACATGGACTAACTACCTATGACTCTGATTATGGTCTTGGATGTTTCTCACTACTTGTCTGTTCTCTGTAGATCTACGGTGGGAGCAAGCATCTGTTGGGCCCCTCAATGTGAAGAAATTTGGTCAACAGTAATTTGAAATGGCTATGAGGTCAAGTGATGAATAAACTGTTCTTAATTGATTTATACATGGTCTCTGTGGTCGTCCCTCAAGAAGTCTTGCACATCTCATTTACATGTTTGCCTTTTCTTAGTTCTGATTTGTCACTCCATGCCCTTCTACCTTGTTAAGCGGCACTGCATATAGATGAATACTTGTAATAGGTCTTTAACTTAATTTTGCTAGGTAATTAATGGTACGTACAAAAGCCTATAACTTCCTAAACAGAAAATATTCCTATACCTTGAGTGAGAACAATAGTGTAGAAGCAGTTAATCTTTTTCACACAGCCGTGTGTTGACTTAGACAATTTACCTGCCAACTGCTTTTGCAAAAACGGGCAGTCAACACCAAACCAACATCTATCACACTTTAGTGTGACCTTTGACCACAACCAGTCATAACATGGCATTGAAATATGAGACAATAGCCTACAAAATATTGTAAAGGACAATGTTTGTTTTCTGAAAATTTCAGGATTAAAGGTAAAGATGATCTTTGAATATCTTTTGTTAATGTCCCACAGTAGATGCATCAACTTGAGTGGTTGCAGCAGAATCGCAAAGATGAGTGTCTGGAAACACGACTAAATTTAATTGGCTTTCTGCTGCCTGCTCTTAAGATTTTTGGTTTGGAATTTCCACTTTCCACAATGTCAATACCCAGATCTGTTTGCTAGATGACTGTGTGAATGGGATAAACCACATGGAATTCGATATTTTTAAACATCATGATCGCACCACTCCTGTCTCCAACTTCGCATACACGCAAACCTCCATTCAGAGACGGCAGCAATTACATGTAGTCATTTAGCAGATGCTTTTATCCAAAGCAACTTCGAGTTTAGGGAGCAAAAAGGAGCAATAATGTCAAAGGAGCAATAATACAATAGGTGCCAATACAAAGTAACTGGTTTCAATAAGAGCTAGACCTGTTGAGAGAAAGAGAGAGGGTTAGTGTTAGATTTTTATTATTTGTCTAGTAACCACAGAGAGATGGGTATTAAGTAATTTTTTTAATGTTGAGAGAGATGTGGTTGACCTGACCGAGTTCGTAAGAATGTTTCATCAGGAAGGGGTTGTGAATGAAAATTAGCCGAAAAATGATTAACTGCCCTTATGAGAAGGCAATGCAAGAAGCTGCTGGTTTGCTGAAAGCACGGATCTTAATGGGCTGTAGGAGGGTGTGAAAGTATGCCGGTGCAGATCCAGTGATAATCCTGTAGGCAAGCATTAGTGACTTGAATCTGATACAGGCTTCAACCGGTAGCCAGTGGAGGGAGATGTAAAGGGGTGTCACATGAGCCCTTTTGGTCTGTTAGAAGATGAGGCGTGCTGCTGCGTTCTGAACCAGCTGGAGTGGTTTGATAGCCTTTGCTGTTCATCAAATATGACTCAGAAGTTCCTTAATGCTTTGGAAGGAGTGATTGTTGTATTGCCGAGCTGGATGGTGATATTGTGTTGCATGGGGTGTGCCGGAAACAAGAGTGGTTCTGTGTTGGCAGGGTTAAGATGGAGGTGATGCAATGCGAGCTGCTACAGTGTTATCATCTGGGTCAAACGAGATGGAGATCTCAGTGTCGTCAGCATAACAGTGATACGAGAAGCCATGTGGCCGTATGATGGGTCCCAAGGATGTCGTGTAGATGGAAAAAATCAGCTGTCCAACCACCAATCCCTGAAGGACCCCAGTGATCATGTGGTGAGCCGTGGACAGCGAGCCCCTCCATGACACCCTGAAGGATCTGCCGGAAAGGTAGGATTTGAACCAGCAAACCATCTCATAGAGATGTCAAGGTTGCTAGCAGTATCTGGTGATTGACAGTGTCAAAGGTTGCAGATAGGTCTAGCAGAATCAGCACCGAGGATTTATTTCCACCTTGGCTAGCCCCTGTGCTTCTGTGACCGATCGCAGTGCAGTCTCAGTGGTGTGGATTGATTTGAAGCCAGACTACCTGTCATTGTTCTGGGATAGATAAGAAGACACCTGGTTGAAAGCTGCCCAAAGTGTTTTTGCAATAAATGGGAGGAGAGAGACAGGTCGAGCAATTGTGCCACAAAGTACCACAGTTAAAAGTTTTGTCTTCTTCCCCTGCTCCTTGTTCTGCTTGTCATTCGCTCGTGAATTTTGTGTCTTCCGCTACACATGGTTTTAAAAACTACACAAATATCCTGTGGCCTCCTTGTCTACTCTGAGTGAGCTGCGTGTGACGTGTTGTTATTATTCTGGTTCTTGTGCACATGCCATTCAGTTCAGGACCGCGACCAATTCACACTGCAATCTGAACGTAGTCTTTTGTAAAACCAGTTTGACTGCTTTGGGTCAGTATAGAATCTAAAACATAGTCTTAGAAAAAAAAGAAATAATTGTTTAAATAATAATAAATGCAACTACATAATTGTTGATATAGCAAAAATGTGCTTGATCAGTATTAACAATGTTACATTTTATCATAAAGAATGCTTTTTTAAAGTTGTTTTTAGACAAAATAAGAGTCACTTATTGTTTTGTGATGGAGTTATTTTATTTCCACCTTTAAGCCGGCCTTTTAAAGTTAGGACTCTTAGTCCTTTTTTCTTGATTCGTGTGCTTTTTATTGCTGGCAGTTATTTTTTTTATTCAAGACTAGGTTGTGTATTTACATCCCTTGTGTGTGTGTGAAACAACAGAAGCTGCCCAGTGAGTCATCGCCTTCACAAGAAGGTTTTTGTGCATGAATGTGGTTCTGTAGAAAACCAGAACATTTAACAATGAACAATAAAGTAATCAAGTAATTCCCTTTTCTTAATCGCTCTATCAGACATTCTTCTGATTTTCAAACATCTTAACTGCTAAACCACACGAAGGGGATTATGGGAAACTATAGATTATTTCTGCTATGTGCAGATCACAAACACACCACAAGATGGCGTCAGAGTAGACATGATGTTATAATTTGGGCCGGTCTTGATGCCTTTCCATTATTCTGTATATTGTCTGTGCAGGCAGCATTTGCTCAGACAGTTTGTGTGTAATGTTGTAGTTAAACACACAGGTTTAGAAAAACTGAGATCCACTTTAGCAATTTAATACAGGCAAAAAAGTGCTTTTATGCATAACTGCACACATTGTTCTACAGCACAAATATTTGCATTTACTATAAAGATCCGAGATAGTTCCTTATTTTTCTTTGAACACATTATTTTTCTTTGTAACCCCCAATAACCCGACTCGCACCCTACTAATTATTTATTTTATACAAATATATACATTATATTTTACATTTATTGACCAACATCAAATCAATTGTTAATGAACAAAAGCTAAATCACCATTTGGCAGAAACCAGAAATGCTTGATGTCATAAATGATGTCATAAATATAACTTTCCTTAGATGACTAGATGGAAAAAGGCAGCCTGGTTACACAACAGTGTTTTTTAAGAGGAATAAGTGTCATTTATATATTTTAGAAGTAGCAAATTATTTTTGTCTTTCACAAAATCATTTCAGGACTCAATGATGATCTGATCTGATATTCAGCACTTGCATTATACTGCAGGGACCACACATTGCTCTCATGCTTTTATAATTAAATATCTTAATATCTCAAACATACAGTATGTCTAAAACATATAATAGAGTATGCTGTTAATTTAATACGCTAATATGTTTGAATAAAACATGTAAAGAAGAAAAACAAGTAAACCAAGAACTAAACAAATAAGGACACACTACTAGAAATGAAAGTTCATGCTATATTTTGTTGGTTTGCTTTTCCTAAATACTAATGTAAACAAAGAAAGAACACAAAGTATTTCAGATGATGATTTAATGATTGTTTGTCTTGTACATTTTTTGAATGGTGAAGACAAAATGGCTGCAAACAGCTCATGAGGAAACTTGTTCAAAGATTTTTAAATCATCTTTAGAAACATCTTATCAACAAGAAAACCATTATCAAGATTTGTATAGTGTCTACTAAATGTTTACTTGTTTTCTTTTATACTGAAGGATGTGTGAGCAGATCTAGTAGATGATTCTGGGGTTATTGTGGTGTGTTCTGGAGGACAGATGTGTGATGTAGTTGCTTCAGGTTCATCTAATAATGGAGTAAAAAAGTCAGTCAGCTATTTTTCTTTTGTTGCTTTCAGTTTTGTACTTCTGTCAGAAAAAAGGTTTAAAATTGAATCTTTTCTGTCGCCGGGCTGGTACTCTAATGCTCTTTTTGTCCCTTTCCATGTGTACAAAACCTCATATACATTATACCTTTTGTGTACCTTCAATGGTAGTTAAATGCTAATATTCAACTGGTACACAACAGGTCTTTACGGTATAACAATGTACCCTTAAAGCACAATATTTAATGTGTTGTTTACCTGTAAAGGTACAAAAAGTTTCTTTTAAAGGACCACACCAGCGACAAAACAGTTTTTTAGCCATTTTTTGAGTCTAGATCACAACAGACACTCTTTTCAGTAAATGGCATTTAAACTATTTTAAACTCTCTTTCTTTTCTGACAAATTTTAATTTCAAGATGTAATTTACATTATGAAGTTTATATTGTTCTTTAAATTGTTACTTGTTTTCTTTCTTACGATCAGAACTGTAAGCAGATCTAGTAGATGAGTCTGGGGTTGGTGTCTGTGTGTCTGAGGTTGGAACCTGTAGTTGCTCTGTTTTCATCTAATGGAGTTAAAAGCACAGTAAGTTTGGTTTTATTGCTGTCAGTTTGTTATTTCACAAGTTAAACTACTATTATCTTTTGACAAACGGTGTCTTGAAACCTTTTAGAAGTGTTTTTTCACGTCTATCCACCTGAATTCTTCATTTCACATATAGCGTCCTCTTTTTTCTTAAGATAAGATCTGAATGTTAGAATGACATTATGTCTTCTGGAAATTGTAACGATTGACGTTACTGATTTAACTAATTGTGGAAATCGTTCAGATGCAGACAAAGAAAATGTTTTTTTTTTCAAAATGGTGAAACGCTGAACACATGAACACAAGCACTTATAACAGCCTAAACCATATAGTCTGTCAGATGCAGAGAAATGAATTCATGCATTCATGACATCAAGACTAGATTATTGTAATGTACTTCTAGGTGGATCCCCAACAGTCCTATTACAAAAACTGCAACTGGTTCAAAACGCGGCAGCTCGAGTTCTTACACGTAAAAAAAAGTATGAGCATATAACCCCGGTTCTGTCAACCTTGCACTGGTTACCTATAAAGCATCGCATTAACTTTAAGATCTTGCTTATTACCTATAAAGCCCTACATGGTCTAGCGCCGCAGTATTTGAATGAACTTCTATTGCATTACAGACCTCAACGTACATTACGCTCTCAGGCATCCTGTCAGTTGGTAATACCTAGAATTTCGAAATCAAGTGCAGGTGGAAGATCCTTTTCTTATCTAGCGCCTAAACTTTGGAATATTCTTCCCTGCACGGTCCGGGAGGCAGACACACTCTGTCAGTTTAAATCTAGACTAAAGACTCATCTTTTTACAGTAATCTTGCATACACTACACCTCCATAATAATAATCCTCAGAGGATTTAAGCTGCATTATTTAGATCAACTGGAACCAGGAACACATCCAACAACAAATGATGTACGGCCTGGCCGGGGGGGCTGCTTTAGAATTCAGAAATTAGACATAATTACTGTAATACTGCATATAAGAATTTATAGTCCGTTTAATATTTGACCTGTGGTTCTCTCTCCTTTATCGCCAATGTGTGCTTTCACTGTGTGTGTGTGTGTGTGTGTGTGTGTGTGTGTGTGTGTGTGTGTGTGTGTGTGTGTGTGTGTGTGTGTGTGTGTGTGTGTTTGTGTGTGCGAGTGTGTTTGTGTGTACGAGTGTGTTTGTGTGTGTGTGTGTCTATGTCAATGTGTGTAAGTATGTTTGCATATTGTGTGTGTGGAGCATTTGTATGTTTGTCTTTTGTTGTTTTCACCTTTTTCTTGTTTTTACAGGTATATGCCTTTAGTTATTTTACTTGTATTCAATGTGTCTCATGTACAGCTGCTTTGTAACAATGAAAATTGTAAAAAGCGCTATATAAATAAAGTTGAGTTGAGTGCATGAGTCAAATGAGTACATGCCTTGGACTTATGCAAAGAAAAAGATCAAATATATTAGAAACAGAAACGATTAATAAAATACTTTTTTGCATCGGTAAGAAACAAGTAATACAATTAAAAAGACAGACCGCTGGTCATAAAATCTCATGTTAAATTCTGTGATATTCTTTAAACCCAGATGTAAACACTTGATGACCTGACAGATAAAGCACACAAACTATTTATTGATAATGAATGTTTGAAAAGTTCTTGACAATATGGCAAATGCAAACGACTTATGAAGAAACTGTCTCATTTATTACTTAAATCTTAATATTTTCTTAAATCTTAATAACAGCAGAATCACTATCACAAGTTCTTCTAGTTTTCCTTCCTACAATAATATGTGACAGCAGTAGATGAGTCTGGGGCTGGTGTGCTGTCTTCTGACTGTCTGTGGATGGACCCTGTAGTTGCTTTGTGTTCATCTAAAAAATGAATGAAGAATATGAAGGAGATCAGTTACTTTTATTTTTATCTAATAATGAAGTTAAAATAAAAGTATTCATGACAATCATTTGCACTTTCTAAAGATAACAATGAAATACACGCTTTGTCTTACATATTTAGAAGACTGCTTGTAACCAAACAGTTTTGTCCATCATTGACCACCATAGTAGGAAAAACTTTATATATTAAAATAAGATATTTTGAGAATGTAGGACAGCAGAGGGTTCTGGGGAACTTTTGACTACCATTGTTATTTTCCTATTATAGTAGTCAATTGTTTTATTGTAAACTTTGTGAAAGCATAGCCTACTTAAAGTGAGCTACATTACAACACTGCTAAATAAACTGAATCATTTCTTAATGAAAATACAGATATATGTTTGTAGTTTTGAGAGTGTGAGGTGGTGGATGATAAGTATAGTTTTCTTCTCACCTGGTGTGGTGTCTTCTGGTTGAATGTTACTGGAGGCGCTCGATGTGGCTGATAATATAACTAACACATGCAAACATAAATACAGAAAATGTTTTTGATGTTTTAAATATCCAGGTGAAGCATCTTTATACATTTACTGAAAACATTTGGTTATAAAGGTTTTTATCTAGAACAAAAAATGGTTTTCTACAAACTTTTCATTTCGGTGGTTTCTTCAGTTCTGGTGCTTGATCTTGTGCTTGTTGTGCTCAAATCTGGAAACACAAGACCAAAAGACCTCGAGTTTATTTTTTCACTGTAAATATTTGTATATTAATCCATATACGCCAAGGCATTATGTTCAAATCCATCCATTAAGGTTGAAAATGAACAAAATATTCATAGTAAAGTGAAACACAAGTTTAAAATACATGTCACATACTGTTTAACGTAAACACGCAAACAAATCAGCAGAAAGTCAACTGAAAGAATAGCATCAGTAAGTTATAAATAAAGTAAAAGAATAGAACTAAAACAGTGTTAAACCTGTTGTTGGATGACTGTGGTGTTGGATTGAGAACTGTAATTATTTAACTGTTTCCTGTAGATGTAAGTGTAGCTGGAGGATAATAGTTATGAAAGATCAAATCTTCATCAAAATATTTATTGACACACAGCCAGATGAAAAGGTAATGAAGTGATGGCCTGTATTTATAATCATGGGTTATATTTTTTATCACAAACAAATAAAAGTAGACGAAAATGTGTGTGTGTGTGTGTGTGTGTGTGTGTGTGCGTGCGTGCGTGCGTGCGTGCGTGTGTGTGTGTGTGATAAAGAAGGGCTTGACTATTGCTTTCATTTATTTTATAAATCAAAGAACATTTAACATTTTCTCTGAAGAGCAACAATAAGTGTAGTCTACAAAGTCATGTTTAACTTAAAGTGAGCTACATTACAACACTGCTAAATAAACTGAATCATTTCTTAATGAAAATACAGATATATGTTTGTAGTTTTGTAGAGTGTGAGGTGGTGGATGGGAAGTATAATTTTCTTCACTACCATCATCCACAACAATAATTTCAGGCAACATGTCCATGACCATATGCTAAAATATTGATTTTCATAATTTATTCCAAAAGCATAATTAAATTAAATTACTCCATTAACACAATAACAAATGGAAACTAATGCTGTAACTAAGTTCTATGCGCTTCCTGTATTTGGAGATCTGAACAAGAGTTGATGGTTATAAAGATAAGAGTCCAGCTGAGACACACTGTTGAGCACATGGGCTTCTGTTAACACACACTTTTCTCATTGGTTTATTTTTTACATAATCTTTCAAAGATCTTTTAGCGTTTACGCGTCATATGTGCAGCAAGAGAAGCAATACATGCAGATTAAACTTTGCACAGTTTTTTGCACGATGGACTGACCACATGTGAGAAGTGTTTCTTGTGCAGAAGAATCAGTGGTTGTCCTGTTACAGACTCCAGCAGTACTGAACACATGTGTTGTGTCTTAGATGCTTGTGTCCAAAACTCCATAAATATCACAACAAGAAAGATTCTCTTGGGGAAGCAGCTTGATCAGAAAGACCTTGATGGTTGACCAGCATTAATCATCATAAATCACATATGTATTAAAATGACTCATGTATGCTAGACACCCTGTGTTGACTAATGTCCTTTCTGAAGAGGAAGTCTTAACTGGTTTGGTTGCATGAAGCTAAAGAGGACAGTTAGTTTTGCCTTTGTTGCTTCTAACTTTGTGGTTTTTACATCTGCTAATATGGTCAATGGTGCAACCAGTTTTAAAACGCTTCAGCTGTCAAAAGTTCTTCTTTTCTCATGTTCTGTAAACTCAGGTCTGTCTAAACTTCAGAAACTGCTCAAATAAATAGTGCAACATAATGAAAGATTTATGATTGAGATGTTGAGATAAAAATAATACAATGCATAGATGGGGAATAAACTGTAATTACATTAAGTTTAAGCAGTAGCACATTTCAAAATATAAATCTACAAATATATAAAAAACTGAAGCTGAAAACAGCGAAGGCATATTTTCATAAATCTATGACACACACCTTTCCAAATCAAACAATGTTAGTGTAAACTCTTTTTTCAATGAAATGAAATATTAACACGGTTCAAAATTTCAGTACATTAATATTCTCTCTTTGAATTTATTCTCCAAAATTCATGGTTGGTTTATGGTGTCCACTTTGATAAAAGAGTACAAAGGCACGCCTTCTTCTTGCTCTGGAAACCAGAGAAATATAAACCATCAGTGTATTTATCAAGGTCATATAGAAACTGCATTTCTCAAAATACTGGAATAATTCCCAATGTATAAATAAGCAAAATATTTTTTACCAGTGATATTCTCCTTCGACTGTGATATCAAAGTGTAGGTGTGATCGTCCATCTCTTTGATTCGGCCTGAGATTATTAGAAAGAAAAATACATCAACAACTGATAGAAAACAGAACAAAAATGTTAAAACGTCCTCCCTTACCAAGTTCAACTATGTGTGTGTCTCCAGCCAAGTAATATATGGCGTCATTTGTTTTAAGCGATGGAACTAAAGAAAAGTGATTCAATTCTAGACAGTTAGTTTTTGTGTGCTGAAAGATCAATATATCACACTTTACAAACATAACCATATAAAAACATTTACCAGGTTGTGCAGTAAAATCACTGTCATCTACAGTCTCGTATATATTCTCCTTCTTGGTAGAAAGTGCAGCTGAAAAGAAAACAACATTTATTATCTTGTGATTAAAGACTGTTTGTGTGCTGGCCCGCTCAAAGCCAAGTTACCACTAGAGAGGTTAATCTCTTTATACAGCCTTTTAATAAATATAAACTCATAATTCTGAAAGGTCCAATGTCTTCTTTGGAGGATCTATTTTGTAAATACGCTATATCCTTTGGCAATCAAACATGATGACATCTTAATCCTGTGTCCTCCACCATAGTATTTTAAAAGAGAAGAGGGAGGAGTGAAATGAGCCGTTGGTTGCAATGTGAACCTCACCACTAGATCCGCTAAATTTCACACACACTGGACCTTTAAAGGCATTTAAAAATGAAACTGTCCTTCATGTTAAATGCTTAAAAGTACAGTTCATCCAAAAATGTGGTCATCACTTAAACATCTGCATGTTTTCCCAAACTTGATTGAATGAAAATCGTTTTTTAGTTGCAACCAATGATGAACATGATTGTGCCAGAAATAAATTGATTTTCACCTTTTCTTTTGATCCATGCCCATAGCAAGAGCAGCAGTATCACAAACACAACACCTCCTGACACGGCCAGAGCGATCTTAATGGACTCTGGTAAAGACTCTGGGTGGGGAAACATAATATTTTTTAATCATGTTTAAATTTTAACAACTATTATAGGAGTTAACCTTTTTTTTTCTAAATGCATTTTGGAAACATTTAAAACCATGTCTGCAAAATCTATTGCTTAAGACAATAGAAAATTCAATTAATATTTAAATGAACCTGTTGGTGCCGCTGTGTTGGCTCTGGAGTTGGTCGATGTGGCTGATGATATATCTAACACATGCAAACATAAATACAGGAAATTTGTTTGATGTTTTAAATATCCAGGTGAAGCATCTTTATACATTTACTGAAAACATTTAGTTATGAAGGTTTTTATCTAGTACAAAAAATGGTTTTCTACAAACTTTTTGTTTTGTTGGATTCTTCAGTTCTGGTGCTTGATCTTGTGCTTGTTGTGCTCAAATCTTGAAACCCAAGACAAAAAAACAAGTTGATTTTTCAATTCAAAGTATTTGTTTATAAGCCAAGGCATTATGCCTAAATTCATCCATGAAGGTTGAAAATGTACAAAGTACAGAGTAAAGTGTAACACAAGTTTAAAATGCATGTCACGAATGGCAAAAACACAAACAAACAAACAAATAAAAAATAATAAAACTTAAACCTGTTGTTGAGGTGACTGGGGTGTTAGGTTGAGAACTGAAAGTAGTCACATCGCTGTTTTCTGATGAAGACGTTGCTGGAAAATACATCATAACTCTTTAACAGCAAAATATTTATTGACACACGGACACATTAAAAGTTTATGCCCGGATTTCTGTCCGCTGAAGTGAAGACCTGTAATGTTCGGTTACATCTTTAATAACAAACCAAAGAGATAGTATAGAGACAGAGGCGAAGATAGAGACGAAATAAATAGATTAGAAAAGAATGTTTAGCTCAGGATTAAAACATGATTACATGTGTTGCATTTAGCAATACAACATGATTCAATAAATCAAATGTTAGCAGCTGAGGCATGAGCGTATAAAAACTGATATCTTGAACACAAAGCCCAAACATGTTGGTGCCGCTGTGTTGGCTCTGGAGTTGGTCGACGGGGCTGATGATATATCTAACACATGCAAACATAAATACAGCAAATGTGTTTGATGTTTTAAATATCCAGGTGAAGCATCTTTATACATTTTCTGAAAACATTTAGTTATGAAGGTTTTTATCTAGTACAAAAAATGGTTTTCTACAAACGTTTTGTTTTGTTGGATTCTTCAGTTCTGGTACTTGATCTTGTGCTTCTTGTGCTCAAATCTTGAAACCCAAGACAGAAAAACAAGTTGCTTTTTCAATTCAAAGTATTTAATTTATACGCCAAGGCATAATGCCTAAATTCATCCATGAAGGTTGAAAATGTACAAAGTACAGAGTAAAGTGTAACACAAGTTTAAAATGCATGTCACGAATGGCAAAAACACACACACACAAACAAATAAAAAATAATAAAACTTAAACCTGTTGTTGAGGTGACTGGGGTGTTAGGTTGAGAACTGAAAGTAGTCACATCGCTGTTTTCTGATGAAGACGTTGCTGGAAAATACATCATAACTCTTTAACAGCAAAATATTTATTGACACACGGACACATTAAAAGTTTATGCCCGGATTTCTGTCCGCTGAAGTGAAGACCTGTAATGTTCGGTTACATCTTTAATAACAAACCAAAGAGATAGTATAGAGACAGAGGCGAAGATAGAGACGAAATAAATAGATTAGAAAAGAATGTTTAGCTCAGGATTAAAACATGATTACATGTGTTGCATTTAGCAGTACAACATGATTCAATAAATCAAATGTTAGCAGCTGAGGCATGAGGGTACAAAAACTGATATCTTGAACACAAAGCCCAAACATTAACATTCATGCAAATTGAACAGGAATCATTTAAGTTAAATATATACCTTGTGTTGTCTTGGGTTGATCTGTGTGGTAAGTTTTGCTGGTTTCAGATACACTGGTGGTAGAGATCTCTGAAAAGTGACAAAAACTCTTTAACTTAATGTTTATTGAAATACAAATGCATCCTAAATACTGTTAAAGTGTTTAAAACATTATTTGAATGCTTTCTGGCATTATCTAGATGGCATTGACAAACATTATTTTACTCTCACGCGGATGCTGTCAGTTCACTATATAGGCAGAGTTACTGTATAGATTGAGATATAATGTGAATAAACCTGGTGGTGTTGGTGAGGTTTCTTCTGTTGAACTGTTGCTGGACACAGTTGGGTTTGAGAAATCTATAAATACACCAAACATATCAGACACAGACAAACTTTGGAGGGAAATTGAAGGATTTGTTTGGTAAAGTATCTTTAACGTAGTCCTGCTGCTTTATACATTTTCTGAAAACAAGTTTTATGGTTAGGCCTCAGTCTCAGACGTCACGCCACAGAGAGTTGACTGAACGTCTGATGTATAAGACACACTTTTCTGGAAACACTTCAGCACATTTAAAGTCATAATCTGATTGGTTGAATTTTACAGGATTTACAGTAGACGTGAGTATTGCCTTCTTTAACAGTCCGTCTGGAGACAACACGAAGATGTCTGATCTAAGTGAGCTGTCGTGTTTACATCGGTTGCAATGGGAATTCATCACGATCGACTAAACACTTAATTCTTAAAAGTATGCAAAGATAACGACATAAACTGCTGCTATTAACTACTGACATGTTCGTGAATGTACACAGGTCTGTTACTGTGGGGATATTTCCACGCCTCTTAACATGACGTGGCACAAAACGAGACGTGATTGGATGCTTTACCTGTCAGTCATATGGCCTTGGCCAAAGAAAGCGACCAAAGTTTCCCGAACTGAAGTATGAAGGTTTGTCTACGCGAGACTATTACTTTATACTCCAAGTAGCTAATTCTTTTCTTTTTAACTGCATATACATTTTCATTATTATAACTTAAACATTCAGAATGAGATCCATTGCAGACATCAGTTGATTGACACTGGGTCATATTATCAAAACGACACAAAGCAATCAGACGAGGAAGTGAATAATATGTTCCCATAATTTGATAGCATTTAACTTCCTGTGTTTCATATAAATGCGTGTGATGTTAGACACAAGTGTCACTATAAGCCATGATCCAGTCTGATACACAGTGTGATTAACTAACTGAAGAATCCACTCTTATACTTCTGATGTGATTTATTTGGACTATAACTTTGAGACTGTAAACGTATGTATGATGTGAAGCAGATGAACACTCACTTGATGCTGTTACTGTCAGATTCACAGATGGATTTGCATTACAGTAATAAATCCCAGAATCTGACAGAGAAACATTCTTGATGTGTAGATCTAAATCATCTGTCACACTATAACGGTTATGAGGATCTGGATTGTGTTTTATTATCTTCTCCTTGCTTTCTGCAGTGAGGATTTCTTTTCTATTTCCATCTCTGTCTTTACCCCACAACACTTTCTCTTTATGTTTACAGTAGAGACTGACATCATCTCCCTCAGTGGACCTCTGATGGTGTAGTTCTGTCAAAACAAACACAGATGAACAAATCTAATGTGCTGTAAATACACAACTGTTCTGACTTCATTATTGTCCTTCAGTCTTAACATAATATTCACTGTCTCAGATTAATGGAAAATATTTAAACCACTCATGTTTGTGACGTCTTGCATCTTTTCTGAAAAGTGATTTTGTTCTTTTTTTCACTACTTATTGGAAATGTTGTTGTTTAATCACTGTTCTACAGGTATCATGTTGTGCTTTACTCAGTTTCCTAAATGAAAAATCTCTCAACATGATAATGAAGATAATGATACTCACGGCTCTGAGATGTGTGAATGAAGAGCAGAAGACACATCAAGACAAAATGCTTCATTTTCTGTTGTCAGTGTGAGAATCACGTGTGCTTCCGCTTTAAACTTCAAACTATCCCACGGTCCCTATTTCTCTGTTTTGATAAAGCACATGGAATCTGCGCTCATGACCCTCACAATGTTTTACACGAGCCCTATCGTTTCTGAGTTGAGATTAAACAGGAAGAGAAGTGGTAACTGTTTTCTGGTGTATGTGTGTGTGAGTCAGTGCACAGCACATGCCTCTTTGTGGTTTAATTATTCTTTGCTAATGAATAATGCTTTGGTCTGGTTAAATAAAAGTACATGCCTAAGGATGCACCACAGTCCTTACAGGATTACAAGTGAACTGTGTGGACAATACAGAATGCAAGTTTTACCCTGAAGAAGTAGCCCATCAATACTGGCTTAAGCCCACATGCTCAGACTCATGCTTCATTTACACCTGCATTTGTTTAAATAAACATTTTTAAAGGTCCATATATATGCCGACCTATCGCGCTGATTTGAAAAATCTGTCCTCCCGAACTTTGTTTAATAAATTTTATTTAAAAGTGCAGATATGTCTGTACAAGGTTAATGAACTATAAAGTGAACTTCTGGACATGAGGCGTGTGTGTGGGCCGGATCAAATATACTAGTATAAGACAAATCCATGTATTTAAGACCTTTTTGACTCCATGAGGAAAAGTTTAAAACCTGGAAACTTGTATATCTATCTTTTTAAGGAGCAGTGTGAGTTTTAGACCAGCAGAGTACGGACTAAGAGAGTAAAGTGAGGACACCTCACTTTCTGAGACCCCTTTAAAGGGCTGTCTGAGGGTCAAGACCTGGTTTTAGGGTTTAGATTATAATCAGGTTTAGGGTGAGGGTCAGGTCCTCACTTCTGATGGTTGGGGTAAGGGGCTAGAGATTACATTGTGTCAATGTATGTCCTCATAAAGATAGCTGTGCAAACATGTGTGTGTGTGCATTCATTCTTGACAGATGACAATGGATGAAGGTTTTGCATCCGATGAAAGTGAAAATAACAGTCTGTCACCTTATTATGTGTGCGGTCACGTTCAGGAGTGATACAGAGGATATATGTGCACCTTGTGAGGCATTTTTGTATGACATTACAATTATTTTTAGAGTTAAAGAAAGTGCACAATAATAGATATAACTAACAATTGTTTTAATATTCATTTTAGCATTTGGCAAAAACTTAATTTTAAATTACAAAGACAGTTCAGATAATTGGAGTTTCCCGTGTTCTGTGAAAACTATTTTCGTTCACTGAGGTTGCCACCCCTTGCTGTCATTATTTTTACACCCCAACCACGAATTTAACCAGAAAAAGGTCAACTGTGTTTAGAACGAGATGAGGAACCTGAATAAGGACAAATTTTGAGATCATGTATATACAACATTTCACACTGATACTGTTTAGTCTTATTGACCGACAGCAGCTGTCAAAAAAAAAAACATATCTTTGGGATAGGAGCGAGTCTGGATTAAAGCCTTATCACTCCAGACCACTTATTTTCATGAAAACGTCATTCTCCAAAATAATCTAGTACGGATCTAACAGTACAAAGACGTTGTGTTTCTTATCTGATAATTCAGCTTTAGCCTTTATATCCCCATCTCTGTATGAAACATTCAACTGCAGGTTACATTTTTAACGTGGATTACAGTAATGACGTCACAGTTACAATGCCCACGAAATCAACGGCTCAGCTCAATTTATAAATTATTATTATTATAAGATTACCCTTGTGAATAGGAGACAGTTTAAACACTGATTCTTTTAGATAATTTGGATTATAACGTTTTTTATAGCAGCTTTAAAAATGTCGACATCGCTCTCTTTTGAGCAACGTTAGTTTAAGCATCACAGAAAAGTTATCAATGGCAGTCTTGGTTTGACACATAGCAGCGGAGAAAAGCGGCCAATCAGCGTCCAGGTGGACTTGAACAACGTTCGACCTGATGCGACAGGCGGATGACATCATAATATCGCGAGAGCGCTTATAAAAAATGGGGTGTAGTCTTCTCTCGCGATGTTTCGATACTTTTGCCTTTGTTGAAACGTTTGATCTCTTTCGTTTGCCGTAACATGATCCTCAACGTCACAGAGCTCCCGCCCAATCTCAGCGGTCGTGTTCCAATACACGAAGAGCTCCCCAGGCGATGTCGTCTTTTCGCTGCCTAAAAGATCAAATGTAAATAAACTGCAAAGCCACGTGCAAATCTGAATGAAGATCGAGTACACGAAGCGCGCGACATTCTGCTTCAGTCACTTAATGTGAAATATTAATCAAGTTCAAACGAGGGAACGAGACGTTGGCGACGCATATTGAGACGCAGCCGGCGCACCGTAAACACGCTCAAATAATTTGGCGGTTAGAAGGAAGTTGTTTCGCTTTTTAATAAACGTTTCGTTCAGTGTGAGAAATAAATCAATCGCACCTAGTTATGTTTACTAATGTGTAAATGGATTTCAATCACTAGTTTTCGCATTGTTTTTAATTTTATTGTCGTAAGATTCGGCCACGTTAGCCTGCTGCTCTAAGAAAAGCAAGATGTCTAAACTCCACAAGACGAACGGCAAGTATTTATGGTGGTGTCTCCAGAGTCTCGAATTCAAACCGGATGTCCCAGCAAAAAACATTAAACATCTTAATCTGGGAGTGTAAGTCAATAACTTTCTTTTTCTTTTTTTGCTAACTTTACTTATTTTGTGTGCGTTCTGTACCGGGCGTAGTGCACACTAGATTCGATACAAATATATACTATTCTTACCATGACTTTCATTTCTCAAGTTAAACTGATCAGCACATTAACATTTAAATAAAACGTACAAGTGACATTCAATTGATACAATAAATACAATAAAGTAAAATAAATCGATGTCCTGTTGATGAGTGTATTAGACGTGTTTCTACAGTATATTTGTATTAAGTCACTGATTTGTCCTCCTCACAGGAACATGTTTGATAAGCCAAACAAAGAAGCTTCCTATATCGTCATCCACTTCTTGTTTGAGAAACTGAATCCTACTCGTCTTCAGGACGTTTTCAGGTAGAGTTTTACACTGAAACGTTGTTTTGCTTCCATAATATCTTACAAGTATTCAGTAGTGATGTTGTTTCATAGACATTGCTGGCCTATATGGGATCATAAATGTGACGCTGAGTTTCGCAGGGTGACTTTCGGATGGCTTCAAGAAATAGCGGTATGTGGATTCAGTGTGTTGTTGATTGTTTTGTGGTTGTATTGTGTCTTCTTCCTGCAGTGCACTTGGTAGAGCATTGCATTGGCACCAGTGATCGTGGGTTCGATTCCGAAGGAACACATGCATAGATTAAACCTTCGCTTATACCTTCGTAAGTCGCTTATAAAAACATCTGCCAAATGCATAAGTAAATATAAATGTCTAATATGCTGTGAAATCATTTAATATTGGCTTAAATTTAGTTACACATTTGGCAGATGTGCTTGATCCAAGTGCCAAAGTAAGTATGTATCCTTGGGTGTCGATCCCACAACCTTCACACTGCTTACTCAATGCTCAACCGACCAGATCTACAAAACATGAAATAATCTGAAAAAGCTCAACTTTGAGCTGTCAAAAGATGAGTGTCAGTCATTTTTGTCAAATGCTATTAGAATATTAAACACACAGAATTTTGAAGGGCTATACATTTTATGGCGTTTAACATTTTCTGTTCACCATTTAAATTATATTTTTTGTCTCGTTTGTATTATGTTTTGTGTAAAAACCCAAAATAAATAGTGAAAGTTTTTCAACTAACACACTGTTGTTCAGTATAATCTTCTTGACTTAGTGCTGTAGTAAACTGTTAAAATGTCTTTTTATGTCTAGAATGAAGAAGGCAGCGCTTTTCCCAAGGTGGCTGCGTCACATTTGCTTTCCCCATCTGGACCAAGATTTATCAACTTGATGCTTCACTTAGCCAAACATGTCATGTTGAAAACACTGAAGACATTTGCCATAGGTATGCTGTTATTGAAATGATTTGACCAATGATATATTAGAGGCTCTGCTATAATGCTAATATAGAAACTCCTAATGTGGGGAAAGGTGTTTAAGTGTATTTCTTATAAACAGCTACATCATTCATGATATAAATATAAAGTGTCATTGGAAGCTTTTCTGTTATTCTTGAAACAAATGTTGATGCTTGCTGATATGATCGTATTCTGCCTTTGTCGCTGAACACTAGATGACACGTGGGTCCCAGAAGCTGCTGCACTTTCCTGTAGTTCACACGAGCTGGAGATGAAAAGATTTCAGGTGGTGAAGAGACAGTTCCAGAGAGTGACTGTCGAGCAGGACCGCCTCATTCAAGACTATCAGAAAAGAGCTAAGTGAGTGACCCGTTACAATTATAGGATATGAAGGCTTGACTATGGAGCTGATTTTTTTTACACGAAAGCTAAATTATTTTAGCAATATGTGGTTTTAAGAATAATTTGAGACGTCAAAGGGTATAGAAATCAAAAGATTTGGGCTGAACAGAATGAGTTGCTGTCACACATGAAGCCAATACTCCATTACTGTTTTGCAGACACCGTTTATGATTTTAATCCCAACTAGTCTTTTTTTATGCCACAACCAGGAATTGAACATAATCAAAATATATGTAGGGTTTTGTCTTCACAAAAGAATATCAAACCTAGCTCTAAACTTTAAATTTGCTTTTCTTTCAGAGGTTTGGAGAATTCCTTGAGGGACCTTGATGCAGAAGATGCTAAATATGAACATTTACTTGCGTAAGTTGCTTAAAAATGTGTGTACATTTAAAAAGGTTTTATGAAATGGTTAAACAGTATGTTTTGCTTTTAGGGAACAAGTTAGCAACACAGATTTAGAGGGAGAAATAATTGCGAAAATTCAAAAGGTTTGTTATTTTTTAATTGTTATTTAACCATTTATTTCTTACCTACAAGAGAATGTTTTTACGGTTTTGTGAACCTTAAAACCCTTATTTTGACAATGTTATATTTGTTTACGTTTTTTAGGTGCGAGGGCTTTGGGCTGAGACGGACAGAGTTTTATCAACCCTCCAGGGAGATGGAAAAGCAGTGGAGAGTGTGATCCATGGACAGGCTGACCAGTACACTTTAGATGGGCAGGATCTCAGTGTCAAGATACCTACGGTTCTGCGTGAAAGACTGGAGCGCCTATCACACCAGGTTAGAGTTATGGAAAAGGCAAAAGATAATTGTTCTTAATCGTGAGATTAAAACTTATACTGACTTTCAGTTCCTTAAGGAAGTCACAATTCATGGGAATTATTAAAACTGATAACACAGAAATATTTGGGTTTATTAATAGTCATTAGTTTGTGAATTAGACTAAGATGAACATGTATTTCTCTGTCTTGGCATTGTTTTTGAAAGTACCCGGACAAGACATATTGACTTTTAGAACGAGGCAGCTCAACCCTTATTTATATAGGTTCATTAATACAGCAGCAGCTCACCAATGTGCTTCTAACATCAATCAAATACAAACAATAGAGAAAATAAAACGGACAAACAAATAAATTGTTTAGTTCTAAATCCAAGCTCACATCTTAGGTAAAATATTTTGTTTTATTGTGCACACACGAAATATAAATTGAGTTTTCTTATCTAACATGTTATATCTGTCCTAAAAGCGGAAAATGTTAATATTTCTGTTTGAGTTATTGAGGGTTTGTGTGTTTTTTTTCCAGTCCAGTGTTGGTAACTTGTATGAGGCAGGACAGCCTGTTCTCCTGCGTCTGCTGGAGGTTCTGAACGAGGGCTTATGTCTCCTTCATGAGGAGAGAGAGAAGATCGCAGGAGCTACTAGACATCTTCATCACCAAGATCTCCAGGAACAGGCTTTGCTCTTCAGCCGTTCCAAAGAAAACCTCAAGATCATAAGGTACAAATGTGATAGTAAACCTATTCACAATTATTAATTGTTTTCCGTTATTATTTTGGATGGAATTATTAAGTAAAATAAATAAAGTTCTTCCTTCAGGGCGTAGACTGTGCATGCCGATAGCTAAAAGGAATGCTTATAAAAGATAATTTATCTCACTAGCTGTAACCATTTTAAAACAATTGTTTTAAAGTGTTTAAAATGTGCTGTTAAGGTCAGTTATGTGTTGTATAGGAACATATGTGTGTTATGTGTTTTATTATGTGATATGTGGATGTATTGTATGTTGTGCCAGTCGTAAAGATGAATTTTTGTTCAAGTAACAGACAATAAAATAAACTAACTAGCTAACAATATATCTTAAGTGCAGTATATCTTATACTTTATGTAAATACATATCATTTTTAATGGTTATGAAAACGTTGAGTTCATAATTGTAATACACCGTACTTATTTTTTTTTTATCCTTTAAGTCTCATATTTGTCTCATATTATTTTATATTTCCTGTGTTATGTATAAACTGTGTGTTTAAGACAAAAGCGCTCCTGTTACCAGATCAAATTCCTTGTGTGCTCTTGGAGAATAAAGCTTATTCTGAGATTTAGGTCAATGTGATACTGGATTTATTTTAATATAGTTTGTTAAATGTCAATTTTTTTTAAACTCTTATCACCTGCTAGATGGACTCGGGTTTCAAGTTCCTGATTAGATTCATGTGTTGGCAATCTGTGACCACACCCTCTGATTTCACACCTGTAGTATAAATGCATTGGAATCAGTCAGAGACTAGAGTGTGTTGAGCGGTTTCACATTCTTGTTAGCGTCGAAACACAATTAGCCTATTTAAGTTGTATTCTTTGGAAATGCAATCTTTCACTAACAGAATTTTATTCTTTCTCCAGGAGGAAACTTGTCAGAGAGGATGCAGCAGATATCCAAAGCTCCATTCAGAGGCTGGAGGAGGACTGGGAGAAAAAGTGGGCTGAGTGTTTAAAGAACACACCGCTGGTTTCTTTTTTGAAAGAAGAGCCTGTGAGTTTAACATTTTAGTATTTTGGTTGTAAAGCCACACTGATAGTCACTGTTCTCAGTCAGATTGGCTTGTTGGTGATGCGGTCTCTTTCCTATAACACTCAACTGTTATCAGACATCAGCGGTACACATACAGCGTGCTTAAACTTGTCACAGTATGGATTTGTCTTGGTTAAATCTGATCTATTTTTGGCAAATGATCTGTTCTGCTTTCAAACCCATGATCTTTTAAACAGGTTCTTGACTTTGTTTCACCAATGGCTCCTTTCTCATTTGAGCCAGCTTCTGAGGCTAGCTTTAAAGCTAGTATCATCTCACAATATCACAAGCTACCTAGTAAGTGAATGGCTTCCTCATTCAATTATATTGCTTTAATTGCAGGTGCAAACTTCATGTCCTCTTCCTTAAATTTAGAGCCGCTAGAAGAAACGTCTCACAGAAGACCTAAGGGGGAGGAAATGCAAGTCTATTCGGAACCAAAAGTCCACCTGGAGCCGGAATTCAAAAAGTATGTAACTGCTAGATTAAGGCCCAGTTTCAAAGACAAGGCTTAAAGGGATACTTCATCCAAAAATGAAAATTCTGTCATTTACCCTCCTTTGAGTTGTTCTAAATGTGTATACTTTTCTTTCTGATGAACACCGAGAAAGATATTTGGAATATTGCTTGTATAACCAAACAGATCTCATTGACTACCATAGTGCCATCATTTTTATTTTTGGTGAAGTATGACTTATAGGATAGTCCCAGACTAAAATGAATGTGTGTCCTGTCTTCACTGAATACAACTTGACCAGGAATATCTTAATGTATCAGTGGCGTTGTTTTGTCTCGAGATTCACACCAGTCATGTATTCTATGGTGTATTTATTAAAGCAACATAAATATCTTGATTAAACCAAACCATAGTCCTGGCTTAAGGTAAGCCTTGTCTGTTAAACCGTGCCTTAAGTGTGAAACCTCTTGTGCTGTGTATCCAAGTATGAAGTTGAGCATCAACCTTCCCTATGAATTTCTCAACAGCACCTCATTGGCATCTGAAGATAAAAGGCTGCTTTCCTGTGGTCGTTTATTTTCCCCAAGAACAGAAATTCCTTCTAAGGTTCCTCAATGTGAAACTCCTTTGACCTGCCTAGTCAAAGTTCAACCTGTGGTCCAGACGCCCAGTCCAGTACGGGTAGATATGTTTGTTCTTTAGATTTCGTGTGAATAATTTTATTTCATAATTTATTAGTTATAAAATAAAACTTGATGTTTTTCTGTCTCGCAGGCCAGCCACAGGAAATCTCTGTTCTCAAAGAAAAAGTCCTCGATCATAAAGAACAAGGCTCAGATTCTAGATTTGGAATGTGACAACTTGGCCAATCAAGTATGTATTCATGCACCTTTGACTTTAAGTACACGGTAAAAAAGTAGAAGGACCCACTGATGTACTTTAAGAGACTATTATGCACATTAAAAACAGGATGCAACACTAAACTGAAGGTTTTGATCTGGGAGACTGATACATGAGCGGTCCTGAGCAGTGACCAGCCCATCACAAGCTCTCCCTATATCATACCTGCTCTCTGATGACCGGTGCGAAATGAGAGAAATCGCCACGGACAGATACGGAGCAGACAACATTCATATAAAGCCATAGAAGATTGTTACATCTATTCATTTGGCAGATGCTTTTATCCAAAGGGACTTACAAGTAGGAGAGAATATTATATATACAAATTGGTGTTAAAGCTCACAGCAGGAATGTAATTGTGACACTTATTTTCATTTATGATCACAAAGTGCTTCGTTGAGTGGGTAAAAGAGATGGAAGTTAAGTTCGGTGTTTTGTTTTATAGTTTGCAGATGCTGTGATTATGAGTCCAGTCAATGGAAGGAATGACGTGGATCTGGGGCAGTTACTCAACGCAATATCTGACCCGTTTTCATCTAGGAAACAGCTCTGTCGCACACCTGAAAGTCTGAGTAAGTTTTAATTCTGTGCTAGTTAAGTGCTGAACTTGTAGGATTTATCATTTGTAAAAAGTATTTGTTTTTTACATCTCCAGTTGAAGATGTAAGAAGTTCATGGAGAAAAGCTATGGAGGAAGGCATGAGTGAGAAAAAGCAAGCTTCTTGGACTCAAGACAGCCTCTCTTGGCTGAAGATGCCTCTTGACAAGGCCGAAGTGAACAGATCAAGTCCAGAGCCTTCTCTTTTATTTGACACTTTTCCTCCTGTCCAGCAGGGGGCATCCTTGCACTCAACTGTGTCATGGGATTCCTCACAGCTGGAGGATCTCCACAACCAAAGCACAAGGGATGTTATTCAATTCAGCATTGCTCACGAGGAGCTTCCAGAACTCTTTGAGGATGAGATGTCATTTGACAGTGAAGGGTCAATGGAGCTCCAGGGTAACAAGGAAAATGAAGAACTACTCCTGCTGCCTGTTAGATTACATTCTCCTGAAGGACAAAGTCCTCTACTGTTGTCATTTGATGCCACTTTAAATAAAGACGCATGCATCAAGTCTGATCTTAAAACCCCAATACATTCACAGAAGACTTCAGGGATGAACCTTTGGGGTGATGATGAAACTTTATTTTCTCTGGATTTGGACAAGCTTGAGAACGTCTCTCCTCCACTTACAGAGAAACTCACACTGCCTAATTTAGTTGACTTGAGTTTAGATGACTACTAACATCTTAATAAAATGACTCTAATGGTTTATGTGTCAATATTATGTAGAGTATTTGCTAAATTTGACTTCTTCATGTACTTCTGTTGCTCTGACTCATCACAGTGACTTTGCTGTTAAACACTTTCAATACAATTGTCTGTAAGGCGAATGTTTCGGTCATTCCTTAATACCACATGCAGTTTTTTTTCATGATCTAAAACTCTTAACTAATGTTTAGTAGCTCTAATGAATTAAATTGTTCCCTCTTACGATGTAGGAGGTAAATGAAAAATGTAGATGTGGTACATCTTGTAATAAAGGATATTTTTGCAGATCCTCTCGTCCATCTTTCATGCATCAAATTTTGTTTCCTCCTTTTGCAGTTTAAATTGTGAACACTTATATCAGTAATAACTAAAACTACATTACACACAATGTTCAAAGGTTTAGGGTCTTTATTTTGGAATAATAGTGAACCCATCAAACTATAACTACATTGTGTAAACGATTAAAAAAAGGTTTTTTTAACAAAGTTTGTAAAAATCTACTCTGACTTTTTTGGTGTCCAATAGCTTCTAAGCTCTAAACAAAAATCAATAGCTACATATGATGTAACTATTTTGTATCGAAAACATATAATGAAAATAAAATGATGCTAAAAAATAAAAACTATATTCTGCAAATTACATATGAAATTCTATCTTAATTTTTTTGATATGTCAACTAAAACTTTCGTACTATTTTACACTTGTATACTCTGTTCTGAAGCTAAATTGTGTGCTAAGCCACCTGTTACTACTTGTGGCGCACTTGCCTGTAAACCGGGATTGTGCTCAAATTCATGCGGCGCTCCGCAGACCGATATCTGTATGAAATCAAAGTATCGCGAGAGCGGACCGCTCCGCATGCGTTTTCAACTCGAACATCGCGGTACTTTGACGTCAGAGGTCGCTCAATCCGCGCAGCGCCTGAAGGCGAGCACACCTCGTGAATGAAGTATGCGTAAAAGCGAGTCAGTCATGGGCGGGTCCTTCCGCCTCCGGGAGTCAGAGCGAGAAACCCGAGCGCAGCAGACTGAGTAACAACACAAACATGGCGCCTGCTCGCTCCCGTACACGCTAGAGCTGGACAGCAACAAAGTTTCCAGCGCAGACGTAGCGCGCGCGTCGGACGTGCGTTTGATTCTCGCTCGACGCGGGCTGACCTGCAACTTGCCTTCATGTCAACGCGTTTCCTGTAGAGGTCGGAACAACTGGTATGTATTGCGGTGTTTAAAGTTGTTTAATTTACCGTTTTCTCTCGCGAAAATGTCGCGTTGGGTGTCACAACCCGCGTTTGTTTCCGTGAGCAGGGCGACATTTGCGTTAAAACGCGTTTGGATTGCGTGGAGATGGAAAGTCGAGCTGGTTGAGTTGCGTGTGTGTGAAGTTGCCCTAGTTAGTGAAGATGCAACAGTTGAGCTCGTTCACGGGCCTCGTGAGGCGGAGATATCGCAACTTCTAGTGTGTCGTCTAGTCAGGCAGTCTAATCGCTTAATGACACCGACAATTAACGCACCTGCGATGCTGTCTGATCAGATATTTCACAAAGTTTAAAGACACACCTGTGGTGTAAGGTTAGATAAATTAGATTAGATTAGTTAGGTGAGATTAGTTAGGTTATGTTTAAATGAACCGTGCAGGTGCTGTAGGGCGCGTCGGCGTGCAGGTAAACCGAACGGCGATATAAGACACATCCGCTTTGCTTTGAACCCAGGAAGTTACAGACAAAGCCAGATAACTCCTTCGGGGCTTTTGTATTGTTGACATGATCGTAACTTACTTGTGTCCTCTCGCCTGAATTCAGTTTCTGTGCTTGGTGAGTAAATATCTTACTTTATATCTTCAATGTGCTTTCAAAGTCGACTAATGTTTGTCGGTCATTCATCTGTAAGTCTTCTGCAGTGAGTCAATAATGCATGGGTTTGTTGACAAATATATAATACATAGGGTGTTTGAGCCAAGTTAACTAAGTATTGCAGTGTAGTATTTGCTTCTTGTATACTATAGTATTTCCTTACTGTAGTAAATATTAAAATAAACTAGAGAGTTATCTACAGTTTATAAAGTGACTTGTTGCAGAATATTTGCGTATGCTATATTATTTATAATGTACTGTCGTGTAGTGTAGTGTAGTATAGTCAATCTACTACACTTTTATACAGTTTACTGTAGTATTTAAATATTTTCAATGCTTTTTAATAATTTCAAGTAATTTGATGGGCAAGATGTGTCCTACTTTATCCCAGATTAACTTGCATCACAATATAACTTGTTGATGTATGTATGTTGTTAAAGTTAATATGTCATCAAAAGCAAAGGAGAGGTTGAAATCTATCCGTGTTATTTGAGTCTCGTGTGCTTTTTCTTCTTCATACTTTTTTGTCAATCATTCTCTTCTCCTATGAAAATAAATATTTTCTATGTGCTGGTCTCGGTCGTGTGGAAAAGCTTGTAAAGTCCGGACACCATTTCTTGGTTGAAATGTAGGCGATTGATCAGACTTATTGTGACATGGTCTCAGTTTACCTTGTGTCTGAAAGTGTGTTATATTGGTTTATGATCGGTAGGCTGAAGGTTGCGTCTCCTCCATGTTTGTGTGCATGTGTGTTGACCTTGAACCTCATTACATTCACTCTGGTGCACTTCAAGGTTGTGTCAGGTGACTGTGTGAATCAAAAAGCGCAATCCCAGGAGTGGCTGTCGGTGGTAAAAGCGAAGCATTGTGGGTATGACAAAAGGGAGACCATGTGGCAGGAGGGCAGGGCCGTTCACGTGAAAGGGAAACGTGATAACATGCTGCCGGCGAGATCACGCTGCATCTTTATTGGAGATGTTTATGTAATCTTGGAGACGAGTAGAATCGATAATGGGATGTTTAGAGAGTTATAAAGAGTTATTGTTTGGATTTATGTTCGAGGCTGTTCTGGCCCTGTTGGCGGTCATGATAGTGGAACTGAAGTTAGATTTTCACAGATCTTTTAATGCAATATAAACCCATTTCCCTTCCCATATACACTGGTCTAGTATTTGCCAGTCAAATTGAAGGATTACCCCCATGTTTAACAAACTAGTGTTCCTTCCTGCGAATGGTGAGATGCAAAAAGGTCTATATGCATTAGTAATGCCCTGATAGTTGTGCCACCTTCAGTGGATCAGATGATCTTTATTGATCTTGACATGCGTTGATGTTTTCATTTTGCCGCTTGCATTCAAACACACGTGTTTGTTTCTCTGGCAACGTCCCAATGATTAATAAAGGTTTGTAGATACACACGTTACAGCAGTTGGCCTAGCGCTAGGATTTGTAGCTACAGCTTTAGCTTAAATGTGCTTTGTGTAATATTTAGTAAGATCTCCTCACAGTTATGCAATAAACATACATAACTTTGTCTTCAGAGGTGGATAAAGACCTTACATGATGAAGCGTTTTGTTTTTATAACCTCAGAATGAGATATTTCTGTCTGCACACACCGCGGGTCCCCTTACACGGAATTCTCCATGTTGTGTCTACAACTTTAAACATTTGTACAAGTGAAACTGTGTTGTTGTTTCTCTCATTTCTAAAATAGAAGTGAACCATAAGGAAACTTCCGTTCTTGGTTAATCGATGATGTCCACACAATCTAGGACCGTTTAGATGGTTTTACATTTTTAACCAGAGGGAGAAACCACTTTCAGTCTAGTGCTGTTGACCCACTTGCATTTATCTATGTTTTAATATTTTATGCTTTTTTAATATACCTCTGTATCTCTCCATTGTTCTTATTGTCTGACTGACACCCTCAGCCCTCGGATGAGCGGACCAGCTTTATTCTAAGCAGCACGACTTGTCCAACAGTTGGAGTGTAAATTGAATTCTCCTGCTCTTTCTCTAAAAGCTGTTCACCAGTTTAAAAAGGGCTTATTAATATGCATGGCGTGAATCTCTCAGAAAGCCTGCGTGACGTGTCGAGCTACACCGGCAATCAGATGTCGAAGGCGTCCTGATCCCTGATGCCACAGCCTGACTGGCTCATTTTCTTTTGATTTCGCAGGGCAATTATTTCAGATGTACCTGCCAATTTCGAGCCGGTTGAAATGCCTGGTGCTTTCTGTCTCCAACTAAGATTTTGCATTTTCAAGAAGTACTGACCTGAAAGTGATATAAAAGAATGCAATTTTCGTACCCTCTTGTCATTTCTAACCTGTTTGACTTTCTTCCTCCTGCAGAACACTAAAGAAGATATTTTGTAAAGGGCTATTAAATGGACCACATTTACACGCATTGGTATTGTGTTGAAAACAAGAGGGGTTAATGGGGTCCAGTGCTGCTCACCTGCCAACTTTCTTCAAAATATCTTGTGTTGTTGTCTGCGGAAGAAAGAAAGTCAGGTTTGAAATGACAAGAGGGTAAATGAGTATAAAAAGAGTAAACGATGACAGAATTTTCAGTTTTGAATGAACCCAGACAGGCTGCAAAGCTGTAGATCCTTGTGTAATGGAATGCCACACAATAATAATCGTTGCACCTCGATTATTTTGTTTTTGTAATCGTTTTAAGTCAAAATTGCTGATTCGATTAATTGCACAGCCATGTAACAGTATTTAAAGCAACATTGTAACAATGAATCTACAGTTCAAAAAAACGTTTTTTTTTCTCCAAAAACGTATTGTTCAATTTTATCTGTAAATTATAAAAATAAATATTCGGTCTATAGTTAAAAAATGAATTGAACATAAAATTACAAATAATAAAAGAATTAAGAAAGCTTAACCCTAACAGAAAGCAACAACAAAAAACGGATTAGCAGTTCATCCAATATCAAATCGTATTAAAAATTTGTCATAGCTCTACAACACAGTCATTTTTATAGTCTTGAGTTGTTTTGTGCCACGATATATTATTACATCCCTAAAAGTCTCCGTTTGCTAAGCCTTAATATTCCTTAACATTTCTACTTTAGAAAATTGAATTTATTCGTTACAAATAGAGAAGAGATAGGAAGGTGCTCGCTATCATGTAATTTTAACGCCCTCAAACATTTCTGTGTATGATAAACTTGTGTCTTTTAGCCAGACAGTGTGGTTCCTCTTTACAATATTACACATTTTTCCTGAATGAGCAGGAGTGTGTGGGTGGATCTCATGGAAAAGGCCATTTTTTTTGTCTGCCTTTGATCACTAGCAAAAGTCATGTGTGCCCAGTCAAGCTATTTAAAACTGCAGACGATGGCATTTCCCTATAAAACCTGCGTTGCGGAATATGTTAGCGCAAGGAAGTTAGCTTACAGTTTCATTTAACAGTTTTCCATGTACAGAGTTTTCTTGTTCTGCTCATCGCCTTTCTGATGGATAGAACAGAAAACATGTTTTTCCTGTCCGGTTGCAAAGGTTGTGTTTCGTTAGATTCTTCAGTAAGTTAAGGGGTGTACTGAAGCAGACGCAGCATGTGCTGTATGATCTTAATGCATATCATGTGTAACCCCGTTTCACCCGGCCTCAGAAATCCACTTCTGCTTTTACTTTATGGGATTTTCTGACATTAACATGGTTTACTGTACTTGGCTGAACCTGGGGTTTGTGGTTGTTAGATGTTGGCAGCGGGACTGGACGAACATCACCACGCTGTCATTGGCAGGTGTCTGAGGTGATGTGCTTTTCCATGTGTCTTTTAAAGTGTAATTCGTTCTAGTCGGCAGACATTTGAGGCTTTACTAAAGAAGCCACTTAATCTGGCTTTGATGGCAAAGTTTTTACTTTAGGTTACTTTACATTCTCACCGCTAGGTGGATTAAGGTCTAATGAAATCAAACTGACATTTTCTGCCAAATCTTTCAGATCGCCTTGAACACATTTGTTTTATGTGTTTATTTTTAGTACGTTAAAATGTGTGTATTCTCATTACATTATTACTATGTACCAGAGATGGGTTCTCGAGTTAGTGACTCGGACTCGAGTCGCATTTTGAAAGACTTCAGACTCGACCTGAAATGACTTCAGACTTGACTCGATTCAACAAAAATGAGTCTTTTGTCTTTGAATTACTGATATCATAAGGAAAGAATGAGTATATCGTTAAATAGAACTTTTATCATAGAGTTTCATGACGGACGTTTCACTGCGTAATCCTCGTAAACTTCAGAACTTCGGGAAGATATGCTAAATGCAAAGAATGTTGGAATATAATTAAAGACACCGAAACGATGACATCAAACTTTATAAGGCATCCAAGAACGAATACACGAAGGTTAGTCACGCATAGAAAGCTATTATACTGTGATGTGACGGCACATTATTTAGGATATTATATTGGAATTGTAGCTTGAGAGTATTTTTATGTTTGTTTTATAAATTAATAATACTACGGGTTTATATTGCGACATGCTTTGTATTAAATAGCGTTTTTATTCCTGCAGTTCGCCAATTTAATATAATTAATTGAAGCACTTTTTTAAGTGTCTTTTTGTTCTGAGAGTCTTTTCACAGACAGGCCTGTACACATCCTTCTATGACACATCTTCATTACTTCTAATGGTTGAGTGGCGACTGCATTGTGTTGCTGTTGTTGTTTTTTGTGTGTGTGTGTGTGTGGGTGTGGATGTGTGTCACTCATTGCAATTCCCCTCAGGCCCGGCTGTCCTGAATCGAGCCACTTTATTGCAGGGCCTCCTGGAGTCTCAGCCAAGTGAATTGAGACAAGCAGTGCACGATACAAGGCTACCGGCCGTCTGTCCGCCCCTACCCCCCTTTTGCCCCGAAGCCAGTGAAACATCCCAACAAGAGCGCTGGGTTTTGGGCTGGGATGAGGGTGTGCAGGGACCTGTTACAGGGTGAGGGGTTGCTGTTTGCAGTGTGTTGGACGTTATAAACAGTTTTATTCTTGGATAACAAAAGTAGCGAATATCATATTATTTTCATTTTGTCAAAACTCTTGATATGAGTGAGTTGTTCTTAAAACTCTGTCATTGGACTTAGAGAGTGTTCTTGAATAAAGTTGTGGCAACTGGCCAGTGTCGGCGCCAATAAATGTGACCTCAGTTTTTAAGTCACATTGGAGGCCTTGCTGTCCACTTGTTCGAAAGAATGGAAGACTCTGTGGAAAAGATGAGGCAATGCGAAACAATGAATGGTGAAATGGCTTTAGGTTTCCCACCTGTGTCACACACAGATACAAAATCCAGTCCAAGCTAGTTAATTTAGTTTTCGATGTGTTTTTTTATCACAACATTTTGCTCTCTTTTTGCCATCAGATTGTGTTTTACTGAGAGATGTGAGTTTGCGGCAAAATGTGTATTTTACGACTACAGCTGACGAAATGTATAGAATATACAGATTGAATTTGCGGTAATTTAGACAGCAGTGTCAAATAAGACGAGACTTCTTAAGCTTTTCATTGGGTGTTAAGTAGGGGTTGGAATCATTTGGATCCTCACGATACGATTCAGAATCGATTCTTAGGTTTAGGATTCAACTCCGAATCGATTCTTGATGTATTTGCATATTTAAGATGTCATCGCGTCACGTTTGCGTTCAGAGTCAGACTAGTTTTAGTACTTTGGCTAACTAATCTTAGAACTATCATATATATTGCATTTAAATACAACTGAGTGTAGGGGTGGGCGATCTGATGATAGATCTTGAAGGCGTCCTCAATTTACTTTTCAACAGAATCGCGAGGGTCATGATCTTGTCTGTCATCTAAAGCAAGAGGTGTAATCATTCAGCGCTGCACAGACCCATTGGTGTATGACATTGAAGCACCGCGAGAGCTCTGTATTCTTTCGCATCAGTCTCTGAATGCTGCGAGGTCTCACGCGTGCGATACAATTTTGGAAGTGCATTACAGGGCGGCTTGTTTTACGTGATGCGGACACGTGATTCCTCATATTTATATCTGTCATCTGCCGGTTCTGCATGTGAGTGAATGTATTGCACAGTTTAATGTGCTACACACGTGACGCTCATGGATTTGTATGTCTCACTGTATGAGGACATAAACACATGAACATCATGTCCAGATTTCCCCTTAGAGTTAATTTTAGGTACATTTAATTGTTTTCACTGTTTCAGGAAAAACTATCGTAACTGAACTACATGCACTGAAACTCAAGTGCCTTATTGTGGGAGAGTCTTCACTGCGACCCGTCAAATTAAATCAAAGTAACGCTGGAATGAAAAAATTCTGGTATTCCTTTTGTTAATTGATAAACTGTAGTATACTTTAATAATTACTATAGTAAGGTTAAAAAACATTATATTATCTATAAATTTTACTGCAGTTTCCTATAGGCGTAGTAAACACTATAGTATTCTACAGTATTTTTATATGGAGTAAAATAGACCACAGTCAAAAATTGACAAGACCGATCAATAAAAAATGGCTCAACAAAAAATAGTACGGCCCTAAATGATCAATTTGTGTATAACGTTAATGTCCTGTGTAGTTAACCGGTCTATTTAAGTGATGATCTACATTTGTGTTTTTTATAGATGATTGGTTTGAGATTCTTTGTTATGAAGATGAAGAATATGAAATGCTTTTTCGTGAAGATCGCCCAGCCCTAACTGTGTTTCCAGTAAAGCCATTCTCATTGATGTATTCTGCTGTCAGACATTAAAACAATAAAACTAGCAATTAAATGTGGCTCATTGGTGGTGCTTGTTAGACGACTGTCACGTCCACAAAATCAATATACACATACATTAAATGAACGGTTATTTGACCAATATTAGTTTATTAGTCCCATGCAGAGCACCCAGCGCGTCCGTCTGGCTGACAAATTTACTGAAGTATGTTCTTAAGTCTAACAGAAAGGTTTTGGAAAACGCTATTTTGCACTTACTGACTAGTCGGCTGAAGTATAGTGGTGGAAGTCTCTTTCTCTATTGCTCCTATATGCTCCGCTGTGTAGGAGCAGTACCTGGACCTATGTTCTCGCAGTTGACCTCTACCTTATTTGATGTCACGTTATTATATTTAGCTACGTAAAAATAATAATAATTGTGAATCGATTCGAAACGCTAGCAGGTTAAATCGATATTCATCGAGAAACGTTCCCTTCCCCCGTACTATTAAATATACTAAAGACTGTGTCATTTGTTTTCTTTTGTGATCGTTCATAGTGACACGCAGAAATAAATAGTATTTCTATACATGAAAACGTTTATATTCGTATGTCATTCAGTCAAAACTAGTGAGGAAAATCTTTCTTAATAATTTCATAGATGTTTGTGTCTTTTGCATTAGACGTGTTGAGTCTGCATGGGTGTATAGATGGATTCGTATGGATCGACAGGCGTTTACTCTTGAGATAAGGCCGCATTCAGAAACAATCCAAGTAACAAAGGCGTAGATACCAGATCAACTGCTCTGTGAGTCTCAGCGAAACCAGTTTTGAAATTAGGAGGGTCCACTTCTAGAGAAGTCGCACATCATTGAGTTATTTTTTACAAAGAGACATAAGTCTGGATTGGGTGGATCCTTGTTTTGCCGCAGACTTACTATGACTACAAGTTTGTTCTGTCATTTGAATTTAGTATTAGGCTCCAAGGATGTTTTAAAATCTCAGAAGAATCGAAAGCAGCCACTGAGCCACATCTTCCATGATGTTAGGCTTCTCCTGTCTTTGTTTTGTTTTTAGGAAAGTTTTAATGAAATCGGGAGTGTTACTTTGTTTTATGCAAAGATGTTAAATGTCAACAGCATAACAATAACATGACTAAAATTATTCATGGAGTTTATACTGGGCGAGAGATTGCTAGTGCTGGTGGGATAAACCATCTGCATGGTGTCTCTGGTTGACAAAGATAATGTGGACCTCCAAGTGTGTTTTGTGCATGTGGTTTTGATCATTTTGGCCACATTTACACACTTATAAATGCAGTTGTCACTTTTCTTTCATTCCTTATCCCAATTTCACTCCTGAAAATTTCAGATGCATGTACATTTTAAACATAACAGACATGAAAAATAGCATGACAAGCTTGAGCTTGCTGATATTACTTATTAGATAAATGTAATTATTAGATAAAAATAGCAAACTTGTACTGTTGGCATTGTAGTTTATTTGACTCTGTATCTCGTACACCAATGAAATAACCATTTTGGGGATTCAGTTGCACATATAAAATGGTAATTTCCAAAACATTGAAGCTTTTACACTTCGTGGCTTTTCAGTGATTGTTGCTACGACAACAACGGAGGACTTTGTCTCTTGTTGAACATGCGTGTACCATTTAGATGTTTGCACTGCAATCATTTTCAAATGCATTTTGCACTGTGCTTTGGCAAAGAAAACTCCTTTGCCCTATTTGTTGACAGACTGGTAGGAAATGTACTTCTGGGTTTCTTCAAATCTGAAAGTAAATATATAATGTGCTCGCATATCAATCTGCTCTTTTGAATTTACATGGACATTAAAAAGTGGTTTATATACTGAACATCAGTGTTATGTAGTGTAGTCACGATACTAGAATTTCTAACTTCGATTCGATATCTAAAAATAATAGATTTTCGATACTACGGGAAAAAACTGCCCTAACAACAAGGGCGTAGATTCTTTATTAAAATTAAAATGAACAAGACAAGACCATGACGTATATTTTTACATTATTAATAAATAGTTAATTCACTATTAATAGATCAGAGCTTACATAAACAGTTGTATTTTTTAACTAACATTTAAAACAGATTAATACTTGAACAAAATGTATTGCTCATTCATTGTTCCTTAATGTTATTTAATACATTTATATGATTAACTAATTTTAATTACTCTTTTATACACACAATCATTCATCAGCGCACAAAGAGACAGAAATGCAAACTTAAACACAACAACTGTTCCGGAACAATCGCGTTCCACGCTATTAATTACTCGCGGGAAAAGTTCGTTATTTTCTCGTGAGTGATACGATCTGACAAATATTTTCAAACTTTGCTGAAACAGGGTTTACGCGTGTTCGCGGCAATAACTCCGCCCGTTTTGCGTCATTCTCACCGACAACCGCGAGTTCGCATCTAAACGCATCTTTGATTTGACTTTGTTTCTAATTTACTCCCGCAAAACGCATAATTCGTGTTTGGTGTGAACCCAGTGTTACATTAACAAAGTTTAACCTGAGCGAATCAGATGAGTGGATAAAATCATTCATCAGCGCATTTACATGTTTTGCCCCGCACCAGCATCATTTCAAACATCAACTTAACCAGAGCGAATTAGACGATGAAGTCATTGAATGCACATAAAGACAGAAACGCATGCATTAAACATGAGGACTGAGAGACTCTGTACTGGCCAACATAAACAACGTTTAACCAGGGTGAAGGAAACGAGTGGATGAAATTATTGATCAGCACACACAGCGCTATGGACGGTAAACAGGGGAAGCGTAAACGAGTGGCACCAGGCGCTAGATGTGTTACTGAGACTCTGCACTTGCCATCTTTTCTAACATTAACACTATTTAACAACCGCAAAGTCTGTGAGAGGAGGCGGGGCTCAGTTGTCACTGTGTTCAGCGTGTCAACTCGCTCTCAGAAAAAAGATAGAGAGCGGAAACTCACAGCTGGCATCGATACCTGGGACCAGGGATGGATTACGACTTCATAGGGCCCCGGGGCCATTTACCTCCAAAGGCCCCCCACCCACAATTGTTTCGTTCTTTCCCTTAGCTTCGCATTCACAGTTATAGAAATTGAAAGCTATGATGCTAATTAATATCATAACCGTTCTCGCTCCGCTTCAAATGCTACAAATAATCTGTACAGGGTTTATAGAATCAGTATTAAGCCGTATGAAATATACACATATTTAATGCATCACATAATAAAAGAAGATTTTCACCATAAAATGCCCCTCAGACGCATGTCTGTAAACATCAAATCATTTAATTAAGTCAAATTGAATTTAATGAGTAAAAGATAACTTATTTTGCCATGATTTGTTGAAAACATTTGTTTTCTTTGTTATTGGGTTTTCTGTTCCAAACTGAATGGTGCAACCTTGAAGCCCAGGGGCTCATGGTAGTCAAGGGGCACTGGGCCGTTGGCCGGGTCTGTAATCCTGTGAAAATGCTTTTTGGGAACGTTTTTCAAAATATCCATATTTTTGACAACACTACTGTATATATACATTAAAAATATATGTACCTTTGATAAACAAATAGACATGAGTAACTTATTACTTCTTATTCTGAAATGGGCTGGGAGATTGGCCTTGATGCATGTGTTTTACCTAGCGGGAGTACCCATGAATCTCTCTCCTCTCTGGAATGTGAACTGCAGTAAATAATGCGGCTCTTAGCACGCTGGATTACACAGTCGCCTCTCTCCCATCCTGTGAGCGAAATTTTCTCCGATCCCTTCTCACGCGTCCCATCTAGCATCTTTAAATCACCTTCACTGTTCTGTGCGGTTTTATAAGAGTGCCTGGAGTTTAGGGGGAAGATACAAAACAGTTTCATGTTTGTGTACAGCAGATACTTTTCTCCTGTGCAGACAGGTTGAAGCTGTTGCTATGGTTACAGTCAAGAGCCAAACTACTGAATAGTGATTAGGATGCTGGGTTATTATCCCACTTTTATTAATAATAGAGTAAAGACAGGACATAACCAGTTATTGAGGTTGACTTTTTTATCTAGAATTTGTTCTTATGTCTTTTTAAGCAATATGCTTAGCAGCAGCATGCTGAGCTTTAGTCTACACAGCTAAACCCTCTTTGAAAAGGCTGCATATTTAAAGCACCGCCGCTACAGCCGTACACATACAGACATTTTCTTAAACAATGCACATTCATTATAGCCATAGTCAAGATTTGTTGGTGTATACAGTATACAGTATTTCCAAAATTTGGCACTGAATAATCTAAAATTGTGAGGGTTGAGAAATAAAAATTGTGTCCTATAACCATGAAGATAAATCTCTCTCATACTAGTTTATATTATCAATATTAATAATAATATCATATCATATGTTATTAACAGATTGTTTACTATAGGAAACATGTAAGGTATTGTGAAGGATTTTGGATGTTGCTTAACCCAAACAGTACACAACATTGCTGATGCTAATGCAAACAGTTTAAATATGAGCAAACGGGAAACCGGAGCGTGTTAGCAATCTTGTTTTATAACAGCGGTGCCCTGAAGCGAGGTATTTAACCTCAGGATGCTGGGGTGAGGTTGTACCTGCAATTAAATGGACTGTAAGCTGCTGCTAAATGGCATGTGACCAAGTTACATCTCATTAGTGAGGTGACTGGAGTTTGTCTTTAACAGCATCATAATAGACTTAGTAAACCCCTGGAGCAGTGCTTCCTGAACTTATCCGATGTCCCCTTTTCACCTGGATGCATAAACATCCCTAAATGATGCACCAAAAATGCTTCTCTTTGTCTACTCGACTCAAGATTATGAATTTGTGTTGCACCACTGCGTCCACCACATCAGATTTCATCCATTACACATGTTCTTGTGGATGTTTGGCACGTGCACTGCAGTTGGGTGAGCGCAAGTATAAAGCTTCACTGGTATGTTGTCGTGTCATTTTTACTTTCCTTGCCAGGGATGCAGCTCGGCTCTTTTCTTTCTTTGTTTATGCTTGTTGTCTAATGGCAGGACTGAACTTATGTCTGGCAGATGGCGCTGCCCACACCACCATGCACTGCTCCCGTGACTCAGTCTTTCCGATACAGAGCCAATCTCCAAAATACGCCTGCTTGGTAGAAATATACTGGTGCTTGTTTCTATAGCTTGTGCACTTTTGTGTTTGAGGATTTGGTTTTGTGACATGAGCCATGACTGAAAACCTACAACTTGATAAGTTTTTTATTTTTTACTTTTATATTTGTAGTTTTCATGTTAATGTTTAGTTGTGCTATGAACTACAGTGTAGAGTGCCAGGAAAGGATGAGGCTTGAACTCGGGTCGAGTTTTCGCGCAACGTGTCCACTTTGGTGGTCCTGTGGACTGTGCGCCGACATGCTACATTTTAGCAAAAAAAATATATTTTTAATTTTAGTAATTTTGTTATGTGCTTTTGTCTTTTTATTATTTAATTTATTTACATTTTGGCATTTGGCAGACGCTTTTATCCAAAGCGACTTACATTGCTTTATCCTATACATTTTACATAGGTATTTGCAATCCCCTGGGATCAAACCCACAAACTGCGTCGGTAACACAATGCTCTTATCACTGAGCTACAGGAAAGCATTATATTTCCAGAATAAATCTAGATTTTTTTCTGATAATTATTTAAGTGCATCACCCTAAATTTATTTCAGTTTATTGCAGCAGTTTAAGGCAACAGTTCTCATTTATATTTAGTTTTTTTTTATATAATACTTACCATTGATAACCAATGGATTTTTTTTAAATAGTTGTAGTTAAAGAAAATAATCCTAGTTCATAATCAAGCCTTGTGTGAACCTGTCCAGATTTTACTTTGTGGTCTCTTTTCCATCTTTGGTCTGGAAAGAGTGAACTGTGTCTTTGCAGCTGTTAAAAGGCTTTTCACTGCCCACGCTTCAGAAACATTCAGCTGGGCACTGAAACAAAATGACCAGAATTCAATCTGCGTTTTCTATTAAGGCATCTTTCAAAGCAGTTTTTGCAGTCTGGTTACTTATTTAGAAGAAAAACCAGAGTGAACTAGAAGTCTAGGTGTCTGTACACTTCAATGAGCAACAAACAGTAGTCATGGCCACGCTGCTGTAAATCTCATCTTGGTTAAAGGAAAATCAACAATGAAGGCTCAGACGCGCTCTGTAGTCTGTAGGCTAGCTTTTGCACTGGAAATTGTACAGACGTAGATTTTTACATTATTTTTTGAAGTACAAAAGAGGGATGCTTGCTTTAGCAATCACTGTTATGATACGGATTGTTGCTGATAGAGTCATTAATGTGTTGCTTTATCCCTGCTGACAAAAGAAACCATCATCATGGATAGTTAACAACTTATTATGCTATCTCATCTTTTTTTGTTTGTGATGGAGAAAATGATCTGCCCTTAAAGTGATAATTCACTCAAAAAATGACAATTCTATCGTCATTTATTCACCCTCACGTTGTATTAAAACTGTATAAAAATCCTTATTCTGCTGAACACAAAGAAAGTTATTTGGAAGTATGTTTGTAACCAACTATTGTTAAACGTTTTTAGACAGTTTTGCGAAGGCCACATTCCTGTTTGGCACTTTTTTGTCCACTACAGGGGCTGGACGAGGGAGATGTGGAGTCTTATTGTTCAATTTTTATTGCTTTCCCTTTTTTTGTGAGAACTCACTGAATCATTTTCCTGGCTCCCACAGTATGGGCCTTTTCAACCGTGTCATCGTTACGTAAAAGAAGTCAATGCCAATGGCAAGGCGAATAGATATGGCTCCTTTCATAAAGTCGAAAGAACAATCACGAAGGGTTACATTTTGCAAACGGTTCTATGCAACGAAAGCCGATTCAGCGTTTATAGATGCCCACATTCTATATTGTATGTTTGGCATGTCCGTATTGCGCAATTCTGCAAAAGTGGCAACCTCGGCATGAAAAAATTAAGTTTTTACTATGCCATGAGCACAGATATCAACATTTGGTGGTTCAAATACCCATGTGAGTTATTTCTTTAAGTTTTTAAAGCTTGTTTCATTTTTAGCGCAGGGTTTTTCATAGTTTTCATGATTGTCACATCCATAACGCTATGTATTCCGTAGAAATGGACATACGAAAATAAAAAGAAATTAACTATTTTATGTTCTATAAAGAGGCATCCCTTTTACATTCATTGGGTATTATTGCTTCAGATTTGTGCATTCTATTTTACAGGATTCCTACAAAGTTTGTCGTCTCGCAAAAAAAGGTGTCTGTTGTCCAACTTGTGTTTATTTCTCTTTTTTTAAATTTGTACGGTGACTGACATTTTTTAGGTTTAGACTCCATCAACAAGAGTTCAGAAAAATATAAACTGATGGTGCAAAAAATTTGTAATGCATATTTTCTCTGAGCATTTTTATGTCACGTACATAACGCAAAATGTCGCGTCCATAATGCTGGAATCGCACAGTTTTCGTCTCGCAAACTTCCACGTGAATTAAAATGATGTCATCAGTCTGTTTCACAGTATGTCAGTCTATAGTCACATGTTTTGAGCAACCTGGGAAAAGCACATTTAAATTGTTTAGCGTGTTAATGGCACATGGAAGTTTAAATGAAAAATAAAAAAAAATTGTTAATTTACACTTAAAATGTAAACGTTTTTTTCTTCCATCATGAGCTCAAACAAATATCCTGATGATTAATCACGGTAATCTTTCATCTTTGTGTCAGACTGAGAAAGATATGATGAAAGGACAGCAGGTCGGCCAGTGACGCATCATATCTCTCTATCTATTCTCTAGCTATCTTTTTCTCTCTTTCTCCTCTCTCTCGTTGTCCCTTATTTAGATCTTTATATATACCTGCTCTTATTCTCTACTTTTGGACCCGCTGAATGGATTGTGTTTAAACATTAATGCAGTGTGGGAACTTTTATAGCAGGGTTTAATGATTTTCAATTCATTCTCGTTACAGAGGAATGAATCAGCACTTAAGAGTGCACTGTACTTATGCGAGAACATGACCGACATGGGTCAAATCTAACAGTAGACTTGTGCACTGCAGCTAAATGCATATAGCTTTATAGAAGGGACTTACAAGAAGCTGTAAAAGCAAGACAAGTCGATTTTAAATCTAGACCGGGCAAATGATGGAAACTTTGACTTCCCGTCCGTCTTCCTGAAATGCTTTGAAGTTGGAAGGAATGTTGATTTTTGTACCCTCACTTTCTCTCCGGCCAACCATTTGATCCTGAGCTTCTACCCATGTTTTGAGAGGTAATAAATCCTTCGTGTTTATACTCGGAAGCTTTACAGGTCTTTCAAAGAGGAGAACTTGAATGTTATTTTTACTTTGTTTAAAACCGATGGCAATTCTTGACAAGGTCTTTTGAACTTTTGACTTGAATTTCTTAAACTTCAGTTCACTATTCTGAAGATAACATTTATATTTCTTACCTTTCTGAATTTAATAAATTCAAAAAGTGAATTATAATATTGAACATTAACTTGTGATGTTTCTTAAAATTTTCTACACACAGAGCACAAATCAATAGAATATTTTGGTCTTCTTTTGAACGACAAGAAATATCCTACCTTGATCGGCCAGCGGCGTGCGCTTCTTTTAAAACAGCATTCTGGCGTCTTTAACAACTTTAAACTAGGACTGCACTAGGGGTGTGCGATATGACGATATTTGATCGTGAACGATTAAAATGACTGCACGATCCACTTTTTCGGAATAATCGTTAAATCGTCCTATATAGTGCAAGACATGTTATATCCGTTGCTGTTCTATTGAATTTCGTTAACATCCTTGCGATAGATTGGTCCATGTTAACAAGCTCGTACACGTTGCTTGTGAATTCAGTAAGATTAAGAGACGCGGTCAGTGACGATGGAGGGAAACACGGAAGAGTTGGTCCCTAAAAACAATTCTACATCAGTAATATTGAAATGGTTTGGGTTTTCCCCAACTGACAGGGTCCAAACAACAGTTATTTGCATGTGTGGCAATGATAAGATTCGCACGTCGGATGGCCACACAACGAACCTTTTTAACCACTTCAAAAGAAAGTGCCCGAAAGAGTATGCCGACAGTCAAATTATAAAGGGATCACATGCGGGTAAATCAGGTACAACCAAGCATCCGGGAACTACAAGGCTTAAACAAACGACTTTAGCGAAAGAAGGATTTGAGAAAGGAATTCAGTCTGACAGAACGAGTGGTCGCATTTTACCTGACCAAATACATTATTACAATAAAGACTGTGGAAAATGAGAGCTTTAAAAGACTGCTCACAGTCGTAGATCCTCGTAACGAAAACCCAGCTGCAAATATTTTTCCTCCACGGCCATTCCACAGCTTTACTCCGAGTGCCAGAGATGCAAAACAAAATTCAAACTTTTTTTTCTAACAGCTGATTTATGGTCTTGCACTCGCATTAAATATTAACTTGATTAAAATTTTCTTCAAAATATAATTGGTAAAGAGTAAATTTTATATGGGGACATAGTTTGGCTGTATTGTAGCCCCTTTAATTTACAAAGTAGTCTTAAAACCAACTTGAAGAAGAATCGTGATAAAATCGTGAATCGTGATCTATCTAGAAAAAATCGTGATTTGAGTTTTTTTTCTAGATCGCCCACCCCTAGGCTGCACGATAGTTTATCGCGATACCACTAAATCCTATTGAGATCACGCTGGCTGCGATATGCAATGTGTCGATATTTTTTTACGCGTAGCTTCTCATTGAAGCACGGCTCTGGGATCAGTAGGGAATGCTGCTTGATCCAAAAGCAGTGCGAGTTTGAGTCGCTTAAAATGTGCATTTGAAAAAGCGACACCCGTCAAACATGATCATTATAAATATACTTTATTATCATTAAAATACCCGATGAGGCTTGAGTAACTGTCATAAAAGTTGTCCATAGGCATTTCCTAGATTCTATAAGGTGTTATGGTCTAATACAGTGTATTTGGAGATTCTGCCTGAGAGCGCCCTCTGGCTTTGGGGTGCAGCAGCATTTTCCTGTACTTCACTCAAAAGCTGTGCATAAATCACATGATATTTATCGTCGGTTTATCGAGACGGTCTTACTGCGGCCCAGGTTAAAATGACATGAATATACAGTACACGCAGCTTTCTCTACGCACACACTGATCTGAACGAGCCAGAAAGAAAACTAACGTGAAAAGCAACGTTTTTAAAGATAAGACGACAACAACACTTTATATTCACAATAAGACTGTAACCACTGACGCATATGATGTTTAGTTGGATGTTTTAATAATCGCTCATATGTTTATATGCATCGATGCAGTAATCGCTCACATCTGCGTCGTCAAAACGATTGTTTTTGACAGCCCTAATGACATGTAGAAAAACAATATTGGATCACTTTCAGAACTCTTTTTTTCCAGCCGATGAAGTGAATTTGATCAGATGATCCCGTTCTGATAAATACAGCCTCAGAATTGATATTTTTAAATGGCACTACATGAATACACTCCAATCAACATCATATTTTCTTAATGCTTAGATCTATGTTTAAGTGGCACTTCCATATGTTTTGTGATGAATATTTCTGCTCATATCATGAGCCACAACATCATCTCTTAAAAGACAAAAGTTGTGTATTTCATTTCTCTCAATGCTTTTAGTGGCAATGCTACAAAAACTGAACACTCTGTACAGGGAGCTTTTGTTTGGCTAAGAAATGTCTTAATGTCTTTGAAATCAGTTCAAGATGCTACAGCTGTCATTTGCCTCCTGTATTCAGATGTTCATTTGTTCCAGTGGGTCCTTGCTATTGTTAGCTACAGAATTGCAATTAAATGCATGCATAGAAATAAGTGGAAAATATTTTTCTGAACCAAGTAATTTAGTGAATAACTACATTAGAGATGTCATTTCGTACCCGACTTGTGTATCGCATCACAAAGCAATGTTTGCACTGTTGCATTGTTAAATGTAATGCATGAGAGCAAGTCCATCTTGGTGCGCTGCTGACCACCTGCTCATCGCAAAATTTATGAAACGCATTAACATTGAAATGATTGTGTGATATGGATCGGCATGTAACAGTGCTTGTTTAATGTTCGAGCTAAACTTTGTGATTTAGGGACTAGGAATATATATAGCTTTATAGATTAGTTAAAATATTAAACCAATATATAACCCATTAACGTTGGGTTCTCTCCAAACAGGCCTGCCCAGCCATGATTGAGGATAAGAGTCACCGTGTGACGGACTACTTCGTTGTGGCCGGCCTGACGGATAAATCCACACCTCTAGAGCAGGATCTGTCTGAAGCCAAGTCCAGTGGACCCAAGGCTCCCATCACAGACCTAGCCATCATCAACAAGTCAGTTGGAGAAACCGTTCCTGAGGGCTTCACCTGTATCGAGAGCACTCCCACCGGCCAGCCAGCCAATCTCAACCATGGCAGCCTCAAGAGCCCTGAACTCTTCCTGTGTTACAAGAGGTGTCGCGGGAAGCCTCCGTTGATTGACATCGGGTGAGTGTTTGGATCTGCAGTCACTTATGAACAAACCTTTGAAATGCATGTGCTGTGTCAGGTCTTGAGGGCTGCAAAGTTGCTCATCAGACACGTCATTTTTGTCTGGTGTTTATTTACATTCCGTCTCGGTCAAACGTTGCGGCAATGTTGAGTAAAGAGTTTTTTTAAAGGATGGACAAAGTTGTTGCTGTGAGTACTATAAAGGTTGCAGAAGTGAGTGAAAATGTAGAAAGGGGATCTTGCCGATGTAAGTAATAAATGTTAATAGAAATATATTGGACCGCTTTTCTTTTGGCTGAATGACTTTTGAGCATCACATGATAGAAAATATAGCATCCTTTTCTAAACGCATGGAGCAATATGGTCAACTTAAATTTGTTTTTAAATAGATCTATTATCATTATCAAAAGCCAAACTTCAGTGAAAACTAAAACATTTTAGTGTGGGCCGGGCTTTAGGTATCTACCATAACTCGGTTACAGTGTCTTTTAAGATGCAATGATTATGACATAAGAAACGACACAACATAAGTCTGTCTTAGTCTACACTGCAAAATTGTAATTTATAATATGTGAACCTAGACCACAAAACCAGTCTTAAGCACTACGGGAAAAATTTTAGTATCAGCCAAAAAATATATTATATTGATCAAAATTATTGTTTTTTATTGTATGCCGGAAATTATTAGGACATCAAGTAAAGATATTGTTTCATGAAGTTTCTACCGTAAATAAATCAAAACTTTATTTGGTGTGGGTTATACACTTTACATCAATGGGAAGATATTTCAGATGAAATAAAAAACCGAACCTTAAGACCGGTTTTGTCCTCCAGGGTCTCATATACAGTAGGTGAAATTAGAGAGCAATAATCGGTCAATAATCGATATCGATCGTCAAAAGCTACTTTTCACACTGTCAACTGTCTCCCGATAATTTGTAAACAGCCGAAGATCGGGGCGATTTTTTCTGTCAATCAAAATGCAATGAATTTGTACTCGGTGTATAGAAATTGTTTAAAAAACATCATCAGTTCGATTTTCAAATATTAATAGACATTATATGAATTATATTAATTTGCTCTTTAAAATCGATATCGGCAGATATCACTCGGAATAATCGGCTATCTGTATTGATGGAGAAATATAGTATCGGTGCATCTCTAGTTTAAGTTGGTCTCTATTCCAACTAGTCTCTATTCTAACCTAATCTCATATTCACACTATAAACTTCATGCGTGCATTCTACACATGCATTCTAAAAATACATTGGCGGTAAACTGTGAGTGCATTAATGTGGCTCATCTCTCTTTAGGATATTAAATATCAAGATGAGGATGTTGTCATCGGTAAAGCAGTTACTCAGTTTGCCCAAGGTTATGGGTTATATTAGGTCACCTATGAGGGTGGCGCTCGGCTTCGTTTTGAGCTTCTTGTCATTATTATTACTTATTTTGAAGCTTTTTGAACAAAAGGTTTTATATTACCCTTTAGGGCGGTGTTCAAAATATCGATAAGAGCAACAGTAAACGTGCTTGTCATAGAAAGTGAAGAGCAAACAGCACCTGTCACATTTATAATCTTATATCTAGAAACCTGACATCTATTTCAATTCAACACATTTCTTTTTTTAATGAAATCTATTCCCTCTGGCTGCATGTTTATGCATTTATTCATATTTAGTCGTTATACATATAGTCTTTTTGTAAAACGCATGCATACATATGACATAGCCAAGAAATCTGTATAAGGTTTTGATCGTCTGCAATTTTACGCTCGTTCTCCAAACTACTTTTCAATTGTGAAGTGTATTTTACTCTAAATCTGTGATATGAGAAATGTAATAAAAAATGTTCTAGTATCAGGATACTCACCGCATCAATGCCTTGTATCGCAATGCGTATCGTACCGTGTAGTTGTTGGCGACACACATCCCTATTACCCTTCATAGAATATTATATAACTTTGTATGATTTGTTGAAATTAATCACTTCCCTACATCGGTTTATTCTGGACCGTTATCTTGCTTTAGACATGTTTATTCATGTCTGTAAACTTCAGCCTGTTTATAATCGGGCTGCCCCCCACTAAAGATTTCTGTAGTTGACTGCAAGTCGTTCATTTAGGTCATTATTGAACTATTTGGAAGTTTATGATATTCATTTAAATATTATAATATACATGGGGACATCAAATGATGGTTCAAGCTTCATGGATGAAAAGGATGTGTTTATTATATGATATGAACCTTACTATTATTGTAATAGTTATATATGACTATATATATATAGCGTTGGGGGGGGTCTCACACCAATGAGTTTATAAACTTTGCATCCCTTTAATTTATAATCTACGTCTGCAGAACCTGATCCTTGTCCTCCTGCCCATCTGTCTTTAATCAGCTTCTTCCTCACATCATGTCACTTCTGACTCCTCACATGCAAACATGCATCGCCCTTAGCTCTAGTCAACACGTTACTTTGGTGTTAAAATCTCTGTTGTGTTCTTCATGTGATACCCTGATCAGATGTGTTCCCACTGATCTTTGTGAGCTTTAACAATGCCTTCCCCTGTTTTTTTTGTTACTGGTTTGCTCATAAAATGACCTCAAGGAAAACAAAGCGTGTCATTGACGTCCATGATTTGTTGTACATTGTTGTGTGTGTTTACTGTTTAATGGCGATGTATTGTTCAGCTCTGATTAGAACACATGGATCGACCCGGACAAAAGATTTGTGTGATGTGTAAACTGGTGCAAAGCGTTATGTTTGAGCACGACTCCAGAGTAAATAAAAATGTGTTAGTTTTCATTTCCCTTTTCTTCTCTTTTGTGATTTGTCACAGGGTTCTGTACGAGGGTAAAGAGCGTCTCATTCAGGGTTGCGAGGTCATCCAGGCCACACCGTTCGGCCGGTGCGCAAACGTCAACAACAGCTCGGCCACTTCCCACCGGATATTCATCACGATCCGTCGAGCGCCGCCCGTCCAGCCTCAGAACTCGCTGGCTGTCACAGACATCTGCGTCATCATCACAAACAAGGGCGAAACTCCGCCTCACACCTTCTGCAAGGTGGACAAGAACCTCAACTGTGGCATGGTGAGTATAGAGTGGACGTCGAAATGTTGTGCAGGTATCGCACACTGACCACTAGTTATAAAGGCCCGTTCACACCAAGAATGATGACTGTAATATAGAGCCGTCACAGTATCAGATTTTCACTCTACGGTTATCGTGGATAAAAGAATTCACAGTAACATTATTTTGTTACTTCAATAAAAAAATCTAATACAGCTATGAGTCCTATTCATCTTTAATTTGTTTCTTTTTTATGTTCAATAGAGAGACAGAAAGATCAAGTTCGGACTATTGTGGCTCTTAAAGGAACAGTTCACCAAAAATGAAAATTCTGCCTTCATTTATTCACCCTCTAGTGGTTCCAAAACTCTATAAATGTATTTATTGTGATGAACACAGAGAACGATATTTGGAAGAACGCTTGTAACCAAACAGTTGACTACCATTGAAGGAAAAATTGCTTTATACATTTCTCTGTTCTGTTGAACACAAAAGATATTTTGAAGAATGAACCACAGTCATGGGGCACTTTTGACTACCATTGTATTTTTCCTGATATGGTTGTCAATAGTGGCCAAGAACTGTTTGGTTATAAGCATTCTTCCAAATATTTTAACTGTGTTCATATGAGCAAAGAAATGTATACATATTTGGAACTCGAGGCTGAGTAAATAAAGACAGTTTAATGAGTTTTTATTTTTTGGGGTGAACTGTCACTTTACGGCAAAATGTTAAATGTATGCGATCCCCCACCTGCTTTGGTGCTGGATTTGATAAGAAATGGACCTTTTTCACAAGGCTGTGATAACGTGTTTAATGGTCATCATCAGCACCGTAAATCCACCAACATTTTTATATTTTAATTTTTAATAGATGTTTGCACGTTTATAACACTATACTTTGTATTTTATAGTACCTTTGCATCAAATTACAAAAAATGTGTTAATGCTGATGCGAGGGTGTTTCTTATACAGTGTCTATGAGTCACAGCAAATGTTGAGAAACCCGGAAATGTGAAAAAGGCTCATTATCATGCATGTAATATTAAACACAATATTGATAATCATGGGTACTGATACCACAATTGTTGTTAATCGTGGGATATTTTGATATTAGGCTTTAGTTTCAAATGTGTGGTGTTTCCATTATTTTGAGAAATATTGTCCCAGGTAAAATAACTTATCCTATTAAACAATGGACTCAGTTCAGTTGTCACGGCATTCTTTCCCTTTTCATTCTCAGTGGGGATCAAGTGTGTTTCTGTGCTACAAGAAGTCAGTCTCCGCCTCTAACTCCATCGCCTATAAAGCCGGTGAGTCTTCATCTCTCTCTCTCAGTATCTCTTCACCCTCATGTTGTTTTGGAGTCATTTCTCTGATCTCAGGTGATTGTCAGAAGCTCTCTTTCTGCTGTTGATAAAAGAAACTTGTAAATGTCGTACCAGCTCTTTCCACAGTAAGCAGCATCTCATCTCGCCTGTGATTTCTTCAAAATGAGCGCTCTACAAATGAATGCGTGCTTGTTATATAACCACAAGGGCAACCTTTGTTTTACTGAAATGACAGATTTGTTGGTGAGAGCGTCAATGTACCGAATATCGAAAAAGTTCCCTAAGAGATCACACGTGGACAATGTCGAGAGAAAGAGTGAAAGCTTTCATGGTTCTGTGCACCGCTCGTGACCTTTCACACTTATCGCACTTCACTTTCTATAAAAACAGTTACAGTACTGAAGCTTCTTATCACCATGTTGCATCCTTTCCTGTTACATGAATGTGTTAATCATGGAAAAGCCAAACTTCTGGTCTTGCTGCTTTTAGTCTCACGTCAACTTTTGTGTTTCAAAACATCAGCATACTATTCTCCCTTAAACTATTATGTCATTTACAGACAGTGTCCAAGGCCTTTAGGCTCCTGAAGTATGTAGCTCATATATTTTATTGCATTATATAACTATCAAACTAAGACGCATCTTCATGCGCATGATCCTGTGATCCGTAACAATGTGACACTTGTGTTAACTTAATTTTTTTTTTCAATTGCTGTTATTCGTCGTGTCGTTTTTACAGAGGTATAAATTGTTACGTTTAAACATTTGGGTCTAAACCACAGATGTTATTCATCACATTAACTCTGGACATGTTATTGTTCGACGACCAGAATGTTTCCAGATACTTCAATTATAAACTCTACATTTTTTTAAATGTTTTGCATGATTGTTTACTATGCCATAAATGCTCTGTTTTGATATTTATTATGTAATGCAATGACATTTTGTGGAATACATTGAGGCAGAAAAGAAATCCTATTAGCTATTGGGAGAAATAAGACGCATTCAAATATTCACATTTATAACTTTTTTTCTGTTAAAGGTTTGATATTTCGCTATCCAGAAGAAGACTATGAGTCGTTTCCCCTCTCTGAGTCCGTCCCCCTCTTCTGTCTTCCTATGGGGGCCAAAATTGAGTGCTGGGCCCCTAACACACGCTACCCTTTACCTGTCTTCTCTACGTTTGTTCTGACCAACTCCAACGGAGAGAAGGTAGAGTACACATGTGTGATCCCACTGGCATTTCGCAAATCTTTTATGCATTTGGATCCAGTCTGTTCTTGTTGTATAATGACTAGATAAATGTCCCTCTTTTCAGCTATTTGTTAGCTAAAAGACATTTTATAACTTTTGAAAGAGAAAACTGATGGCACAGTTTCTAAAGAAGGTTGCTGTCTTTTTCCATGTTGCTTCTCTTATGTTTTAGCCTAGTATGCAGAAGCCATTAGTTTAATGAATTGCTTACAAGTGTGAACAGTGCGGTGCTATTAAATCATTGCTGTTTATTTGAGACATTTGAGAGCATTCCTACACCGTAAAGTTGGCACAGTTGGAAAACTGTTTGCGTCTTCATGAATAGCACAGACATGATACACCTTTGCTCTGATGTCATATAAAACAGGAAATGGATGTGTCTTTTCATTCTCGACAGGTTTATGGAGCTGGGATACAGTTCTATGAGCCCTATCCTGTGGAGGGTCTCATTGAGAAACAGAAGATCCAGCTGGGTCTGCTCACCGCTGTTGACAAGAAGATCATACCCAACCTCACAGTCAACACCAATAAGTGCATCTGCCTGCTGTCCCGTTGGCCTTTCTTTGAGTCCTTCAGAAAGTTCCTCATGTTCCTGTACAAGCTTTCTGCCAATGGAGTCAACCCACTGCCTATTGAGAAGTACAAACTGTTCTTATTTACAACTCCACCCTATATTATCGCTGCGCACGATGGGCCCCCGCGCCTACAGCATATCTTAAATAAAAAAATATACTTTTCTTTATATTTGGCGTATATAAAGGGTATTTCTTAAAATGAATTTATGGTAAGTGTGCCACATCTGGTTGGCCCGGCACCCATCTGCTATCCATTGTAAAGGTTAAATGGATAGTTCAACCAAAAATATAAAATTCTGTCATAATTTATTCACCCCAACATTGTTTAGATGTTACGAATCTTCTCTGACATCAAGATGTGTGTCAAAATATGAAAATGTATTTTATCTTTTTATTTTTCAGACACATATCTCACTTCATGCACAACGTCTCCTTCCCGTCCCCTCAGAGACCCCGAATACTGGTGCAGGTAATCATTTCATCTTTTTCTCTTCTTTTCTCTTTAGCTTTAATCGTTTACAAAACTTTAACCATGTTTTCGTTTATAGTGTTTACGTAAAAATTTGTCTTTCCTATTTGTGTACAGCTCTCAGCACATGACACCCTTATCCTGTCCCAGCCTGTCTGTACACCTTTGCCACTAAGGTAAGCGGTGTGTGTGAGATGTTGATCTAGATAATATGTGCTCAAAAGTTTCTGACCACCTACGTTTAGATGTGCTGAGCCTTAGAAAAGTTTTAAGTACACAGTATATGTCAAGTTAATTCGCTTTAAAGACCCGGGTATAGTCTCATGCACAAATGCGTCCGCACAGCTTCTTCATCAAACTCAACCGCTGATAAGAGCAGATGGACGAGTTCGAAGTCACCTGGTGGATGTCGATTCAACATTTTTTGGCGCATGCGATGTTGTGCATTAAAAATTGGGCTGCATGCGGGTGGGGTGTGCGGACGACTCCGGACCCTCCTGATGATGGAAATTATAAACGCAGACTATACTTTGGCCTTTATTTAGCCACTGTCTGGCTGTCAAGTGTAGGTGAGCGTGCTAATGGTTAAAGTGATAACGTACACCTGGGGTTACAAGTGCCATTTTTAAGTTTGAGCTTTTACTTATTCTGGCAAGCACATGAAATGAGATCGAAATTGCGTGTTTAGAATTGTGAATCATGTTCGTAACATATCTTTTCCGAAGGAAATGCTTGCATCTAAATATGACGAGGATCTCTGGATTTCCTGCCATCCTCAGTTTCAATCTTTTTAATGGGACTTAATGCAGAAGACAGGAGCTTTTATGAGATAAAAGCTTTCGCTCGCAGAACATGAGACTATCTCAGGATCGGTCAGTTTTAAAGTTTAATGTTCTTTTCGCTTCAGTGGTATTTGTAGATCCAGATGACACACATGCTTTGTTTTAGCAGGATTCGATTGAAAAGAAAAACACACATCAGAAACGTGATAAATCGCAAAACGGATCATCTTTGTCTATTCGTATATTCTTGTCCGAATGAGCCTCAGAAATGATTGTCTCCTGTGGATGATGAAGTTTTACATAACGTGTTCAAGTTTTATCTTTTCACAATGTCTCTGTGTCATTGCTGTTGCTGTGAGGTTTTCAGTTCCTGTAATCTTCTTCTTTTAGAAGAGTAATAATCTAGAGTCTGTATTAGTTTATGTTTGATGTAGATGTAGTTAGTTCTCTGCCTCTGGAAAATAAACACACACACCACAGAGTAAAGCGTCTTCTTTAAAAGCATTTTGACCCGTTTCTCTTTTCTCTCTTCCTCTTCTCCGTGCCACAGCGGTGCGGATTACAGCACTCTGCTCATGAATCTAGGACCAGAGAACTGTGCCACACTTCTGCACTTTGTGCTTCTGGAGAACAAGATTCTGCTACACTCGCTCAGACCAGCCGTACTGACCGGAGTGGCTGAAGCCGTTGTGGCGGTGAGTATCAGACTGAAAAATATGAATGTACGAATGAACCCAGATTATTACCTTGTTATTTATAGAGAGCTGGGGTAGTCTGATGTGCCACGAATCTATAATGCAGACATTACAGGCTAAGGGTTCCTTCGAGGGAATCACAGATAGTTTGGGGAATTGGCAAAGCATTAGGACTGCAAGATATGCTAGAATTGTTGAAATATTGCGTGTATTATTGCAGGTTTGCTTATTGCATTGATTTACAATAACCGAGTGATTTTAATACTTAAAAAAGATCTGTATAGTCAAAGTTTTAGTTTGATGCTGACGGCAGAGACCGCAACACTGATGTTCGATGGGATGTGTCTAGAAGTTCAGATATGGCCTTCTTTTCCCAAGAAGAATGCAAAACTTGTTGGTTATACAATTTTGATATAATTAAGATTTGATTTTGCAAACTTCAAACATCATCATTTTGCATATTTTAACAGGTTATCATGTTTTTTCCTATGTTCCCAAATTGACCCTAGTAAAAAAGCAGCAAAAAATAAATGATACATATAATACATGTATTAACATATTCACTGACTTTTTTAAAGTCTATTTGTTGACGCTTGAGACTTACTTATAAAAAATTATGAATACATTTTAAGCCTTACATCAAATACAGTTTTAATATTTTTTAGAAAGATAAATAACATGAAGCCTAATATAATATAGACATAAAATTTCTCGCCTTTAAAATAGATCTGGAATCTTGCATGGCGTTAAAAAACAAACAAACCATATTATGTCATTTATTTGGACTACTTCTTTTAAGTTATATATCTATAAGTTGATATTAAGCCTAAAATCTGTTTTAATGTCACTTTTGATAAGGATTGCATGATTTTTGAATAATGTCAGTCGTTCAATGCAAAATATTTGTAGTGTACTTGCAATAATTGCACGACTTTATCACAATCAAACATACTTCAGTATACCTTTAGTTGGACTTCTGCACAATTAAAGTGCATTAATTACAAAATTAATTGTTCCAATTTAGCAGACTCATTTAGTACACCAAAAGAACAAGTGCCGGATATTTACATTTTATGATACATTTCGTTGTATTATATTTTTACTAGGAGAACCCACGTCAACCATGCACTATTTATTTTATAAATTGTGTTTATAGATCTGTGATCGACTTGTGTATAGAACAGACGTGTGTATAGATTGACAAGTTCTCGCCATAAATAAAGCCTTAGATATGGGAATGGTGTTAAGAATGAAACTAATAATAAATGTATAGATCTGTGGGTCTGACACTGTTTTTTATTCTTGTCTACTTTGAACAATGTCATACCATATGTCCGCCAGGCTTCTACTAAAGATATTTCAAATGGGTCATAAGAGTGTCTGACAGCACATAAAATCACATCAATTATTGTATACATTCATTTCTCCAATCCGTGACTTTAAAACTGAGTTTTGCCATGAACGTCTTCACCGCTGCGTCTGTAGCTCATCATTATATCTTGTTCCTCCAGATGATCTTTCCGTTCCAGTGGCAGTGTCCGTACATCCCCCTGTGTCCTCTCTCTCTGGCGGGGGTCCTGAACGCACCGTGTCCCTTTATCGTGGGTGTGGACTCCAGATACTTTGATCTCTTTGATCCTCCGAACGACGTCGTCTGTGTGGACTTGGACACCAACACTATATACTTGTGAGTCTCTGAAAACATAAAGTCAGACAGAAAAACAAATTCGACCGCATTTTTACACACCTGTGTCTCAGGTCTGATGAGAAACGACACGGTAACTGGAAGAATCTTCCAAAGAAGCCTGGCAAGAGTCTCATCAGCTCTCTGGGGAACCTGCACCAACAACTTGCCACTGGTACGAACATCTCTGACGGTTTTATTCTCTGTAGAAGTGTTTTAGAAACACAAGTAGATCTGTTTTAAACAAATGCAAATCTTGATGCGCTCACGCCTCGTTCCAAACCTTCCAAAAACGATTTCTTCATTTTGTGAAGGTTTGTGTAGATTCTGGTTACACGTGTACGTATACGCCTGACGTCTGTTTCCTAACAGTTCGACGGGCGACGCTAGATGTCTCGGCCGTGGAGATGACCCCCATCGAGGCGGACTTCACCTGGCATAAGAAAAAAACCGAACTGGAGATGGAGATCCAGGAGGCGTTCCTGCGCTTCATGGCCATCATACTGAAGGGCTACCGAAGCTACCTCAAACCCATCACACAGGCACCTTCTGAGAAAGCAACGGCGGCAGACTCGCTCTACGACCTGCAAGGTAACAGATATCACGGCCCTGTCTCATCCGATACGTCCTTCCAATCTACAACCTGACTGATTATGATGTCTCTCCCGACAGGATTCCTCAAGAGTAGAGACCGCGCTCACCAGAAGTTCTACTCGCAACTCACCAAGACTCAGATCTTCATCCGCTTCATCGAGGAATGCACATTTGTCAGCGACAAAGACACCGGTCTGGCCTTCTTCGACGACTGCATTGAAAAGGTGAGTTTGCACATGCACGTGAAAAAAATATGTGAATACAATTTTTTTCATTTTAGGACGAAACCATTAAACTAGTGACATATTTCCTTAGATTTGTGTTGAACCGTATCTAGAAACCAGAATAGGAGTGACCATCACATAATTGATCCTACTAGCATTGTGATGACTGTAATCTACTTTACCGTGTTAAAATATTTTCCTTTCCGAGCACTAATAGCTCACTTCCCAATGGGAAGAACAGAGGATCCAGAGTTTCCTATCATTCAATTTGTTTCCCACATCTCTTGCAGCTTTTCCCTTCCGACAAAGGAGCGGACAAGGGCACAAAGGTGAGCTTTATTTTCATTACAGCTCCTTACCGCTCAGCATGGCCGTACCGTGTCGTGTTCCACACCAGATTAGTGTTACACCCAACACAAAACAAAAGTGCGCAGCGCATGTTTAGACTATAAACCCAGATGGAGCTGAAGATAAACGTGACCACTGTTGTACTGACCTCAGAGCTGTTTTGGGCTGGTTATTGTAAAGATTGTGATAAAGGACATTGCTTTTAGATCCGTAGTTATGGGAGAACAGATGGTGTTCATACACGGAGCGGTCGGTTTGTTGGAGTTAATAATTAACTCCGCCATCTGCCATTGGCACATCACGAATCTAAACACTCGGAGCACGGGAATAATGCAGAAAAGGGGGTAGTGGAAAGTTCCTGGAAATATCTGCAGGCTGATGGATAACACGGGACTAATGCCATTGTTTATTACAAAGAAAAGTGAAAAACGTTCCATTAATTGTGTTGAGGGTGTATGACCTCGCCACTTCCTGTTGTATCAAACACATTCAAGTTTGAAAACATTACGGTGGTTTATTGCATTATTGCCATTAAGGTAGCTAAATGAATGAGTGTAAATGCATTGAACAGGTGGAAGGTGAGTCTGCTGAGGACACCAGGTTGATGGAACTGGATGAGTCACAGAAGAGCGAGCATACGGTCTTCGTCATGCCACCTGAACCCCCTCTGGAGGACGGGCCAGACCCTCCTCCAAAATACAGGTATGCACGCATGATGCCAAGTTTTGTAGATTGTACTGATCAATTTCTCAATACTTTGTCTCGACCGGTTTTAAATGCACATTTAATTGTGCAAGTGCTCATTCACGTTCCTCTGTCTCACACTACACTGCAATAAATGACTTTCTGACTTTGTCTTTTTATTCTTGTTTTCCAACAAAAATGTCTAAACATTCTTGAATCAAGATGCAGTTTCTTGATGAGCAAACTGATCTTAGGTCTTGTTTTTAGTCAAAAAATATGAAATTTCAGCCAAAAAATCTGTTTATGGGGTAAGAAAAATAATCTTGAATTGAGTTAAGAAAAAGGAAAACCTCAATTCAAGATTATTTTTCTTTCCCCACTGGCGGATTTTTTGGCTTGTTTTAAGCACAAATTCACTGAAATGTAATATTTTTTGACTAAAAACAAGACTTATTTTCTTAGGTCATTTTGCTCATCAAGAAAAAGGATCTTTTGAAATGTTTAGACATTTTTACTGGAAAACAAGAATAAAAAGATGAAGTAAGAAAGTACGTTTTTGCAGCGTTGGCCACGCACATGCACTATTCACCTCAATTGCATCTTTCGCACAAGTTGAATTTTTTTAACTCGAGTGGGCAATTTGTGCAAAGTTGTTATTGACATGTACGGGTTGACATGTCCGGATGTGTGAAAAGTGCAATGTGTTTATTCGCGACACAAAAACAAGTAATCACATGAGTAATCTTGAGTGATCGCAATACTTTTGCATTAATATTAAAACAAAATCATCTTTTGACAGTAGTCTGTCATTTGCGTATGCATATCCTTAACACATTTGCTCCAGGGAACATCAATGACACAAAACTCCGTCCGGTCCTACTTATAAGAATGGTGAATAATAGTTTCATTTGTTCTGTCCTCACAAAACTCTTGTATAGACAAAGAACACTTTGTTTTAGGTGTGTGAACTTCGCTTGTTATTATCGTCATGATGTAATAATTACACGCTTTAACTTTAAAGTCGTCATTTAGAAGCTTGATAGGACTAACATCGTTGAAAAATGTCTAAACAGTGTCTCACAGATCTATTATTTACAAATAGAAGGTAGCTGATTTAAAGCAAAGACTATAATTAACCATCATCACACCCTAATTTGCAACTGTATGGTTTCTTCTTTTCAAGAGCGCTTGTTTGGTGATGGTGTGTGTACACTCCTACTTTATCTGGCTGTCGTTCTCACATGCCCTACACCTCCCTGTGTTCTCATCGCATCTAAAGCGTCTTTATCCATTAGCACAAGGCCGGCGTCATCTATGTCCATGGCCTTTCACTCACCCTCCAACCTTCAGACCGATCCCAGCGCTCAGTGCCACAGGAGCTGACGAACACTTTGCTCTCCGTTGGCACCGGTCCCTTTCCAACAGAGAAGCAGTAAAGAAAGAAATTCTATAGAGGTTTTAGAGTAATGTGTCGAAAATTCAGTAGCCCAGGGAGGCTGATTTAGGGAGGCGGGTATGTGAGACATAAACTCAGAGGGTCTGCAGAATGTAACTCGCTCACTCTACAGGGATAGTTCACTTAGAAATAACAATTCTGTCACCATTCTAAACCTGTATGACTTTCTTTCTTCTGCAGAACACAAAAGGAAGATATTTTGATGAAAGTTGGTAACCAAACAACATTGATCCCCTTTGACATCCATTCTTTGGACAGAAAACAATTGCAAAAATCCTCGAAATATCTTTCTTTGTCTTCCATGTTTTGAATGTTGGGAGGTTGAATTAATGACGACATTTTTATTTTTGGATGAACTATCTCTAGTAGTAATTCAGAGAAACCAAAGTAATGCAGATATTATATAAACACACAATGTGTGTATACAACAAACTCCATTTCAATTTTACTTTATTACATCTTACCTCTCACATATAAATTGTCCCGTTTAAGCTTTTGAGCGCATACAGATTTTGTTCTGCATATTAACATTTTATATTTATCTGTCTATTAATATACGTGTTAGATTTTGCTTCTCTACACTATACTGACTGGACTGTCATATGACATTTGTTCCTTCATGTGTCATAGTTTTGATGTCTGTGCAATGCTTTTATCGCGCTCTCCTCTGAACAGAAGCTTTTATTTTCACAGTTATAAGACATTCCCACGTTTACGGTTGGAGCTGTTTGACCGTCCTCGAGAGCTGAAGCCAGCGTTGAGCACCAGAACCGCAGGAGCTAGTGTGTCTAGTAGCCCCGCCCTGCTGGCCAAGAGAACCAAACAGGTTAAGGATCCCAATAAATCACACTTATAGGATTATGTCTTACACACACTACTAGAAATGCTGGCAGTGTCATTCATTCTTGTCCGTAGCTGTGCATGAATCCCAATGACTCTGCAGTAGCGTTAAGAGAATGGGTTTAGGATGCGACTATTGGATGTCTCAGATTTTGACGCAAAAATAAGGTGGTCTCCGAGATTTTTTATCTTTTTTAAGTTTATGAATACTGTGACAATTACACTTTTTATTTCACATTTATAAATCTATGCCGCTGTTAATATACTAAGCCATATATCTCTCTATACCCAAGGTTCCTTTTAAGATGGAAAGCGCATGAATTAGTAAGCGAGCTCAGTGTCTTAATAGCTGGTGGTTGCGCTAGTCATAAATTCGAGTCATCCCTTCAGTCATTTGACACTTACTGGCTATTGATTCACTCCTCTCAAGAAAGCACTTTTGCGTCACTGAGGGATTCTCAATTGGACATGATGTATAAAATTAGTCCTGACAAATTCAAAACTGCTGATTCACTGAAGCACTTTTGTGCTACTTATTCTGCTCGATGTGCAGTAGTTAAAGTGTCAGCTAAACCCAGAATAGTCACACAATAACTTCCTCATACACTGCTGTTGCTTTTCTTCGGAGATACTGCAGCAGTGTTTGAGCAAGACGTTCTGTACACTTTTATGTTGTACAATAGAAAACAACACGCGTCATGCACACGCCGGCAGACTTTAGAGTCCGGGAGTGTTACTTCAAAGGGGACGAACTTTGAACAGCCATTGACCTGAAAAATACAATTATTTTCTGTCTTGGTGCCATTCGACTTTCCTGCTGTTAAAAGACTCCTTTGTACTTTGTTATTGGGAGAGAACATAAACACACTGGATGCTTATTCAAGGAAGAACAAGCTTGCAAATTTGGTCAAGTTTTCAGCTATGGCTTGACCTCCTTTGGTACTCACTGAAACAGGCGTTCATGACGGGGTGGAGTTGTGAGATACTGGTGTATTCGAGATGAAAGCCACAGTACGGTTTGTCCCTCAACAGAATTTATTTTAGGTCGTCCTGCTTCAAAATGTACAAGAAGTACCATTAAAGTTAGGCTTTGACAGAACGGATGCCCCATATTACATGGGACTGCCGGATGAATGGGTTTGATGAGTCAGGTTGTTCTAATAATATGCTCTGATAACTTTTTTCTTGGCCCTAAAAGCTCTTTTGGAAGAGAACGTCTTCCAATAGCATGTTATGATCCTCAAACATGAATGTTTGTTTCACACAGGAAATCAAAATGGCCTACAAGTTGGCAAAGCGTTTCTACTCCAATCCATCCCAGTGGGCAAAGTGTCTGTTCAGTCACTGCTACAGTCTGTGGTTCATCTGTCTTCCTGCTGGCATGCGCTCGGCCCAATCCAAACCCCGCGCCATGCAACAGGCTTTCAACGTCCTGCTCAAGATGAGGAGCTCTGAGGTGGAGGTCCTCGATGAGGTCGGTGCATGAGTCTACAAAGGGTGTTCTTCAGTTTATTCGTTTTATCTTTTATTTAAAAGACCTCGTGGTAAATGTATTTTTATATCGGTTATAAACCGAGTCATTGGCCTCCGACACTTGCTTTCTTTGTGCATGAGTCTTCAATTTTTTTTTAAATCACTATGTAGTTTTGCCTCCTTGTAATGAATCTCTTTATTGCTTTCCTTTTTAAGTCTGTTTAGATAAAAGTGTCTGCTAAGTGTCCAAAGTTTATAAAAAAATAAAAAGTTTAAGAAGTAGATGGACTTTTAGGTAAATGTATGTACTTTACCCAGATTTTAGTATCAGTGTTAAACACAGTCATTGGCCTCTAACACTTGCTTTTTTTCTTTGTGTATGAGTGTAGAAAATGTTTTCTGCAAAGTTTGTTTCAAAACAACATCTATTTTAGTGAATAGATATTTAGTGATTTATTTAAATTCACATTTATTTCTAAAGCACTTTTCACAATTCATCTCAAAGCTGGATTACAGAAAATACATGTTTCTGTGGGAGGAGATATCCTCAAGTAAAGTTGTATGATAGTATACATTCTAAAGCTCACAATGAGCAAAAGTAATGTGTGTTTTTAAGTAATTGATAATATAAAGGCATCCGGTTGTTATCGCAGAATTAATACCTGACACTGTCATCAAGACCCAACGTGAAGCAGAGGTTCCTGTATCACACTGGAGGGCGTCTTTTGCGATCAGAAGAGCTACTTCCCACATGAGAATAGACATGACATGTGAATTCAAAATATTTTATTAGAACATTTTTCAGACCTGAAAAAGCTGTTTAGTTTCAGTTTTAACGTCAGAAACGACGTTCAAATGTCACAAACAGGGGGTCAGTTGTGGTCTAGTGGTTAGAGAGTTGGACTCGTAGCCAGAAGGTCGCTGGTTCAAATCTCAGTGCCACCAGGAAATGACTGAAGTGCCCTTGAGCAAGACACCTTACCCCTGTTTGCTCTGCAGTGATAGCTGCCCACTGCACCCTACTTGTAAGTCGCTTTGGATAAAAGCGTCTGCCAAATAAATGTAAAAAAAAAAAAGAATTTAGTTTGATAATTTGTAAACATAACGTCAAATGTGTTATTAAAGACATATTTATATTCAAAACGTCAAAAGAACTGTCAAAATGATTTGCTATACCCAGGTTACCGTGTGTTATTAGTTTTGAGAGGTTGTTCTCTGAGAATAACGAACCTGTGAATGTCGCGATTGGCCAATCAGAATCAAGCATTCCAACAAGCTGTGTAATAAGCAATAATAACGTGATCTTAAAGATGACTATGTGTAAATATACAGTTGTGTATGAGGATCCAGAGCTGACGATACTACAGACATTTAGCTGAACGTGTGTTCATTAACCCAATTTTTAGTATCAGTCATAATCCTTTTACACTTGCTGTCTTGTGCACTTCAATAAGGAATTATATATATATACACATTATATATTATTCCGTCTAGAAGTTATAAAAACTGGCTGTGGACTCACTGTGACCTTCTGATGTGTTTAACAGGTGTGTTATCGTGTGGTGATGCAGTTGTGCGGTCTGTGGGAAATGCCCGTCATGGCTGTGCGCGTCTTAATGGAGATGAAGAAGGCTGGAGTTCAACCCAACGCTATTACTTATGGATACTATAACAAGGTACGTTTATCACGCTTTGGAACGAGCAGTGCATTACTTTAGGCACAAAAAGGTCTTTTCAGTATGAAAGTACTACAGTTCTTATGTCATATGGAAAAAATGGCATTTAAGATTGAACGAGTATGTACACATGGACCTGTTTCTCACCAAGGATTTGCTTTTCTCTGTATTTTGAATAAATCAAAGCGCTTATTGTATTTTTCAAGCACATGTTTTGTAGTTTTATGGTCCTCCTAAATTCTTCAAACAAATCTAACAAATGCATTAGTTGGTCAAAGAACAAGCATGAGATTGTGATTTCACCCTCTATCAGTATTTATTGGAACATTTCCCACCACATCTCGACGTTTTTGGTCCTTGTCGCTCCAACGAACAGGAAGATTGTTGCCCCGAAGAACCCGGGTTGTCATGGTAACCGTAACCTCTAATTGGCTGTGCTTTATTCAGGCTGTTCTGGAAAGTCCTTGGCCGAGTCGCAACCGCAGCGGACTGTTTATGTGGACCAAAATGCGTAATCTGGTGCGAGGAGTGGTGCAGTTTAAACAGGCACTGCATGGGACGGCCCTTCATAAAGGACCTTCTCTGTTAACCCCAGGTTGGAATTCCTAACATCTTAAACTGACTTCTTATTTCCATCTTTCTTTTCAACATGACGAGGCTGAGTAAATGCATAACTCTTCCATGCTTTGGACAACGCTCTTGTAAATTGTAAATGCGAGGTCACATGAGCGAGGGTGTATAACGTTTGAAAGCCCCGGGCGACATCACTGATAATGCTTTTAAGGCCACGAGATGTATTTCTAATGCTGCGAGTTATTCAGAATTGTGTCAAGCAATGTTAGTCAAGGTTCAATATGAAAATGCTTGCTATAGATGAGACTTGATGTTTAATTAGATGTTCAGGTGTGACATGACTGAGGTGTGTGTGTGTTTCTACAGATGCATCAGCAGGTACAGCAGGTGCTGATGGAGACAGACTCAGTCACTGCAGCGCCGACAGCTCCAGTGAGACTGAACAAAAGCTCTTCTCTCGCGCCCTTATCGTTGAGCACATTACTGACATTCTCTACAGTAAAGGTACTCGTAAATATATTTTGTGGAAATAATACACGCATATTCATATCTGATTTCTTTCCGAAACACACAAACACATGTTTTATATAATAATACGTACTATATATTTATGTTTATGAAATAAATTTTCTTCAATACTGTATATCAATATATAATTGTGTTTTGTGTCTTTTAAGGAGGTCAGTCTGATCAGGGTTATGGATCAAAGGACGACCTGCCCCAGGACCCCACAGATCCATCCATCATCTCTCCTGCTCTGTCTGGTGACTTCACTAGCGGCAACAAAGCTGTGAAGACCCGACAGGATGGTACTGTAAACCAAGATTTTCTTTTGTATCATTGACATTTAACTTGCGTTGGGAAGCAAAAATCAATTCCAATTCTGTAATCGGAATCGCAAGGTAAGGAAGCGTGTATACGATATTAAATAAAAATCCTCTATCAATTCCTGCGTGCACATTTTCGGAAATGTGCATGTGTCATATCTGCAGATAAATCGATAAAAAGCTCTCGGGGATTTCCGTGAAAATGTCAACCTTACCGTGAGAAAATAACGTTTTTACCAAAAGTTTTTACTATTATTAACATCGCAGGAATCGACATTTGGTGATTCAAAACCAATGTCAGGTCTCACTTCAAGTTTAAAACGTGTTTTCTTTTTAGTGCATGATTTCTGGTAAGTGCCACTTTCAGGATTGGTACATATCCCTCATAAATGGACACATGAAAATAAAAATAAAATTATTATTAAGTGTTCTATGAAGCGGGACCCCTTCTCCATTCATTGGGTATTATTGCTTCAGCATTTTATTTCACAGAAATCCTACAAAGTTTGTCATCTCCCCAAGAACGTGACCTTTTCTTTGTCGCATGTTATTCCCCTTTTTAAAATGGAAAACGTATCCATAAACTGACATTTTTCTGATGTTTAAACTCTATTAACAAGGGTTTGGTCAAATATAAACGGTAACATTTTAGTAAACGGACCAATTCTCACTCTTAACTACTTATTATGAGCATACTGGCTGTTTATTAGTTCTTAAAAAGAGCATATTCTTACATGACCAAATTCTACTTCCCCACTACCCAAACCTAACAACTACCTTACTATATATTAATAAGCAACAAATTAGGTGTTTACTTAGGCAAAAGTCGTATTTAATGGTTTATCAATACTGAAAAATAAAGTGTGACCATATAAACAAATTGTTCAGAATATAACGCAGTTCCCACGACTCCTGGAAATCCTGATGAAATTCAACCAATCAGATTATGGCTTCAAACATGTATAAGTGTTTCCAGAAAAGTCTGAGGCTGACACTAGTATATTGACAACAAATACAGTCTCTGAACATTTTAATGTGACACACATAACGCTGGGATTCTACTCTTATGAATAAGTCTGTAGTAACTATAGTTCAACTACAGTATTTGTAGTAAAGCACAGTAACCATAAATGTACCATATTCATTATATTAACACAATTTAACCTCGACATTTGTAGTTAAACTATAGAAATATAAATTGTATTAAATAAGACAAAACATTGTTTGCTATGTGTACAGTATATATACACAAAACGGTGCATAAATATTTTTATATATTCGCGAATTCGTCAATAAGCAGGCTGAAGAACCATTCAGGTTGACATCTTAATGTTTTACTTAATTTGAACAACTTTGGAAAAAAACTGGAATTGGAATCAATTGGTGAAATTCATCATTTAACAAGTCTTCCCTGAATAACTTGATTTAAGTTTATTTTTAAATAAATCATGCACCGTTTTCAATGGTATTCTAATAAAGTTCTACATTGTTCTCCATTTGTCTTTTAAAGGTGACGATTTGGCTAGTTCTGTGGATAGTGTTGTGGCTGTGACCGAGCCCCCCAGCCCTGCTGACATAGCGCCCCCTGTTGCCAGCATTGTGAAACTGTCCACTGGAAGCTTGGACAGCAGCGCAGGCAGAGGAGAAACTGGTCAGTCACTGAAAATGAACAGAGATGATGCTATAAACTTTTACATTTATGTCGCTTTTGTTTTATCTAAAAATATATGTATAATTTAAAAGGGATGATTTATGCATGGTTAGATACTTGCACGCTCCTGAATCTACTATTTATAGGTATGTGTTTATGTATGATCACTTTTGTTTCGTTCAGTGAACTACATTTTTCTCACAAATTTAAAAAATAAAAAAGTTACTATTTGCATTTATTTGGAGAAAATTGGAACTGGAGAAACATTTTAAAATAACAGAAAAGATGCTCTGTATTTTTTCAATACTCAAATACTTCAAAAAAGTTAATTTTCACTATTAAGGAATACAACAGTAATATTAGTACATTTACATCATGTCATGCTGTCAGTCTTTCACATTGCTGTTGGATGACTTTGTAACTCCTGAGGTTTGATTTTGTTGAAATTCAACAGACCATGTATTGAAATGACCACAAAACATCTAGAAACGATGATTTAATGAAAGTCTAAAATGGTCTCTTATTTTTTTCCCGCAACTATATGTGAAGAGTAACTCCGTTTTTTTATTCTTCAAAAAAAATGTATTATGTTATCAAGGTTTATTGTGTTTATTTGCACATACACTAGCAGACCTCAATTACACTTTGAAGGATCCGCATGTTTTTAATTGATCAATTGAATTTGACTCCATTGTTACTGTTTATTGCTAAAAGTTTATGAATACACGTGCACTGAGAGGGGGACCGACCAATCACAACAGCCTGAGAAGCGGAAGCTCGCTGATATGGTATGGGTGGGACATCTTCACACACTCTAAGCTGGGAACCAATCACGACAGACCTGGTCAGCTTTACCAATCAGAGCAATTCAGAATGAAGGACTTTATAAAGACCGGAAGAAATCCAGTCGTTTTGTTAGAAGAGTGACCGCGGTGAACAATAGATCTGAGATATGTGAAATACAAAAAGGTTTTTTTTTAATTAGAAACATGTTCATTCATTGTTAAACACTCAAAAAACACAATCAAATCCTCCAAAACAGCAAAAGAATGGCTCTTTTAAACGGAGTATTGTGTTGTAAGTATCAGACTTTCTATATGAAATCATTCACCTTGATGTCTTTCTGTATCTCCAGCAGGTGTTTGCACAGGTAAGCTCTTCATGCAGCGTATAAAGAGTGAAGACATGGCCCTGTCTGTGGAGACGGATTCTGCAAACCAGGACTCTGTGACGCAGCCCACAAAGCACCAGAGAGTAAAAGCCTTCGCCGAGCGCAGCTGCAGTTTCAGCGCCGAGAATAAAGCCGGCATGCTGCAAAAGAAAGGCAGTCTGGAGCTAAGCGTAGACAATATGGGTGCTGACGCAAAAATCCTGGCCGCCGCGTTCCCTGGAAGTCTGACCCCTCCACCTTCTGCCAGCACTCCTACGTTTAAGGAGTTTAAGATGGACCCTTCACCGTGCCCTTCTCTCCAGGAGGAAGGAAACGAAAATAGAAAGGAGAGCGTTCCCGAAACACTGAGTTCAGAGATACTTGACGAGAATAATGAGGGGACGCCAGAGGGAGTTGAGCGGAGCTTAAGTAGTGGCTCCGCCTCCTCTAAAGTCATAGAGAGGGCGGATGTCGAGGCGGGGGCGGACCCTCTCTCTCTCTTCGCCTCGGAAACCGAGGACGCGGCATCTATTCACAGCCAGGAGTCCACGCGGGCCTTTCCCACTGTGGTGTCGAGGAATCTCGCCAACGAGATCGAGATGTACATGAGTCTCAAAAGCCCAATGGGAGCCAAATCCCCCAGCATGGAGTTGCAACCAGAGCCCAACTGTGATCCGAGCAGTCCGGATTCTCCAGCGCTTAAATCTTTGGAAAGGCGATCGAGCCTTCCGGCTGGTCAAGTCAAAGCACCCACCGTCATGGAGAATCCCAAACGTAGCCCCGCCGTCACACGCTCAAAGACCTTCGCTATCAAGTCAGCCAAGACCTCGGGCTCTGCAGGTCAAAGGTCAGCATCACTGACAGCTCTTGTGAAGTCTTCACCGAGCGCCTCGTTGGGTTCTATGATGAACAGTTTATCGGGCATCAAGATGGACAACTTGCTGTCGGGTCCTAAAGTGGACCTGCTGAAGTCAAGCATGAAGCAGGCGGCTAATGTGGCCAGTAAGATGTGGGACGCCGTGGCCTCTGCGTACTCGTACTCTGATGATGAGGTGAGAGAATTCATGATGCTAGAATAGCAACGGACTTTGTTCGTTTTCAAGCAACTTTATTACAGTAGATGACTGTTTAATATATAAAGAAATCAACTATATATGCACCAAGTTTTTCCAAAAAATGGCAAGTTTTATTGTCCGTGCTAATCCAATGTTTTCCCACTGTGTAAAATAATTAAATACTTACTAAAACAAAATGAAATCATGATTTAAAAAGTATTTGATAGCAAAAATGACATTTCAAAGCTGCATTTGTTGTACTATTTTATTTTCAATCACTACTTGCTTTGACAATGTTTGCCTATTTCATTATTATTGGACTGTTGAATGGATCAATGAATTTATTTTATTGAAACCTTTTTAATAATCTGTGAAAATGATGCAATAATCGTTATTATTGAGCGATTTAAAAACCCAAATAAAAATGCATTTTAAAACTACAATAAAAATATCAGAACAAACCAATAGTTGTCTTTTAAAAACCATATCGGCCACATAAATTCTGCATCCCCAGAATCTACCATTTCAAAAATATGGACTCAAACTTGAGTCATTTGCATTTTTTTTTTATATTTCGGAAACATGCCAAAATGTTCAAAACACAAAATCTCCTCCAGTGTCCAAAAGGTTCACAGTTCTACCTAGCTCACTTTAGACGGATGAATACATTTGAACACGTGACCACCTCCATTTTCATGACTTTGACGCTTGCTTTGTGTACAGAAATAGGATAGATGCTTTATTCTTCTGAACTAGTGTTGTAGTCGAGACCACCTTAACCAAGACCATCACTTAGAGGGGCCGAGACCAAGACCAAGGCAGGCTGAGACTGAGTCAAAACCAAGACCGGAAATCCTTAAATTCATCTAAAAGATCTGCAAAAGTACAGAATCAAGAGTTCTAAATGTTCTTATCTATTAAGTAGCAAAATAACTGCGTGTCGCTCCCATTCATGTTTAATGTCAGAGAGAGGAGAGAATATCAAGTTAATCGACTTCCTTTGGTGCCAAAAAAACGAATGTATTAATGCTTTAAGTTGTATTAAAAGTTCGATCCTTTTAAATATCTTTGTGTGTTTCAGGAGGAGAACTCTCAGCCCAGAGACAGTTTTCCAGCTCGACTAGAAGAACAGCTGTTGTCTGGAGATGTGAGCGCAGGCGGTTCTTTACCCAGAGGTCTGATGCCCAGTCTGGCGTCTAACGGACTCACACGCAGTAACACAAGCCTGGGCAGCAGCAGCGGGAGCAGTGAGGCCGGCCGTGTACACCAGACATCATGTGAGTCACAGAATCTTGACTTTATAATTGAAGTTTAACACAGCCAATCTTGTTCCTCTCTTGCAATGAATTATGGGTAAAAATTTGTGATTCGCGAAACTCATTTAAACAATTGCTCTGGAACATACTTATTTTCTCTTTGAATACTTATTGAAGATGTATAGTCTGTGAATCGGGATGCGAGTAATGATTTCCACCCGTCCGTGTGCCTTTTGTCGCTCATCTTTTTAGCCGACTTTCTATTTCTACAGTTTTGACTCCTGGCCGATCAATGAGAAGCGGAGACTCGGAGAGGTCTGAACATAGTTCATCTCATCACGCCAGCACCTCCAGCATTTACCAGAACTGTGCTTTAGAGGTGAGATGAGCGCCCCCTGCTGATACCACAACATCACTGCAGGATATAAGACTGCATGACATCACTTGTTTCTTTTTTGGCTAAGAATTGTGGTTTCACCCGCAGGTTCTGATGTCCAGCTGCTCTCAGTGTCGCTCCTGTGAAGCTCTGGTGTATGATGAGGAGATCATGGCAGGTTGGACGGCAGACGACTCCAATCTGAACTCCACATGTCCGTTCTGTCAAATCTCTTTTCTCCCTCTTCTCCACGTGGAGTTTCACGACCTGCGTGTCACACCGGGGTGAGTCACAGTAAAGATTACGGTAGAATTCTACTGGGTGGGTTATGTCTTTCTTTACACTTGTTTGTATTTTTATTTGAGGGTGTTAATAATAATATTTATATTTAACTATGACACTCTGTATGTTTGGTGTAAAGCTTCTACTTGAAGATCAGCACATCAGGAGACAGTATTCACAGCTCCAGCACACAGCCCATCACTTCTGGATCCTCCGAGGTTAAAGTCAGCAGTCCTAGTGACCCTTCTGAGCTCATGAGTTTCCCAGAATCCCCTGAGGACAGAGAGGGTCCTATGGACATGCCCATCTCTCAAACTGGAACTCCAAAGATGTACGTAAACAGGACTGCGTGAAATATCAGAATAAATATCAGAGGCTTATTTTAGAGATAAACAACAGAACATTACTCCTTTCAGACCTGTTGTAGAGACTCTGATACAATTACATTTTTGGCTTCTTTATTTTTTTAGGAGTTGCACTGGTATTTTGAGATTGGCAAAGAAATCTGATATTATAAATATTTATGCAGACTTATGTAAAACACATAAATAATATCTGTTACATGTCAACTAAAACTATTAAAACAAGCACATTTAATAAAAAGAAAAATATGCCTAATAATAGCTAAAAAAAAAAGACAAAATAAATTAGAAATATTGACTGGCATAAAAGTAAAATTTGTTCAAGTTAAAATGAATAACTTAACATATAGATAATGAATAAACAACTGAAAAAACTAAACTTCCTAAACTTGAATAAAAATAGATAAATTAAACATTAAATAAAGGGCAAAAGCACATAACAAAGTTTTTAAAACTTAAATTAACTTGCCATGAAAAATGTAAAGAATAAAGCTAATTTAAAATGTTAATATACCAATTATAAAACTAAAATATGTGATATTTATCTATTTATATGTATATACAGTTTATATATAATAAATTATAGAAAATAAATTGACTTGTATTGTTGAATTAAATATGTTAATAATTTAACAGCACACATTAAATAAAATATAAACTCTTTTTTCAGATCTTTCCTCATTGTAATCTTGTTTTTTAGGAAGATGAAATTTAGCATTTCTTATTTTAGGTTAACAGAGGTGATCATGTTTGGTTTGATAAATGTCATCCGTCTGAGATAACATTAAGACATCTTACTTTACAGCCTCGTACCGGAGCCGGTAAACTCAGACCCGCTGGGTCTAATGGAAAAACAAGACAAGCGTAACACTTCTTTAACCCGGAGTAACAGTGTGGGCGGCCCGCTGCAGAGTCTGGACTCAACTCAACGGCCCAATCACGGCATTTCAACTATCAGCCTTCCAAACAGTCTGCTGGAGGTGGCGGTGAGAGGCCATGAAGTGCTTTTTATTAAATGTCATCATCACAACCGGGCTAGAAAAACACTTTAGTCATCACATTGCGCAGTCCTTGCAACCGCTCAGAATATCGTGATAAGAATAAGCAAACGTCACATTCTGTTACTCCTAACATGCTCTTTATTAGGTCCTTATGACCAAAAACTACAGTTTTATCCAATCCCAACTCCCAAGATCAACTTTCATTGGTCGATTTATTCTGTTTGTTTAATTCTCTATTGTTATGTTCCAGGACACACTTGGTCAGAAGCGGTCCAACCCCAAACCTGTTTCAGTGCCGTATCTCAGTCCGCTGGTCCTGCGTAAAGAGCTGGAGTCACTGTTAGAGAACGAGGGTGATCAGGTGTGTACATTTCACATGGATAAGCTTTTGTTAAACATGAGCAAACGTACGATTATTTTGTAAGAGATGTTCTCGAATTCACCTCAATTCTCTTTCAGGTTATCTATACCCAGAAGTTCCTCAGTCAGCATCCCATCATTTTCTGGAATCTGATGTGGTATTTCCGTCGTTTGGATCTACCCAGCATTCTGCCAGGACTCATCCTGACCTCTGAGCACTGCAACAATGGAGTTCAGGTCTTTACTTTTCTTCAGAATGAGCCTTCACTCCAATTCTGATCCATGCCAGTGGACTAGGGCTGTCAAACGAGTAATAAAACGTACATGATATATTCTGTGTACTGTGCATTATCATCTTATATTTATAAACACGTGCTTATATTAAAGAAAAATATACAAAATAATAAACATTCATTTTTTTTTAATGAAGTATTGGTAAATAAAAAATAAATACATTTTCTACATATGTCTGTGTTCATAAATTCAGAATGATTATGCACACAGACATATATTATGTAAAGACAAACTTTTGTTTGGATGCGATTCATCGTTTGACAGCACTAAAATGGATGCATCAGTAATACTGTTGCTCATATTTAGGGTCTGGATAAAAAAAAAATGATTTTTAGTTGGAATAGGATTGTTTTAGCACGTCAAAGGTCATAGGTTCGAATCCCAGGGAACACACATACTTACAAAAGAAGAAACGAAGATCATTTTCATCAAACTAAAATTGAGTCTGTGATTAGCCACATAGAAACAGCTTAGCATCCACAGAAGACCTTAGCAACACCCTGATAACTAGCCTCTCATCAACAATTCGTCTTGTTCTCACTAGTTAAAAAAACACTGGTGAAGGTTTTTTAATGGGTACAACCATAACCATGTGTTTTAAGAGTTTGGTTCTAAAATGAGAAAAAAATGTTTTTTAATGTGCATTCCAATTAATTTCAATCAAACTGCAGTTTTTTTATTCAAGCCATAATAAATCACACAATACAGCTAACTAACACAATCAAAACGACTTAAATAAAAGTTCTTTCATTTTGGAACCAAACTCTTAATTGATTCATTGATCGTGACCATTGTAACTTTAGTGTTTGCTGAAGTGAAGCTGAATCTCTCTTCTCTGTTGTGCTCGTGTAGCTGCCGCAGACGTCTCTGTCTCAGGACAGTAAACATGTTTATGTTCAGCTGCTGTGGGACAATGTGAACTTACATCAGGAGCCCACGGAGCCTCTCTATCAGCTCTGGAGGACCTTCTGTAAGTACAGTTATGTTCTATCTTTTAGTTGAATGCTCGCACCAGCACTTTTGCTTTAATGCTGGTCAAGAATAGCTTCCTGTTTCAGTTCTTTAACACTACACAGACATTTGTGAATCTTCTAATGAAATTTCAATTTGACTTCTTGCTTTAAACATCTTGTACGTTCTTTTGCAGTGCAACGAAGGGGAACCTTAGCCCCTACTGACCACCAGGAGACACGAAATCTGCTGAATAGCATTGTTCGCAGCATCCAGACGAATGACATTTACGGCCCAATCAACCTTCTCCTCAGGGAGATCAAGAAACGGCCAGATGTTAAACGACAGAGGTCGGACATACGTCACAACACACTAGATCTTTCCCCATATCATGAGCCGTCATAATTTGAAGAGATAGATTTTGTTTGTCAAGTACATAAACATACACAGTGTATGTACAAGAAAGTTATATAGTTCGTGGATAGAATGAAAATAGAAAGAAATCTGAAAAACGTAAGATTTAGGCAAATATAAACATTTAGAATTGTCTAGAATAGTCGAAGATTCGATGCTTCGATACGAGGAGCCTGATTCGACTACTTAGTCTAATCTTCGCAGAAGTGTTTGCAATGGGGATCATGCCATTTTGTTAAATAGGCAGCTGTGTATAGCAGACGGGCACGCACTGCGCCGCCAAAAATATTATTTATGATGCACAGAAACGGGACATTTTAAGGGTTTGGTACCGAAACCCCTGGTGCATTTGACCAAAAGGTCTGGCTATGACCCAGCGCAGGGTCTCGTCTCTCTGCATCTGAGACTGTTAAACAAGAAGCATCACGTTCCACACGCACCCGCAGATGACCCGCAAATGAATGTGTACACCGTTAACAAACATTGGACACTAACTTAATAAATATGAATTAACACGTTGTCTGTAAATGCACTTGGTTCGTTACTTGGCTGACCTTTGCGGTGATGAAATATGCAATATAGAAATGTCAAAATCATAAAATTACATATGATTTTAAAGGTGCAGTATACGAAATTTAGTGGCATCTAGTGGTGAAGTTGTGACTTGCAACCAACGATTCCACCACTCACCCCTCCCTATTGGAGCACTACGGCGGCTGACACAGGACAAAGATGTCGTTACATTTTCGCTTATTTGCTGAATGAGATGACGTATTTACGAAATGCCAGCTGTAGAGCAGTTTGTCCGTTTAGGGCTACCGTAGAAACAACATGGTGAATTCCATGTAAGGGGACCCGCGGTGTATGTAGATAGAAATATCTTATTCTGAGGTATTAAAAACATTAAGGATGGTCTTTATTCACCTCTGAAGACATAGCTATGTATATTATATCGCATTTCTGTCAATAGATCCTCTAAAAAATGACGCTTGGAGCTTTAACAGATCATCAAACAGACTGTAATGTATGAAATGAGTTGATCTATGGCTCTGACCTCCTCTTCTTTACATCTCCAGGAGTATCTACAGGGAGATTTTGTTTCTGTCCGTTGTTGCCTTGGGAAAGGAGAACATTGACATTGGTACATCAATTCTGCTTATTAACATACTTTTATTACATTCCTGCACGTTCATTTACCATTTTTCTCCTTCGCGGTTCCTTCAACAGAGGCCTTTGACCGCGAGTACCATCTTGCATACGATCAGCTGAGCTCAGAGCAACTCAAAGCTCTGTCCGCCATCGACAGACCACCCAACAGCAACATGAAGTGGTGTCTGAAATGCTTCGGAGCTCCATTTATCTGATCTCATCTCCAGGAGGACGAGTTAGAGAACAGTTATTCCTTTTGTTTGCACCGTCACCCAAAAATGGTACTTTTTGCTCAGCTAGTCGAATGAAAATGCATTGGCTCCTTTACTCTGAGTGTCACGGCGCCAGCTGTACAGCGAGTCGACGCAACATTCTCTTCAGATGTCGAACACTGCCTCTTGTTTGCGAGCCCTTTCCAGACTCCAGCGGATGAACTCTATGGAGGGCGGATGAATTTTCTCACTGTAAGACTTGTAAAGTTCCTCGACGTTTCTTACTAGCACACCTGTTGAAGGAGTCTTGTAGATATGGAGAGACTGCGGTCTTACGCGACGTGCACTTTCGGAAATGGTTGCTTTGTCATTCTTCAATGTTGCGTTGTGTTTTTATATATATATTTTTCTATATTGGGATATTTGAACTCTGTTGCCTTTCTCAAAGTGAGTGATCTTGTTTAAATGTCTGTGGAGTCTTAAACATCAGGCCTGTTAAGGTTAAAGAGAGAGTTCATCTAAAAACAAAAATGATTTTATTGTTTATTCATCCGCATGTCACTCCAAACCTGTATGACTTTCTTTCTTATGCGGAACACAAAAGAAGATATTTTGAAGAATGTTGGTAACCAAATAACATTGACACCCCATTGACATCCATTGTATGGATATAAAACCACTGACACATTTCTCAAAATATCTTCTTTTCTGTTCCGCAGACGAAAGAGTCATATACTGATTTAATGAGACGTGAGTTTGAATAAAAGTTGACCACTTTTTTTGGGGGGGATGAACTGTCCCTTTAACGTCTTGAACGTCACAGTTTGAGGCGTAAGGATTGCGTGAGAATGTGCGTATTTACTAGATCATCTTGAAATGAGATACTGTGACAGGAGACAATCAGATTATTTCCAGAACATTCCAGAATGCATCTCTAATGTCTTAAAAAGAGGGTTAAATAAGTATAAGTGATGATATAGTGATGAACAATTGAGTGTTAAAATACATCCTTTCGGATCTAAATGTTGATATTAGGCAAAAAAATCATGAAATACAATTGAGGTGCGAATTACATCCTGGAGAATCTGTTGACACACACTCTTCATCTTAAATACACATGCTTGTGACATTATTTAAACGCACACAGACTCTTGAACGTCAAACAGGAAACGTCCATAGAACCTCACAGGATCAAGAATGTGTCTTTTTTAACTTAGTTTTTAATCGGGTAGATGACTTTAGTCTTAGTACTAGTGTCCATTAATTGTATGAGCCGAAAACTCTTAAACTCCATTTTCCAGTTCTGTTGTAAAAGCAAATCCAAAGGATGTGTAAACCTTCCGGTGACTGTCATTAGTAAACAAATCCCTAAATAAATCAAAAGAGTTATCGTGCCTTGTTATCAAGTCTCGAGGTAGGATATGTAAAATCAAGATTTATGTACTACTAATAAATTAACTTGATGGAGTGCAATTGGTCTCCCTTAATTTATTTATTTTAATTCGTAGGCTTCCATTTCTGTTTTGTCTTTGATAGCTATAGTGATGATTTTCTCTGTGGAATCCGATAAGATCTGGAGAACATTTATGTAACATTAATATATGCTTTATGTCCTGAAATGTTGCGATGCACAATGACTGTTTTTTCATCGCTGCCCTTTTGCAATTTCTTGGAAAAATATGTCACAACATAATATGTGTTCATCCCAGAAATGACAGCAAGTTTGCATCTTTATGATGATAAAGAAAGGTTCACATTTTTATTTTAGATCAAATGTTGTTTCACGATAGATCGCTTGCATTGAATCTCAACCTAGAAGAGTAAAACATGTGGTCACATCCAAACTGACAATTGTCTGGGAGGAATTCTGCTGCTGCGGAGAGATCTGACACATAAACATCTGATGTCATTCTACAGTAACTGTTGGCTTCTCTAAGTGCAGATTACAGACAAAACGTATCAATAATGGCCTCAAACTGGCCCAACTATTAGGTGATGAGCTTCATTCTTACGCTATCGTAGCATTCCAACCTTGGATAATATTGACCATAATACTGTTTATATTAACAGATCATAAATATGTAGAATTAGCTTGATTGTGGGAAAATTACTGTTGTGATTGTCAACTGTGTGCATTGCAAAACTGATCTTCATTTCTGTTGTGGTTAACATCTGCTTCATTGTTAATCGTAGCCACGTAAAATTGAATTATTGTTGGCTCACCACAACTACGTATTCAAAGTATACACCTGTATATGTAGACTACGAGTGACGCCACAGATCATGAACATGTTGAGAATGATGCTGTTCTTCCTAATCTGTGGAGTGGATGTGAATTTGTCAGAACAGAATTCAGTCGCTGCAATAAATACATTTGGTCCTGATTTAATTGTGGCTTACGTGTTTTGAAAACTCTCAATGTTCTTAAGATGTATTATTATCATTCACACTATAGAGAACGTGAAGCTGGCGTCAATGCCTATGTTGCTGTGGTGCCGCCATCTTGGGAGGTGATTACTCTCCTGCTATAATTGATTTGATCTGTACTTGTTTTGTTTGATATATGGAGAAATCTAAACAACCATGGCCTTTTCCTGAACGACTCTACATAATCCTATTGCAGTTTTAACACGACCTACCATAGTTATATTTTCAATTTAAACTAGAAAGACTAAACACTAGCAGCCATAGTCCCAAGATGGCGCACATTCAACACGGCTTGACGCCGATTAACCAGCTCTTGGAGTTGCGAAGAATGCACTGTAGATTAAATGAGTAATGCCTTGACAGAACGTATTTGAGTACCTAACCATGATGTTCTGTCTCTAAAACAAGACAGGTGTATATAAAAAAAATGAAATTTCATGAAGAAGGTCAATATCTTTTGTCACTCATTTCAGAGAGTGAAACCCATATATTATATAGATTGATAAAACATGAAATATTTTAAGCCTTTATTTGTGACCCTGGACAACAAAACCAGTTTTATGGGTCAATTTTTCGAAATTGAGATTTTTACATAATCTGAAATCTTAATAAATTAGCTTTCTATTGATGTATGAGCTGTTAGAATATGACAGTATCTGGCTGAGATACGGATGTTTAAAACTCTGGATTATTAGAGTGAATAAAAATCTAAATATTGAGAAAATTGCCTTTGAAGTTGTTAATCAGAGGCGCTGCAGCAGGCCAGCCATTTACAAAAATAAAGTTTTTATATATTTAAGGTAGAAAGTTTACAAAATATCGTTGATAATTTTGACCAATACAATGTTTTTTTGTCTTTTACTAAAAATCTTCCCGTGCTACTTAAGACTGCTTTTGTGATCCAGGGTCACATTTCTTGAAATTTTGATGATTATGGCGTACAGAAATTGAAAACCCAAAATTCAGTTTCTCAGAAAATTAGAATATTACATAAGATCAATAAAAAAGGATATTTAAAACGGAAGTGTCAGGCTTCGGATAAGTATGTTGATTTCTATGCACTCAATACTGGGTTGGGCCTCCCTTTGCATGAATTTCTGCATCAATGCAGCGTGACATGGAGGCATCAGCCTGTGGCACTGTACCATCATGGTCATTGAACCAGCTTTTGGTACCTTTGGCAGTGTGGGCAGGTGCCACATCTTGTCAGCTGAAGGAAACATGAAGTGTTCTAAACTTTCATGATAGACGACTGCATTGACTGTGGACTTCAGAAAGCACAGTGGACCAAGACAAGCAGATGACACGGCAGCACAAATCATTACTGACTGCGAAAACTTCACACTGGATTTCAAGCAACACAGATTCTGATCCTCTCGACTCACGACCTTGATTTCCAAATGAAATGCAAAATTTACCCTCATCTGAAAAGAGGACTTTGGTCCACTGTGTTTTCAGAAGTCCACAGTCAGTGCAGCCCCACAACGATTTGTGTTCCTAACTTCTTCAAAATATCATCTTTTGTGTTCAACCGAACGAAAATAATACAATATTTCTTTCCTACTATGGTAGTAGATGATGTCCCAGAACTGAAAATTGCCAACATTCTTCCAAATATCTTTGTGTTCATTTGAACAATTACATTTATCCAGTTATGAAAGTACATGAGGGTACAGAATGTTCATGATTGGGTGAACTATCCTTTAAAGAAAAATGGCAAGCAACAGCTTTTCCTGAAAATCCCTCCTGTTTTATTATGTCAAATGAAAATTACATCATGCAAATATTTTTCAACTGGTAAAAACCAAGGAATTGTTCATTGCCTTTTCTTCTTTATTAATTTCTTTGTTAGTACAGTGAGCTATCCATCATGTACAAATTGTTCAAGAAATTAACAAACCAAATAAAAGCACTATTTTATAAAAAAAATGCATACAACCAAAATACAAATATAGTTTAGACAATACGTTTTATAAAATAGTAGACCCACATACATCTACAGTTACACCAGTGTACAGTAGCTAATGTTTTGTTATGTGAACTTAATTTAAAAAGTACCACATTAATCTGTGAAGGATTCAACCAACGTCATTATGACTAAACCATGTTGGTCCCAGAACAAGTTCTGTGAACCGGTCAGATTGTAAAATAAATTCAGGTTGAAGATTAACGCCGTGACTACACCGGACGCGACGCGACAACAGAACGCTTAGAACATATTATAAACTGAATTTTAGTCCACATTTGATGCGTCGCGAAAATCTAGAACTGCGTGTCGTGTCGCGTCGCGTCCGGTGTAGATCAGACACGATGTCAGTTTGCGTCTGGGTTCCGACCTTTCCTTGCCTCCGATGCTTAAGAATCATTATTTTGCACACAGTAATGTTGCGCAAGAAGCAACGAAAGACGTTGATCAGAAACACGTGAACGATGTCTACTGATAGCGGTCCGTCCGGGCCCCTCTGCGCATGCGCGGATCACATGTTGATCTGTTGTTATTTCCAGCCTTCTACAGTGTGTGCGGATCAGACGCGACAGGCGTGAAAAGCTCAAAACTCGAACCGGATTTCACCATGACATGCTCGGCACCGATTAAAATAAACACTGGGAACGACAGTCGGCGTTTTAGCACGCGCGTGAGAGGCGCCGACGCAACTTGTGTGAAGACGTTTGTGTAAAGTGAATGAGATAAGTTGAGTCGTTTAATAGTGTCCGAGCGGAGATGGACGTGCATTTATGGGGTCACCTCCAGGCTGGGAGCTCAGACGTGGATTGGTGTGAAGGGAATTATCTCATCTATCCGGGAATAGCGGAGTTTTATAACACGGTACGTGTGTTTGTCGAGCGCGCTCGAGCTTGATGTGTCACGTTGCGTGACTGACAGTTTGAAGCACGTAAACTTGAGGACGCTTTGTCTTAGTTTGACGCAAACGTGCTCGACTAAGGTTGAGAAATATTTACTTGCTTCCATACACAAGAGATGTATTTTATATTTCTATTCTTTTTCTAATACTTTTTTATTTTTGTATTAATTTATATATTTATCTTCGGACATGATAAACACAGCATCGTTTAACGTAGTGTCCCCAAAACGTCAAAGATTAAAACCACGTGTCATTTTTGTACTATGTAACAAATGTATTTTAATATTATGTAAAATATGTTATAAAACTAACCGTGACGTAAAAAAACAACGTAAGGATTTCACTACGTAGGCATAGTTTAGTCGCGATAATCGTAGTAAAAATGGTTACACAAATGAGAATCAATCCACCAAAAACAAACTATGGTTTATTTTCATAAGGGTGAATTAGGTTTTAAATATCCAAACTTAATATATTAAACATTTCCTTTTTGTCACAGTGCTTAACAATTTGTGTGTGTTTATCCTTGACATAATCTTGATAAACTCACAAGTTTTGACTTCTGTACACAGTTTCTTCAGAATGAAATGTAGGGTTTGGTAAAATTGGGACACTTTTTGACAGCCGTCTCGTGTCCTTGACTGAATCCACATTACATTGAGGCCACGCTTAGTGTCCAGCCAAATGCTATTTTTACATCTTGTGATATCACAGTGTTTGTGTTGACGTGTTGAGACATGTTACTTTAACCCGTTGCCTGTTTCTTTGTCTCTTTTCAGATAAGCAATGTGCTGTTTTTCGTCCTGCCGCCCATTCTCATGTGTCTGTTCAGACAGTACGCCACACATTTCAACAGTGGCATCTATCTCATATGGACTCTACTGGTGGTTGTTGGTAAATGAGCTCCTCTTTTCCTTCTTTTCTGGAATATGAGCGGTCTTCAGGAAATAGCTGAGCGGTGGGAGGGGCTACTGCAGGAAATACTTTATCTCACACTCTTGTGTTTGCTGGGCAACACTCCTTAATAGGAGCTCGGTGACGTACACAAGCATTTGAATTGACATTAGAATTAGCCACTAACTCTAAGGGATAGTTTGAAATTCCTTCATCGCTTACTTATCCTCATGAGTCATGTCATTTCAAACCTGTATGACTTTCATTCTTCTGCAGATCACAAAAGAAGATATTTTGAAGAATGTTGGTAGGCAAACAGAATCAGTCCCTAGTGCCTTACATTGTGTGGACGTAAAAAACACTGAAACATTTCTCAGAATATCTTCTTTTGTGCTCTACAGATGGAGGAATCATATCAAAGCTGTTTTTTCCCACACCTCATATTTCTAGATTCGCTGTTTTGCGATTGTCAAAGGTTGACAAGCACTTCTCAATTATTTTTATTTGTTAGTTGTTCTGGCTTTTGTTGAAACTAGTAACTTAGTATTAGCACGTATTGTATTATTGCTATTGTATGACATATCGCTTATTGCTCCCTGAACTCTCTGTAAGTCGCTTTGGATAAAAGCTTCTGCTAAATGACAAATGTATATAAAAAAACAGTGAAAAACATAAGGGTGTCTAATAATAATGATTTATGGCAAAAAATCTAGAAATTTCTAAATAAGAGGTTTAAGGACAGCCGGCATATACCGGACACTAGAGTAAAACAATGAATCTCCCTTCACAAATATAAAAAGGTTTAAAGTTATTTGAGCTAAGGCTGAACAAGATCCTCAGTAAACTGTAGTGTTGCAGTGCGTTCCTTTGGCTCCTGTCGGTGGATTTGTTTGTTTAGTTTACACAAGGCACTCAAACCACATTTCACTGAGTCATCTGTTATATTCACATGACTTGAGTACATTCACACTAATGTCTTTGGTCTTTTAAGAATCCTCTGTTTATACAATAAGAGCTCTGTCATCCTCCAAGCTTTAGCTTTCTCAAATCTTCTTCTCATCGTAGTGTGACCTCCGCTGCTTCATGAGAACCACAGCGGCTGTGTTATCCTGCTTGTTTCTTTATCATTTCTCTTTTAAGAGCCTTGGTTAGGACAGTCACATGGGAAATTGGTATGATGTGTATGAAAGAGCAGCTGGATGTACCACGGGTGTATTAAAAGCTCAGTGTGGAAGTGCTTGGGAAAGTAGCCAGCTCAGCACAAACGCCGCTCTGTACAAATGTCTCCAGAGTTTTCTGTGCGGGAGGAAGCTGATGACTTCATTCATCTCGCAGCGCTTTTAAGAGGAAAAATCCTCCTTACTGTCATATAATACACTGAATTTAGTCAAAGGATTAGACCCAGAACTGAGTTTATTTATGGCAGACGTTTCTTTTGGACCTTTTCAAGTGACCTTGAGCTATGGAAAGGCGCTATACATACATCTTCTTCTTCCAAAGACAAAGATAATCATATGATTACAAAATATAAATAACATTATTAATATTGGTATTAATTAACATGATTAATTAGTGTCAATATTAATATGAATTATTATTAATAATAGTATTAATTGTATTGCTGTTAATGTTATTATTAATTATCGTTGTTATTAATAATAATAATTATTATTATTATAAGATTAAACCTTGTGAATTAAAGGGATTTTTTATGTACTGTATTTGCTCAAATAATAAATATACTTCCTCAAGACAGTAATAAATGTAAATGAATGTGTATAGGACATGCAATTTCTGCAAAAAAAGTTTGACATGATTCTGTTGATGTTGTTTAGGTATTGGCTCCACTTACTTTCATGCCACTCTGAGTTTTTTGGGTCAGATGTTGGACGAGCTGGCCATATTGTGGGTGCTCATGTGTGCCATTGGCATGTGGTTTCCAAAAAGATACCTTCCCAAGATATTCCGCAGAGACAGGTGGGTTCCCATATCCGCTGGAACATGTTGCGCATGCCTGCTCTTATTTTTTTGAGTTGTTTGTTCGACTTAAGAAATGTGCGCCTCTGTGTTATCTTGGCCTATCATGTATTGTCTCTCTCTTATGCTGACTACTCTTTTCCTTCCTGTCTCTGTATCACTAGGTCGAGGTTTAAAGTGGTCATTGGCGTTCTCTCAGGAATCACCACCTGCTTGGCATTCATCAAGCCGGCCATTAATTCAATCTCTCTTATGGTGCTGGGAATCCCATGCACTGCACTTCTCATTACTGAATTAAAGAGGTCAGTGTACACTGAAAGCTCAGCATTAGTACTGCATTAGATATTTATTGCGTTGCGCATTCATTTAAAATCACAGTGACCTTTTTAATATGGTTTATGGAAGGTTTTAAAGTCTAGATATCTGTTTACAAAACCCATAAACGTATGCTTGGATGTATTTGAAATATACTTTGTAACAGAAATCTTCCCTATAAAACATTACATTATTCATCCATTTTTATTCAAACTAGTCCAGATATTAGCAACGGCTGTACGCAAGAATGATGTACACAACCTTTCAAACGTTTATGGTCACTTGACTGAAATGTGTTTTTTGATCCTAAAATCCTTTTGATCATAAGGCATAAACAGACATGGAGAAAATTAGAGCGGCCATTCCCCGCAATACCAGTTTTAATCCTTTAGTAAGTGTGTAATGTCGCTGTTAGTTAAATAATACCTAAAAATGATAAAGCTCAAAGTTCAGTGCCAAGCGAGATCTTTAACAGAATTCGCCTTTCATGGACTACAGAGAATGGATGGAATCTGACTACAGCCCTCTTCTTCTCAGGTACATGATGTCACTATTACGAGTGATTTTAATAACCTCCACCCAAATGAATATGCCAAAAAAGGGGCGAGAGCTTCCTCAGAGAACAGTAAGAGCTGCTGGAGTATTGTTTGGTTATCAGAGATTGTAAATATTTGACTGAGCACATCACTTTCATCACAGTTCTACAGCTGGGCATAAGAATTCAGCGACACACATTCTGAGATAACCAATGGTCAAATAACAGCTTCATGACTTTAACATCGGCTGTGAAAGCTGTTGTGTGTGATACACTGATAGTGTGTGTGTGCACATACCTCTAAACAATTTTTATACCTTTATTCAAGGAGGGAAGTCAGTTGAGAACCAGTTTTCATTTACAATGACGACCTGACAAGGTCTATGAAACGTCCTCTGAAGTCCTGCTTGCAAATGTCTTCCAGTCAATCTGCTTGTTTTATTATCAAATTTAGGTACAGTATAAATAGGCAAAACTGATGCTTCTGTTATTAGTGTAAATAAATATAACCGGTCTGACCCGATCGGTCCGGTGTCATCTCTCTTGCCATAGAAGGAAAAGAAATTACTAGAAATATTGTTAGTGGTTCTCAGAATGAAATAAAAATGATCATTTTAACTAAACAAGTACCTATTGTATAAAAACGGTATGACATTTTGAGATGATCTCGCTTTTTTTCTGTCTCACGCTATGTGTGAAAAAAATCGAATTACACGTTACATACTCGCATCTTTCATTACAAAAAAAATTATTCAAGTGTTGAAGTGTACAAAGTAGAATTTTTGTAATGAAAGATTACGCTTTTACACTAGTCAAACATTGTCACAAAAGGTCAGTTCAGTAAATATTTAGCAACATATTTTCAGACCGTCGGCATAGACACAGCGACTGTCCCTCACTGACCTTCTTGTGCATAAACATTTCTCTGAAAAAGCACACGGCCACTGTGTGTATGTAGAGTCGTGGTGTGTTGCAATACTAAACAGAGACTGTATGATCAACAAAAAAACGTTCATTTGCTCAACAAAAGACATGTCTTTCCTTAAGCTGTCCAGATGTGCAAAGAGTTTGTGTCCATCACCCAGCAGATGTGAATGTCTTATCAGTGTCTTCCTGAAGAGATGAGCAGCTGCTGTTGTTTACCTGATAGCGCCTGACTTTACATTCACACCAGTACGGTACAGCTCTATCATACAGATAGAGTTATGTGATGTGTTCACAACCATTAGATAACAACGTCTTTATAAGAATGAACCAATCACATCAGACTTGACCATCTGACCAATAAGATCAGAGGAGGCTGACAGAAAAGAGGGGATTAGACAGAAGTAAGGTAATAATAACTGCCTATTATTAGAAAAGGAAAGTTTTTAGAATTTAAATGAACATGAACTTGCTGTTGGACACTCCATAAACCAATCTAGGACCTAAAAAAATCACAAAATATTTTCTTTTTAAAACTACTCAACATGTATTGATTGTTTGCTGAGGTCTACAAGAAGTTAAGTTTGGGCCACATCGCTGAAACAGCCTATATTTATTCACACTCATGTTTTCTTGCGACTAGTTGTGGTCATGTGTGCTTTTTCATGTTTTTTTTTTAAACCGTAATAATGAAAGTGGGTAAAACTTCCGGTGATCCGGCTGAAGTAGTGTAAGCACTACTTGCAGTGTTAAAAATAACTTGAAATAACCAGAAAATGAGACATGTGCATATTTTGAATTGTAATACTGTTGGTTTTATTTGGGAATCTATTAAAATTAATTTCTAAACTGATGAGCAACACCTGCTGTTAAAGGCTGCAGAACCAGCCGAAGCTTATTTCACGTCGTAGAAAAGAGCTCTTCACACACAGATGTAAAGTTAAGACTGACTCCTGTGAGGGACTGAACAGATTTGAAAAGATTAACTTTAAAATGTGGACCGGTTCTCAAGGCGTCATGGGGCGAAGGAAAATTGTGGGAAACTTTATTAACATTAAAGGGATAGTTCAGCCAAAAACTCTAGTTTGACGCAGGCCATCAGAGATGTAGGAGACATTATTTCTTGAGTAGAACCATAAAGATTGTTTGGTAAATCCTCTCTGCTTCATATAATGGGAGTCTTTGGGGTCCACCTGTCTAAGAGTTCCTAAAGCACATAATTCCAAAAAGAGGCTCCTGACGACACTCCTATTATATGAAGCAGAGAGGGCTGCGGATTTACCAAACAATCTTCTCTTTCAAGATAAAATGTCACCTTCATCTCTGATGGCCTGAGGGTGAGCAAATATGAGTTTTGAAAATGAGTTTTTGGCTGAACTATCCCTTTAAGAATGTTATCAGTCTGAAATCCTGTGAATTATTTTTATTCCTGAAAATAGTCTGCAGTGCATTTGACATCGTTGTAAAGACATAAACACCCCTCATGTCTAATGCTGGAGTTCTTCAGATGCTGCAGGCTGAAAGTTAGATTAGTTCTGTATCAGAAGTCTCTACAGTACTGAAAACATGTAGTATGTACTACTTATAACAATTAGGTCCATTTTCTGTTTCCTCCAAATAGAAAATAATTTGTTTTCACATTACTGTATATATCACATTACATTGACATTTGTTTTCACATTTCATATATATCATATATAATCTTTGACATGCGTCATTGAGAAGGTCTTGAGTCGTACAATGATGCAAAATCTAATCCAGACTGCGTAGCGGAGATCACATGACCCACTGACGCGTTACAAACGTCTTCAAAGCCGAGCAAGGCTTTATTTAGCAGTTTCTGAGTTACAGTTTCCTCTACTTATAGTGTCTAACTTCCTTCCTCTTCCTCTCTCTCTCGCTCTCTCCTGTCACTCTTTATTTCACAATTTTTCACTCCAGCCTTGTGAGCTCTCTTTTACTTCTTCTTAATACGACGGCTACATCATGTGAAACTCTTGTCTTGACATTTTGAGGTTTTTGTCATGGACTGCTAATGTCAGCGATTATGGCTATGCAAGAAACATTCGTCTGACAAGCGCTGTGTTTGCTGCCTGTCACAGCCAGACAGATGGACCGGCTCTTTGTATGAAAACAGAATGATAAACATTGTGAGCAACAGATGAAAGGAATGCGTTTCATATGAAAGAATAACAAGCCTATGTGTTTATAGACAGATGATTGTCTTTTATTTTGTTTTCTCCCTTCTAACTAAGATATTAAATATTATTGTCTAATGATCATTAGATGCCTGTCATGGCGTTTCTAAATGGTTGCTAATGTGTGGCTGTGTGGTTGCTAAGGTGTTGTGGATGGTCGCTAGGGCATTAGGTGGTTGTTTACTGGTCCTAATTCATCATCCTCAGGTCCAGAGTTATAATAGTTTGGATTTAAGCTTTATTTAGTTTTATTAATATTGTAAATTAACTTTTATTTTTAGTTTTTGTGTAAATTTTAGTTCAAGTTTTAGCAATTTTGGTTTTAGCAATTCTTTCGTCATATTGTAATTCATTCATTTATTTTTAATGTTGCTTTATAAGATTAATTGATGTTTATTACATCTTTTGTTTAATTTTACTGCTTTAAACTTACTTAAATTTATTTTTGAGATAACATTTCAATTTTCAAGTTTCTCAAATGATGTTTAGGTCAATATTTGATTTCATTTCAATGAACAGGAACGTTTTCAAAGTTTTAACTTTAGTAAACTAAAATAACCTTCCTCATGTCTCTATAATATTCTGGTATATTTTAATCTCTTATTCCGAGCGAGCTTGTGTAATGTTTTTAAAGTCGATTCAAGTTCATTTATTCAAGTGCTTTTTACTATTTGCATTGTTGCAAAGTAGCTGCACAGAAATGGCAAGACAAACATAAGACAACTGACTAAGATATATTGTCCTTAAGATATTAGTCTGACTGTTCGATTGAAAGCAGCATTAACAATCCGTACAATCCATATAAGTGTCCAAAAGATCAGATATTATGGTATAAATATGTCCCTAGCGCAGTGGATATATTCACTTTAGTTTAATGTTTGCTCAATACAATAGTATATGATGTTTGTTGTGTGTGTTTTGTTGTACTGTAGGTGTGATAACCCGCCTGTGTTTAAGCTGGGTCTTCTCTCAGGGCTGTGGTGGACTCTGGCACTGATGTGCTGGATTAGTGATCGCATTTTCTGTGAAATGTGGTCATCTGTCAACTTCCCTTATCTACACTGCGCCTGGTAAGTGCACCTCCCTCCATCTGCTCAAATTGTACTTAACTCATTGAGTCGGACTCTTGTGAGCATGCTCAGTGTACAGCAAACGCATATCTCTCTCTCTCTCTCACTGCTCTCTCTCTCTCTCTCTCACTCTCTCACTCTCTCACTCTCTCTCTCTCTCTCTCACTCTCTCACTCTCTCACTCTCTCTCTCTCTCTCTCTCTCTCTCTCTCTCTCTCTCTCACTGCTCTCTCACTCTCTCTCACTGCTCTCTCTCTCTCTCTCTCTCTCTCTCTCTCTCTCTCTCTCTCTCTCTCTCTCTCTCTCTCACTGCTCTCTCACTCTCTCTCACTGCTCTCTCTCTCTCTCTCTCTCTCACTCTCTCTCTCTCTCTCTCTCACTGCTCTCTCTCTCTCACTGCTCTCTCTCTCTCTCTCTCTCTCTCTCACTGCTCTCTCTCTCTCACTGCGCTCTCTCTCTCTCTCTCTCACTCTCTCTCTCTCAAAAGTACACAAAAAGTACAAAAGTAACAGAACATTAATTTGTTTTTAAAAAGTACAGTAAGTGATATATTTGTAACTTTTATCTTTTATATAAGAACATCTATGCCCATTAAACCCTTTCTATAATTACTTTTTTAAAACTTCTCATTGTCTTAAATGATGTCTCATGTTATTTTCCTATTTCATAATTCACCATAGTCACACCAGACAGCAAAGATAATTCATTTAATGTTGAATCGATGTTAAACTGATCACTTTTTTCATTGATTCAACATTCGTGTAATTCACTTTGCTATCTGTCCGTGTCAGAAACGACTTGCATCACAGACCTAAGCACAGTCTCATCAATAATTGTGAAATCAATATAATTACAAGATCACGGGTGGCATTACTTGCTTGTTAACTTTTAAGGCCTTCATGTGTCATTTTACAGGCATATTCTGATCTGCTTGGCTTCCTATCTGGGATGTGTGTGTTTCGCTTATTTCGACGCAGCATCAGAAGCCCCAGAACAGGGACCCGTTCTTAAATTCTGGCCCAGTGAGAAATGGGCCTTCATCGGGGTGCCATACGTCACCCTTCTCTGTGTGCACCGGAAGCCTTCCCTTAAAGTGACATAACCTGTGCTGTAGTCTGACTACACCTCAGTGAAGTGCTTTTCCAGGCGCATTTGTTTGCTTCGCGTGGAAAGTATTTAATGCTTAGTAATAATTATGCGGGAATTGAGATAAAATGCACAATTTACTTTAGCAGTGTTAAATGAATTCAGAGGTTTGCAAGCGCACAATAGGCAAGTTTTTGTTGGAGTGAAGGATGTCAAATTTTTCATTTTTATAAGAGATTCTACACCAGCAATGAAACCTTTAAGTGTGAAAATGCCATTTTTGTTACATGAAAATCTTATTGAATCTTCAGTTTTCTCAAGGTCATAAGGAAAGGATAATGCACATGTAGTATTTATCAAAAGGTGCTCAGGAGCTCAGTGAATGGTGGGATTTAGAGTACATGTATTACTTATAAACACAGCTTATTGCCAAAATAAATAATTAAAGGGACATGATGAAATAAAATGATATTCAGAAGTGGAAAATAGCGACTGCAGAGTTTTATACAATTCATACAGTTTACTAGTTGCAACTGACCAATCAGAATCAATTATTTTTAATGAACTGATCATTTATTTTTGTAAATATCAACATTTAAAACAAAGGTTTTAAGGACTCATAAAATGATAATGGTTAAATCTTTCGGTTAGATAATAGATAATGGTTAGATAATATTGAGGATAATTTTCCCATATTAAAAGATTAAAGTTAACTGGATGTTTAATCTTGATATTCTGAGCCATGTTCCACTACTGTGAAACGATGATGTATTATTGAAAGACTGCATGAAAATTGTTTAGTAAGCTTAATGGAAAGGAATGTTACCTTGAGAATGATTGACAAAAGTTTGCCAAATGTAAGTGTTTTTTACTTTGAATGTCTTCAGAGATGTTTATATCTACATTCTGTATCCTAATGAAATTATGAATAGTTATTTAATTCAGCTAAACTGGTTTTACAAATTGTCACAAATCTTTCCAAAGGCCTTATTCTGTTTCTGTCTTCCGCTGTCAATGAACATCGATCACAAATTAGATTTTTGAATACCAAAAACACCTGAATTGTGCAAAATAAATACACATTAGTGTCAAATTTTGATGCATTCTGCTGCTTACCTCTCATGCCACAAAATTGCATCTGTATTTTCCAGAGAAACTGAAGGAGCTTGTTTAGAGAGAGAGTTTTCTAAAGAACTTCCTGCACAAGCAATGAACAATATGTACTGTAAGCCCATATCATGGCTGTAACACGTGTGAATGTGTTTTTCGGTCTCTGCCACACCAAATCCGATGCAACACAGGGACCAAGTATACAAAGAATATTTATTCTTGTGACTTGTAACCAATTAACATTTTAGCTATTGATTAATAACTGTTTGTAATCAGATGATTTGTATTTTTTACACTTTATTTAATAAAAGTGTGCTCCAGATTAACACGTTTCTGCATGTTTACTGAAGTACTTCTTGTGGAAGGGTCTATAAGATCCATTTAAAGATTTAAGTGCTTTGATAACAACTTACCTACTATACATTTTTCTTTTTTGTACTTGAGCTTGTTGTATTATCAGACATTAAACAGTAGGCTAATTCTATCAAAGCTCAATTTTATGGTTTAAGAAGGGGATGTTTTTAAAGGGACAGTTCACCCAAAAATGATAGTATTTATTTTCCCTACCATGGAATTAAATAGGTAGATGAGATCGGTTTGGTTACTAACATTCTTGGCCACTCAAAGTCTTGGTCTCGGTTTATGTGGTCTCGACTACAAGACTACTTAATACCATGTATTGCATTTTAATTCGTCCTTTTTTTTCTTGAAGCAAAAGCTTAAAATTACAGTTTATAAAGTTCTCCTTTGTACTGGAAGTTTAATTCTTATAAAGTAGCGAAAAATAAACAAAGCATCAAATGTTAAAAAAGGTTTTATTAATGTGTCAGCTGGTACACATATTCAGTGTATTAAGACTTTTACGCTGTACAACACAATATAAACAAGTTCAATAAATATAAAATGAAACAACTTAAAAAAAACATTAAAATAACAGTAAAAACTAAACAAAAAACTGTGTTCTAAGGTTTAAAGCACCATCAATAAGACCATACAGCGTTCTGTCAAACATACAGTGAACTGCTAGACAATATTGTTATTGCAATGATAAATAAAGGTTTATGACGATGTTTTTTTCTGAAGTCTCTCCCATACGCCGGCTCTGTGTGCAGGTGTGAGGCAGGCTGTGATGATGTTCTCAACACTCTCCACTCTTCTCCTAAACCGCTCTCGGTCTCTGGCCATCTGCATCCAACAAGAACCATTCCGAGCTGCTCTGCCAGCAAAACTCCAAGCCACTAGGGGGCGTACGGTTACCTTGTCATTGAAACACACCTAAAACAAAGAAAGGGTTGAGTTACTTTGTCAGAGTACACAGAATCGTTTATATTCAAAACCTGACCAGCGTAACCTCATTTGCATGAGTCACATTTACAACAAATCAACCTGGGAAATGTTATGGCCATCAGTTGAAATGGAAGGTCAATGTTCAGTGTTTTTAATCTCTTATTGCAAAATCTCTTAAGGGGTCGTTAAGGGGTCAGACAGTTATCGACAAGTCCTCCAAATGAATAAATGTAATGTAATGTCTTTAAAAGGTCAAGTTTAACATTAAATCTTTACCTTCTTTGTGCTTGGCTTTGGATAATGCTCCTCTTCATTTGTAGCTTGTGTAGGCTCGGTTTGTTTGATTTCAGAGCTAGGTGTCAGCTGGTTCTTGTTTGTGCTAGAGGTGTTTGTTCGAGACGCAGTGCAGGAGGAGAAGCTCAGAGGGTTGTAGGGGTCACTGCTCTTGAAGAAGGATTCCCAAAGCTCAAGGCTCTCTGTTGATGTTTCAGAATCTTTATCATCATCATCATCATCATCATCATCTGACCATTCTGAATCCACATCACATTCGGTTTCCTCTTGTGGAGTTTGTTTTTCATTATCATCTTCTTCCTCCTCCTCCTCCTCCTCATCATCATCTTCAGACTCCCATTCTGAGAGCTGGCCTTCATCCTCCTCCTCTTCCTCAGAATCATCCATTGAGCATTCCTGCCTTTCAGCAGGAGTGGTCAACTCTTCATCCTCTAGCTCCATCTCTGAATCCTTCATTATCTCCTCATCCAACTCGACCGATCTCATCCTCCCACTCATGAATTCCACACCAGGCCTCTCCTGGGCCTCCACGACACCGTTCTTTTTCAACTCGCCCATCATGGCCGTGTTCTTTCCCACACAAGTTGATGAAAACATGTTGGAGCCGAAAAGCTCGATCACACTCATAAAGCAGTTCTGAACTCTCTGGATGACCTGCCACAGATGCAGTCTGATTTTCAGAAGCATGGTGGAGACGGACATTCTCCGATAAGCACTGAGAGGAAGATCTTGAGGTGTTCCTGTCGTACTCGATGACAGCCCTAAACTCATCTTGGATTGCTGGTATGGAGCCGTCTGAGGTACATGACACTGATAAGACAGTGAATGATGTGGAGTAATGGTGAATGGTGCCATGGTTGTCACTCTTACTCTGAAAAGTGAATCAAAGGTTGAAAATATAAATATTGAACAGTGAACAAGGCTCAGAATCCATATACACCTTGACCACACACACAAAAAGAGTTTTTTAACTTCAACATTACACATTTACAAAGAAATTCATTCATATCGCAAAATACATTTAGAATTTAAATTCAATTAAATGTATAAAATTCAATCGTTTTCATTGTTCTCAAAATAATTGAATGTAAAAACAAAGTAATGTAACATTAGTATCCATTATAGCCAACAATCCATAATAAAAATAATGTAGCGTACAATAGTATTATCAACTATAGTAAAGGGAACATTTTGTAAATTGTGTACTAGTGTACTATATTTATTTGCATTCAATATGTGGGACTTTTAATAGTCTTCTACAGTAAATACTAGTGTAAATATATAAACAAAAATGTATACGTGTTTTCATATACATGTAAATAAATAAATAAATATGTAGAGTTTGGTTCCAAAATGAATACTGTTAAAAAAATAATCGTATTTTTATTTTGTTATGTTTTTATTGTGTTAGTTACGTATCTTGGTTATTATGGCTTAAATCAAAACAAACCAGCTGCAGTTTGATTGATATTATTTGGAATACACAATAAAACATGATTTTTTTAAAAAACTATAAACGGAGTTTTACATTTGATTTATTATAATATATAACATAACTTGAATTGAAGTATTATTATTGGTGATGGTATTGTTTGTATTGTTGCTACGTGATACTATGACACATAACGTAACCACGCGACGTGGTATTTTTGGTGATTCTTCGACACATCATCGCGATATTTTCGACGTAGCGTCACGGTAATGGTGCGTTTATACAGATAAACTATCATTTGGTTTTCATTAGCTAACATTAAATCCACTCAAAATACTGAAGTATAGACAATAACATGTCTCACCTTTTCGCGTTTGGTCAGCCCGTCGCTTGGCAGTCGCTCCAGTGAAGGTTTTGTTCTCCAGTATTAAATTGTCCCACGTTCTCGGCAACACTGTTTGTAAAATACGACGATTTACACTCGCTTCCAAACATAAACTCCATTTTCGCTTTGTTGATAAAAGTCTCTCGCTCGGTGTTCATTTTGTAAATCTCATTCTTGTGTGTTGTAAGTAGAAATGCTGTTACGTCTGACGCCCAGCGCTTATATAGACCGTGATGACGTAGCATTTGGAGGCGGTACTTTCGACTGGTAGACGCGTGGGGAATCACGTAGCGCTGCTTCGTTACGTTTCGAGACGCTTGTGGACGCGGGAGGGGCAGGAACACGAAAATCTGGTTGAGTCTGGATTGCATCATGGAAACAGAAAGTCCAGAACAAAACATTCAGCCAGAGATTGTAAACAGAAACATACAAAGCGAAATCAAAGGTGCTTTTTGTGTAGGTTTTTATATTTAAAAAAAACATACCTATTGGACTAATGCTTGTTGCAATGGAGTTGTGCTGTTTGATTCAAGACAGCAACATACTGTTAATTATTGGTTAAATAATTAACAGATTAGTCCTTGTTGCCAAGGACTATAGTTAATCATTTATTGTTAAAAGACACATGGTTTGTTTCAACTTAAATTGTTTACGAAGATATTTTAACTCAAATTCTCCATGTCATCTGTTAAATACCCAACCATTTTTTAATTATAGCTTCACTTTCTTGGCTCAGATTAAATGTAAAATATTTTGGGAACAGGCTGAAGTCTCACAGCCTAGTAAAATATTAAACAAATAAGTTTAAAGTTGCAATTCAATTAAAAGACAGATTTAAAAAAAGACAGACAAAAAAGAAAAGTCACTTGTGTTGGAAAACTGCTCAACGCTTCAATATTAAACAGCACATTCATGAAAGCTGTTGACCTATTTTGTAGCCCACTGGTTCTGACATTACAACCACAAGACTTGTAAAGGGTTAACAGAAAATGTGATTATCCCATCTTGTGATCCCATTTCCATCCATGAAAGAAACTATTTTAGTTTTGTAAAGTGGGTCATATGCACAGATCCTGCTCGAGAGGTCCTGGTGAGTATTGAGATAAAATATTATTATATTTGGGAATTTCAAACAGCACTTGAAACTGCGTTGAACAGTTTAATTACATTTCTTCAGTAAATGTGTAAATTGTGTTATTGTAAATTCCACATTCTCTTTTTTATTACAGTAGGTATATCTTCTAAACAGAAAGGAATTTTATCTTGGGGGAATTCTGATTATTAATGCATATAGAAAAGTTGGTAAACAATACTTTGAGAATTTCCTGTTAAAGCATGTCTAGTTAAAAAAAAGCTTAAATGATTTAATGTTGTGTCTGTAAGGAAGCAGTGGACTGTGTTTATTCTTGTGTTTAAATGGAAAACATATTGTTTGTTTAACTTTAAGCATCTTATTAAGATTTGATAAATATTAGCTATAGTTTTATTTTATGTTATATTTTAATCTATAGTTTTTCTTCTGCAAATACGCTGTAAAAACCCTGACTTTTTCTGGCAGTTGTGGCGGCAGAAACATTCACTAAAATAAAAAAATCCTGTGAAATTGAACTTTTCGCTTTTGTACTGTAAATTTATTTTCTGTAATTTGACAGTTTTGACTGTATTTAAAAAAAATCATACAATTAAAGAAAAATCGTAAAAAAATTACAGCAAAATTCTGTAAAGTTACATGCGATATATTTGGAAAAGAAACACAAAGACAACACCGCAGAAATGACACGAAAGATAATAAATAACAACTTTAGGTTTTGCAAGTGATTTTCTGAAGTATAGCTGTTGTTTTATTTTTTAAAGCTGACCTTTAATTCATTTATTTATGACACCTGAAGCATCAGGTTCACTGTGCTCATCTCTGTAGTTTAGAGAAATGTGATATCTGTCCTATTTTCTAACAATTTGTTGTTCTAAAGTGCCATATTTCAGGTGGCTTGCTTTTCTGCTTTTAAAAGAGTGCTGCCATACATGTATATAGAAGAAATCTACCTTAAAAATATCCAGATTGCCATTGATGTACCATTTTAACTTTTATTAGCTATTTAACAGATCAGTAATATATTGATCAATTCATGTGTCCTGAAGCGGTGGTGGTGAGCTGCTGACCATATTGAGGAGTGTGAGAGCAGCATCATGGACAAGGGGTCTCTGGCACCTGGGGCTCCTGCTGTGGAGCTGGGTCTCCAGAGACTCTCCTTTGCCTACCAGAACCTCTCTGAGATTCCCTACGACACTATCCTCCAACAACAGGACACCCTAGAGGTTCTGGACCTCAGTTACAATTTGCTGGAGGAGTATCCTTGATCACTTTTTTCAACATTGTAGGTGTGTACATTATGTTGATGTGTCTGTTGGACAGCTTAAGAGACATTGTTGCGGAAATAATATGCACTTATCTGTAAAATTAGTTTAGTTTTTTTTATTCCAGAGTTAACTCACATGAGGAATGTTTGAATGAAAATTAATGAAAATAGTCTAAAAGTATAGAGTAAAGAACATACACACGGTCTTCTGCATTTCAAGTCCAAAGGTTTTGCTCTTAACTAGACTGTTAACGGAATCCGGCTCTTTTGGGGAGTCTGGAAAAGCTCAGCACACTCATCCTGGACTGCAACAACTATAATTCGCATGTCAAATTTCCCTATATGCCCAGCCTCACCACCTTATGGCTCAACAAGAACAAAATCAGCAACCTTCCCATTATTGTAGAGGAGATCTGCTACAAATTTCCTAATATCAGGTGAACTCCGTTTTTTGGGAAATTATTGCATCCATAAATCTCTTTTACCGATGAAAGAGTGTCTATTCATGGAGAATGCATTTTGTACATTAGTCTGTATATGTTGATTGTTTGTTAATTGCATACTTCATTACAGATTTCTTGGTATGATGAACAATGAAGCTGCACCCAGTTATTTTAATGGAGGGAGTCTTACCCAGTATGTCGATTACAGGTGAGACAAAACCCTTGAAGCCTTTTGGTCTGTTTCAATGATAAATCATAGTCTACATTTGTATCGTTGCACTCACAAATAAATACTACTACCATCTAGTGGACATGTTTTGCCAAAGTTGACATTGAAATCTTGCTGAATAAGTGAACTCCGATTGAATTAATATGGCACACCAAACATCATAGTGTAGTCTAAATATAATGTGTCCTTTGAATATCTAGCCTAGGTCGATATACCCAGTTCCTTTTAATCACTAATTCAATGTGTTGATAACAGGGAGTATGTGATCAGTCAAATTCCCAGTCTTGAGGTGCTGGATGACACGGAGGTTCAGGAAAAAGAACGAAAGCTGGCCCAGAAAACCTATAGGATGCAGAGGATCAGAGAAGGCAGCAGAAAGAGGAAGGAGCTTCACCGCTAACAGCAAACCGTTAATAATCTCATATCATTAACTCTCGCCAGGCTGTGCGCTAAACTATTTACAACACAACAACGATCTACTCACATCAGACTTCACATGCTTCAAAGCCGGTTGACAGCAAATTTAGTTACGAACCAAAACCTGTTTGGACTTTGATTGAAAGCTACATCAAATAAATATTACATTAGACATTTGAAGTTTCTTTCAGAGCATGTAAATGCACTAAATGCAATGAGTGAATGAACACAATCAAATGTTGCCTTATTTTTTCCATCTATTCTTATTTTTATATCAAAGTCGCATAAAGTTAATAGCGCAAACAACAGTTTACAGTCTGAACATTGTTTTCTTTATATTAATTTCTTAAGGAATTGAGCCGTATAGAGGCTGTGTGGTGTTTTTTTAGAACAGCACAAGAGAAAGATGTCTGAATCCAATCTGTTGTCAAATCCTGTAAAGCTCTAGTGTGTCTACAAAAATACACAATCCATGCGGGGGTCTATTGTACACAGAGAATAATTTTTATTGGGTTATCTGTTTAAAACAGGCTATATTTAAAGAATGTTTTTTTTCTGGTGTAAAGAATCTCAAAACAGGCTTGGCTCATATTTCATGTTATAACATTCCTTGTGTAAAGCTGTTGGTTGTTTTAAAGAAAATAAAGAAATATTCTTTTCATACAGTTGCTACATAACCGACTGTTTTATGTTGTTTCATGAGTTATTAGCATGTCTGTTTATCAACCAATACACATTTCTCACACATGTTCTCTAGATCATCTGTCTAGCAGTCATGGCTGTGTATTGGCAAGTGCCTTGCGACATGTTACATAGGTAGATGGGTCACAAACGATACTATATATATCGCAATATATAAGGTTACGATACATATTGCAATATGTTGCCATACTTTTTAAAATAAAAAACTGCAAAAGTAATATAGATCTGTTGTGGACCACCTGGAGTATTTTAACACCCACCAACAGAATCCATCTCACACCAGTAGACACCAATATAGTTTCCATCAAAACAATACATTTCCCATTAAAACCACTGAAACCATAAAATGTTCTTCAGCGTTTTGAGCAGTTCTGCTGCTTTTTCAGAAGGATTGTTTCGGCCGCTCTTCAGTTTGAGAGTGTAAATGTCAGTTCATGCATATCTTAGAATGTGTTTTTGAGATGAACATGAGAGCGATTATATCGATAGTTTTTGTATTTCTAGACAGAAATAAAAAGAAATTCAGGCAGAATAGGGCCTGAGCCCAAATATTTTTGTTTATGTATAAAAATGGAAAAAATTAAAATATATTCTTTGGATTTGTTGGCAGAGACTATATAATAACAAATATCTTTTGAATTAAAAGACTGTGAAAGAAATGGGGTGATTGTGTGCAGTTAATTCTAACCTAATATCACATGAGCAAGAGTCTGTTATGGTGTCGTGTACAAGGCAAAAGCACAGTTATGTGAAGAGGTTTTTAGAAAACATCTTAAATGGCAAAGTTTTCAAAGTAAAAGATGAAAAACAAAGGCGTGATTGTGTGTAGAAATAATAAATAAAAAAATGTGTGTGTATATCTGTGAAATGAATCTGTGTAATGACGTGTGTATAACAACGTAAACATGGTTTACTGTGTCCTTGTAAACTAAATCGCTCAAAAACCTAAATGTTGATTTAAAAAAAGTCAAGTTTACGTTAACCACATATACAAGTGTGTGTGTGTGTGTGCCTGTATGTGTGTAAGCTATGTGTCTCCACACAGTAAATATTACATAATAATAATGGAGTGAAACCCAATTTTTATTTAAGAAAATGAAGTAGAGTTAAGAAGTAAATGATTGGGAAAGACAAACAGTTTAAAGTCAGACTGAACATGTTTCAGACAAAGTTTGTCAAAAACCAATGTGGACAAAATGGCGGACATGGCGGGCGACGGTTAGTACGGTCACTTAAAAACAGACACGGGTCCTTAAACACACTTTATTAAATAACTAATACAGTGTATTAAATGCACTAAAAAATGCATACACAACATTAAATGCCTTAAAAGTCCTGACCGTTAGTTGACATTTAAAGAGGCGGCATAAAGGTTACACGCAAAATGTCTGACAGGTGTTGTGCCGAAAAATGAGTCCTGACAAATTATGACCCTCCGTTCCCCAATAAAATAAGGGGATTCGTGATCTGTCGGGGGTCAACATTCGACATTAACGGAATAATATCAAAACATTTAACACTCGAATCCAAATTCAAGTGAAATAAAACAAAGTTCAGTACGTCCCCTAACTCCTCAAAACGTCCAGTCAGAGAAACTGACCGACGCGCGCGCTTTGTGCTACTGGCACACATTACAATCGTTACAATTACGTCACAATGAAACCTCAGCGTCATACAGGAGCGTTGCTATTAAAACTAGTCGGTTTGCTGTTTGCTGCTCATTCTGCTCTTCTCGCGATTGTGTTGCTGTTGTGTTTCTTCACCGTGATGGGTCAGAGATTTGGCAAAGGCGAGAAAACTGACGGCGATAGCGATCGGAGCGGCTTGTACGAGCAAAGTACTGCTGCACCATCGGCCATCGACCGTCAGTCACCTGTGCGTTTCGGAAAACTCCGAGACATGCACAGACGGAGCTCAGGTCAGGATGTCAGAAATGATTAAAGTCGCTTTATGTACAAATGTTCGGGGTCAACTGATGCTTTTAAACGTTATGTGAAGTCTCGTGTGATGTTTGCATTAGCCCTGACCCTACATTGAAATGTTTAGAAGGATTATGACAACAAATCAATAGTTTATTAACGTTAACATACTTTAGACGTGTTATATGAATATGTATCTGAAACAAACGTTACCGTTTCAATGTATTCCAACTAATGATCTGTTATATAATGTAAACATCTTAGTTATTGTTAAAGAATGTTAACACGACACCTGTTGAGCATGCTTTTACTGCATAAAATCTCCTATTTTTGAAATCTGCATGTTGTCATTCACGGTTAAGTTTAAGGTTTAACTGTATATATAGATATATAAGTAGTATTTATGATACTCGCCAGATAGTCCTATTGTAACTTATTGTTTAAAGTATGATGTTAAACGTGTGCTGAAGAATAATGAACGAATCAGTTTGTTGAGAATCTGAGAGAAATGTGTGCTGTGGAAATCTCCTGTCACTTTAAGTGTTCATTATTTCATGAATTTTAATTGATCTTGTGTTTGATCTGATTCCTCTCTACAGAAGTGAATTCATCACAGGGTCTCGCTCTCAGTGAAATGGAGATCCTCAACACTCCAGTCGTCGAGGGTGCAGACCTTGCTGATTCCCATGACCAGTTACTTGTTGAGTTGGATTTAGACAGCAATGCTGTTCAGAATCCAGTTCCAAGCAAGTCGGTCCAGGATGAAGAAATCCAACCGGTTCAAGCTCATGTAGAGTCGGCCGTGGAAGAGGACGTCCAGCAATCTTCAGTCAGACTGTCTGAAGAGAAGCTGGAAGACTCTGAGACGCCCAGTGTGAACATGGAGGGTTAGTCTCAACAACAGAACACAACATAAACCTATACAATTATGGTCCTCTGTAACCTTTACAAGTATATTTAAGGAATAATATTGTTAAAATAGTTTAGGATGATGTATTACTAATGCTTGATATTTTTTGTCAACTTCATTTATCTTTTAATTCAGGCCTTCCTAATTCCGTTGACCAGTTACTTGTTGAGTTGGATTTAGACAGCGACGCTGTTCAGAATCCAGTTCCAAGCAAGTCGGTCCGGTATGAAGAAATCCAGCCGGTTCAAGCTCATGTAGAGTCGGCCGTGGAAGAGGACGTCCAGCAATCTTCAGTCAGACTGTCTGAAGAGAAGCTGGAAGACTCTGAGACGCCCAGTGTGAACATGGAGGGTTAGTCTCAACAACAGAACACAACATAAACCTATACAATTATGGTCCTCTGTAACCTTTACAAGTATATTTAAGGAATAATATTGTTAAAATAGTTTAGGATGATGTATTACTAATGCTTGATATTTTTTGTCAACTTCATTTATCTTTTAATTCAGGCCTTCCTAATTCCGTTGACCAGTTACTTGTTGAGTTGGATTTAGACAGCGACGCTGTTCAGAATCCAGTTCCAAGCAAGTCGGTCCGGTATGAAGAAATCCAGCCGGTTCAAGCTCATGTAGAGTCGGCCGTGGAAGAGGACGTCCAGCAATCTTCAGTCAGACTGTCTGAAGAGAAGCTGGAAGACTCTGAGACGCCCAGTGTGAACATGGAGGGTTAGTCTCAACAACAGAACACAACATAAACCTATACAATTATGGTCCTCTGTAACCTTTTCAAGTATATTTAAGGAAAAATGTTGTTAAAATAGTTCTGGATGAAGTATTACTAATGCTTGATGTTTTTTGTCAACTTCATTTATCTTTTAATAGAGATCAACTCCTGCATGTATGCTGTTGGTGAAATTCTGGCTGCAAGTGCTTGTGGAGCCGTCTACGCGGGGACCCGTGAGCAGGATGGCTTGAAGGTTTGATTTTTTACTTGCACACACTACCTAGCAAATAGTTTTCAAAACATGCTGCTTTCATCTATTTAACATCTCACTTTTTCTTTTATAAACCTTCTCAATGTATCTTTCGTCCAATGGATCATTTTTGTTTTTGTTGATCAGGTGGCACTGAAATACGTGCACACATCCAGGCATCTGGATTATATCCACATCGTAAGTCGTACCTTTTATTCTTCTTATGTGAGATGTTTTATCTTGCATGCACATAAGTCCACTGTCTTCGGCTTTTTCCGAAGCTGAGATGTAACTGAGAACTCTATGTGATGATGCTATTGTCTTTCGTCTAGCCGGGTCATCGTGAACCCCTTCCGCGTGAGGTGGCTCTTCAGATGCGTGCCTGTGATGATGGAAACATTCCTGTGATTGTCCAGCTCTTGGACTGGCAGGAACATCCGGACCGCTACGTCATGGTCCTGGAGCGCCCTTCTCCATGCGAGGGTTTGAATAAGTTCCTTGAGAGCAGAGGGGGAAAGCTCGACGAGGAGTTGGCGAAACGCATCATGTGGCAGACATCCGTAGCTGCCAACATATGCTGTGAACGGGGGGTTTTCCACCGAAATATCACCCTGGAGAACCTCATTATAGGAACAGACACCATGGATGTCAAACTGATCAACTTCGGGTGTGGCGAGCTACTTAAAAAGTCGACCTACAATACATTCAAAGGTAAGTCAGACACGTTTGTATTAATACTTTGTAGAGACGAGATCAGCATTCAGATTCAATGCTAGGCTTGGTTTTAGTGGCAATGTAAAAAGTTAAATGACATGAAATCTGTTTCCTCAGGCACAAGAGAATACGTTTGCCCTGAATTTTTCAAAACCGGCAAGTACCACGGAAAGCCGGCGACGGTGTACCAGCTCGGAGTGCTGCTTTTCGTCATGTTGTGCGGGAGATTCCCCAACTCAAATGATCGGTTCTTCATCAATGAGAGGGCCTGGATCCAACATGGCTTGACAGAAGGTGAGCTCTTCTTGAATTATAGTGGTTTGACTTACAGAATTGAATAAGATGATGAATCGAAGTAGGCGTGAAGTTTTAAGTGACATTCAGATAAACTCACAGTTTAAGGTTATAATCGTCTCTTTCTGAACAGTATGCTGCCATCTGGTTGAAGACTGTCTGCAGGAGGATCCGGAGAAACGCATTGATCTTGATAGCATCTATGAGCACGAGTGGTTTCAGGTACGAAGATGTTTACACAGTTGACACCCAGCAAAAAAGTGTTTTCGTATTAGTCACCATTTAGTTTTTAGAGCGTCAGCCACATACAGGAGAAATCTGACTACGTGTTCTCTGTAGAGGCTTCAGTTGTTGAAAAAGTGTTTACATTTATCTGTATTTTCTGGAAATGTGTTAAATGTTGTTGGTTTATTCCAAAATCTGGAAATTGGCAAGTCGATTTGTGTCGCTATCATACATGAAGACAAAACACCACTTATATAACTGTTCATTTCAGGAGGATTCTTCAGACGACCTCCAGTATCCCTTCGACACTGGCAGCCATGATCAGTCCAGGGTGCGCGCAATGGGTGAGTTTACTTCCATAATTCCAACATACCAGATTTAGTCTGAGTCCTTGATTCTGATTGGCCAATAGTTTTGTTCAAACAACGGTTAAGTGCATCACTGACCAACACTAAGCAATGTAAACATTCTGTTTCTGTAAATTGTTGCCAGCAACAATATTCAGGTTGAATTTGTTTTTGAACAATAACGATATATTTGACATTTTATACAGATATTGTTAAATAGTTAAAATAGCTATTTTTTCATGGAAATTGCAGAGTTTATTGTAAATAGTTGATCAATGTTGGTCTCTCTTTTTAAAATGCACGTGTCCTCATAATCTTCAGTTAAAGTCCTGTAATGACAATCCATCTTATATGACTTAAGTTAGATGGCTTGGGCGGAGCATCCGTTAACTCCACCCCTTCAAACGTCAGTCTGCTGCCAATTTCGTTTCAAAATGCCAAGGCTTTTCTATAGATCCAATTAATTTGCAGAGAAATACGAAAGCCACGCCCACTATTTTTCTCATTCAAAATTCCATTTCACGTCAAAATACAGAAGTAAAAATGATCGCAACTTTCGGTCACAGGGAGTTTAAGTGTTGCTAATGTTTGGTGATTGATGTCTGCTGCATTTCTCTTTTTACAGAAATCAATGGCTGCCAGTATGAGATCGGAAGAAAGCTGGGTCAAGGAGGTTTTGGAACCGTCTTTGAAGGGACCCGTTTGCAGGATATCTTAAAGGTTAGATTTTTTCCTCTTTCTTCAGTCTTGTGCTCATCTTACTCTACTGTCATTTTTTATTTAGAAACTTATTGCATCCAGTGTCCACGACCTCAGTGCTTGATCCATTGAAACCTGACCAAACATCCTCTTAACTGTTGTAAATGTATTATAGTACAGTTCTGTTCAGAATGAATGCCCACAAATACATTTTTGTTTTGTTGATCAGGTGGCTGTGAAATTTGTCCGGAAGTCAGCGTTCGTAAAAGATGATTATATCAGCATTGTAAGTAGCGTGACTTATTATTCAATTGCAAACATCTTCATAGTTTTTTTAAGTACACAAACTTAAGGTTGTTTGACACTGAGCTATATCCTTGCTTGTCAGTCATCTAATCGTGATAATAATTCGTTCTTCTAGCCGGGTTATACTAGACCTTTTCCTCGAGAGGTTGGCCTTCATATGCTTGCCTGTGAGGGGGAATTTGTTCCTGTGATCGTCCAGCTTCTGGATTGGCAGGAAACTCCAAAGCACTTCATCATGGTCCTAGAGCGCCCTTCTCCCTGCATGGACGTGGCATATTTCGTTAAGCAACATAGAGACACCGTCACCGAGAAAATAGCACAGCGTATTTTGTGGCAAGCGGTCGAAGCCGCTGAAGTCTGCTGCAAACGGGGGGTTTTCCACAGGGATATAAAAATGGAAAACCTCCTGATTAACCCAAACACCCTGGAGGTCAAATTGATCGACTTCGGATGCGGCGATCTTCTCAAAAGCTCGACTTACCAAAACTATAGGGGTATGCTTTATCACCTTTCTTTATGAACAGGCGTTTACATAAACTCTGCCTCTGCACACTTTTGAGGCATCACATTTTTTCCCATGCTTTTCTTTAGGCACACGGAGCTATGCTTGCCCTGAATCGATCCGAGAGGGCAAATATCATGGAAAGCCGGCGACTGTGTACTCGCTCGGAGTGCTCCTGTACAACATGTTGCGCGGGAAATGCCCAGCCCTTCGTGACCTTTTCATGATCAATGAGGGGACCTGGAGCAAAGAAGGCTTGAGTCAAGGTGAGCTCTTCATCAGACCAACTGGAGTTTTGAATGATAAAAAACAGCAAGTGGTTCGATGAAAGAATTGAATAAGATGATGAATGAGAGCAGGTGTGAAGTTTAAAGTGACCTAATGATCAACTCACGATTTAAGGTATTAATCGTCTTTTCACCCATCCTTCCGAACAGGATGCTGCCAGTTCGTTATAGACTGTCTGCAGGAGGATCCAGACAATCGAATGGATCTGGAAAGGGTCCGTTATCACAAGTGGTTTCAGGTACTAAGATGTTTATACACCTGACTCTCAGCATAACAGGGTTTTGCTTTTTGTTGTTGGTGTATTCAAAAAGCTGGAAGTTTGCAAGTCAGTATGTGTCAGTATCATATATTTAGAAAATACACCACTTATGTAATTGTTCATTTTAGGACCAAGATCCTGCCAACGACATCCAGACCTCCGTCCCCTCTGGAAAACAGGACGTCGTTCAGTTTCCCGATGATTCTGGATCCAACTTCAATGGCCATGTGGACATTTTAGTCCTCCACAGTTCAGACAATCAGTCACACACTTCACACAGGCAGTCACACACTTCAGACAGTTATTTATTCACTTTATACCGGCAGTCACGCACTTCAGACAGACAGTCACACACTTCAAACAGTTATTTATACACTTTATACCGGCAGTCACGCACTTCAAACAAACAGTCACACACTTCAGACAGTTATTTATACACTTTATACAGGCAGTCACACACTTTACACAGGCAGTCACACACTTTACACAGTCAGTCACACACTTTACACAGTCAGTCACACACTTTACACAGACAGACACACACTTTATACAGTCAGTTACACACTTCAGGAAGTCAGTTACACACTTCAGGAAGTCAGTTACACACTTTAGGAATTCAGTTACACACTTTAGACAGTCCGTCACACACTTCATACAGTCAGTCTGCAGAGAAGTGGGAAGATGATGAGGAGTCCAGCATGGTCGTTCTGGGTGAGATAACTTCCATAATTCCAACATAACCTCTAAAACAGATTTAGTCTGAGTCCTTTATTGTGATTGGCCAATAGCTGTGTTTCATTCACACCATGATTAAGTGCATCACTAACACACTCTAAGAATGTAAACATTCTGTTTCAACATATTCACCAACAGATATTGTTGAATAGTTTTAGTTTAAGTGTTGCTAATCTTTAGTGACTGATGTCTTCTGCATTTCTCTTTTAACAGAAATCAATGGCTGCCAGTATGAGATCGGAAGAAAGCTGGGTCAAGGAGGTTTTGGAACAGTCTATGAGGCGACACGTGTGCAGGATGGCTTAAAGGTTAGATTTTTTCTAAATTTTTCTGTCTTGTGCTCATCTTTTTGACATCTCACTCTATATTTTCCAAACCTTATTGTATCCAGTGTCCACGACTTCAGTGCCTGATATAATGAGACCTGACCAAACACGCTCTTTGCTTTTGCAAATGTATTATTGTACAGTTCTGTTCAGGAGGAATGCTAAAACAAATCCATTTTTGTTTTGTTCATCAGGTGGCAGTGAAATATGTCGAGAAGACCAAGAGAATAATCCAGAATTATATATACATTGTGAGTAGCTTGTGTTATAATTCAGTTGGAAACATCTTCATAGTTTTTTTAAGTACACAAACCTAAGGTTGTTTGAGAATGAGCAAAATCCTTGTTTGCCAATCGTCTAATCGTGATAAATTTCTCTTTTTTTCTAGCCGGGTTATCCTAGACCTTTTCCTCGAGAGGTCGGTCTTCACTTGCTTGCCAGAAAGGGAGATAATGTTCCTGTGATCGTCCAGCTTCTCGACTGGCAGGATTATCCGGAGCAGTACGTCATGGTCCTAGAGCTCCCTTCTCCCTGCAAGGATGTAGGTGCTTATATTCAGCAAAATGGAGGCACCGTCACGGAGTTCATAGCGCAGATTATTTTAAGGCAAGTGGCTGAAGCCGCTCAAGTTTGCTGCAAACGAGGGGTTTTCCACAGGGACATCAAACAACAAAACCTCCTGATTAACCCAAACACCCTGGAGGTCAAATTGATCGACTTTGGGTGCGGCGATCTTCTCAAAAGCTCGACTTACGACCACTATATGGGTATGTTTTATCACTTTACATAAATCCTAAAATGATATTTTCAGATAGTGCCTCTGTTCACCTTTTTTTTAATGCTTTTCTTTAGGCACAAAGAAATACACTTGCCCTGAATATGTTGAAAAGGGCTCGTACCATGGCGAGCAAGCAACAGTGTATTCGCTGGGCGTACTGCTGTTTGCTATGGTATGTGGAGAATTTCCCAGCTGTCCGGACCTCAAACAAATCAACGATAAGAAATGGAGAAAAGACTGCTTGACTGCAGGTGAGTTCAGCATCAGAGTTAACTGTAATTGAGAATTTTGGACAAATGCAATCAAGCAGAGCTGGGGCCCGTTTCAATAAGGAAGTGCAACCAACACAGAGTTAAAATCTGAACTCTGAGTTGATATACTTCTTAAACTGGCCTTCAAAGTTAATATAAAACATCCAAACGGGGCCTCACAATTCTCTCCCGACATAAATGTAAGTCTCTGCGAATTAATGCAGCTTCCTCATCTATGGGTTCCTGAATAAACGGACATGACATTTTAAGATCTGTGTGACTTAATTGAGCGCGATTAGGAACACGAATCAATAAACAAATGGCGTATGCAATTTCAACACCGCTCGTGCTTCGAAAAGGGGGCGGAGATTGTAACAAACGTTAGGTTTGTGGAATAAAACCTGCTCCTGACCAGGTTAGGTTCACCAGGAGTATGTTACTCTGGTTACTCACTCGGAGTATAAGATACCTCGATTTCTGAAATGGGCTTGACTTACCCCGCGGTCGCGGGTTTGACATACCTCACGTTCTGAAACCAAAAACCCTGAGTATTCCGTTTTCTGGGGTTGACTTACTCTGAGTTTGCATTTACCCTACTTTCTGAAACGGGCCCCAGATGCAAAGCAACAGTCAAATATATTCATCCGTTTTTTCTTTTTTGCACAGAATGCTGCAATTTCATTCAAGCCTGTCTTCAGAGGAATCCAGATAAGCGGATCCATCTGGGAGAGATTTTAAGGGACGAGTGGTTTTGCGTTACATGGCTTTGAGGTACTGTGCTAGGTTTCAGCCTTAAAGTTCAAGGGTTAACGACACAAAACAACAATAAGAACTGACAAACACTGAATGAATGAGGAGAGAATATATAGATGTAAAGATGTAAAGCGGTACTTTCGACAGGCAATCGACGCCACACTGCTTCTGTGTCATAAACTGCGAATGAACTCTCGCTCGCCTTTTAATCAATTAATTAATTTCAGACATAAAATGAGACTAATTATGTGCAATAATAAGAAAATATTAGTTTGATTAGTTTTAGCAGGTTTAAAATGTGTTTTTTTTCTTTTTGTGCATGTATCTAAAATAATAGCTTTATCTTTTTGGTCACACTTTATTTTAAGGTCCAATTTTTGCATCACTAAATTACTAATTGAATTGGTCCTTATACTAAAGTGTTACCGTGTTTTTTTGTACGGTTAATATTGACTACAACTTAAATTTGTGGCCTCTTAAAATCAATGGTATGTGCTTTTTATAGCGTAATTACAGCAAACACTATTCTCTGATGCCATGTTTTGACAGAAAGTATTAAAGTATTAACAGGTAAGGGTCACGGTTAAGACCTTTGTTTCGACTCTCTTAAAGAAATCCCTTACCTTTGGGATATTTTTCCCCTCAGGAGAACCCTCACTTAAGGGCTCTCATGCGACCGGAGAACCACTGCTTTTAAATGTCATTAATTTGAGCTATCCATAATAAGTTAAACTAAATAGCATGTGGCATAATAAATTCCAGCAGAACGCAAATAAATACTAAATACAATTAAATACTTTAAATGTTATTCAGTCTTTCCCTCAGTATTTCAGTCCTTGCTTTCTAGACAACCCTGAACTCACATTCTACTTATTAAACTTTACATTTCTGTAACTTTTACACACAAATAAATTCAATAAAGCAAACATACATTTGGCTCCTCCCTTCAGGGGTCGCCATAGCAAACCATCTGCTTCCATCTGTCCCTGTCCCCTGCATCTTCTTTTTTCACCCCAACAGCCTGCATGCCCTCCTTCTTAATCCTGTACATCCTTGACACTCCCAAAGAAAATCTCAACATCTCCTGTATTTTCTCTAAACCATATAACATGATGACATGGTCTCACTACCATCCTGTATACCTTTCCTTTATTTATATGATACTCTCACGCATCACTCATGGCACCCATTTCCACCCTCTAGACCCTGCCTGCACTCTCCTCTTCACCTCCATTCCAATCACCCCTTTGCTCTGAACAGATGACCCTAAATACTTAAAAAAACTTTTTTCATTTCTACTACTTGCAACCTCACTCTTTCACAATCCTTTCACATGCTCCGGCGGCATTAGTCACCAGTTGAAGTACGTACCGATAGAGGGCCCATTTATTGAGGATCTGATGTCTATTGTGAATGTGAGGAAGCTGACAAACCCACATTCAGTCATATCTTTACATTTACATTTACATTTATTCATTTGGCAGACGCTTTTATCCAAAGCGACTTACAAGTAGGGTGCAGTGGGCAGCTATCACTGCAGAGCAAACGGGGTAAGGTGCCTTGCTCAAGGGCACTTCAGTCATTTCCTGGTGGTACTGAGGTTTGAACCAGTGACCTTCTGGCTACGAGTCCAACTCTCTAACCACTAGACCACAACTGACCTCTTTAGATAACACACAAGTTTTATTTCAGGTCAGCAATATGGAACTATTAGGAAGTTCAAAGTAGTTAAATGGGTTAAACTAACTCCATTCTAGATTCTTGCATTCCACTCATCAGATTAAATACAAATGATTATCTGTTCACGAAATGCAATGAACAGCAGCTACGCTAATTATTTTCCATCTGTTTCTGTGTTTCTTCCTCGAGTTCCCATCCTGAGGAAACTAGGATTTGCAGATGCCTGGGCATAATCAGTGAGTGCCCGATCGCCCCTGTGGAGGAAACGGGCCATCGCCCCTCTGGATATTGGCAGAAGTTGACTAGTCGCCTAATAGAGGCAGAGGTGCTGCCTGCTGGGTTCATTTGAGCGGATTCGTTATGTCAAGGATTCGTACAGAAGAAAAACCCAAACATAGGCAGCAGTGCAATCAACCAATAACTTTATTAGTATAAAACAAAAAACAGGAATGTAACTAAAATATAAACATGAAACAAAAGACCTCCCACAATGGCGCAAAACAATAAAACAGAATAACTAGTCTTTCTAATAAAATGAAAACGACAAGACTCAATAATAACGCAACATCTAAAATACGGCAAGAACTCCAAGAAGAGATGTTAATCCAACAAGGCAGGGTACATGGACACGAGCTTGAACGCAAGCAGTACAAAACAAATCCGCACTGGACAGAAAACACAAGGGCATTTAATAGGGAGACTAACGAGGGGTAAATTAACACTGAGAAGTTGTGGGGAATGAAACACTAATGCAAAGCTAAACGAGAGGACCGGGGCCAAAGACGAGCCCAGAGAGAGCGCATGTTATGTCAGAACATGTCTCTCCACACAAAACATGAGGCTCTGTCATGATCCTACCACTAGACCAAGAAGGACATGACATTATGAGGCAGAACAATGACTGATCCCCCCTTAATGAATGACCCCCTGGCGTTCACCAAGGGGGCAGACTAATGTGACAAGACAATCTGCGTAACAGACAACATTCAACAAAACATAGTAAATAACAATAATTTCAGACAAGAATAAACTACAAATGGGTTAGGGTGGAATAATAAAAATAACAAACATGGAAGCGGAGTTTCGGAAACAAAAGAGTCCCATGGGAGCAAGTCTAAATTAGTTAGGTGGGGTAGTCTCTGTCCGGAGGGGGGGCGCTTAGACAGGGGAAGGCTTGGTTGCCGGATGGAATGCCGGCTGGACCGCAGGCTTAATTGCCAGCTGAATCACCAGCTGGACTGCCTGCTGAGTCAACGGCTGGATGGCAGGCTGAATCGCTGGCTGGACAGCCGACTTTGCCGATGCCTGGGTATAATCATCGAAGGCCCGATCGCCCTGCTGAGGAAACGGAACATCTGGATTGTGGCAAAAGTTGACTGCCGCCTAGAAGAGGCAGAGGTGCTGCCTGCTTGGTTAATTTGGGTGGATTGTTATGTCAAGGATTTCGGACAGGAGAAAAACCCAAACCTAGGCAGCAGTGCAATCGACCAATAACTTTAATAGTATGGGGAGTAGACAGGAATGTAACAAAAATATAAATATTAAACAAAAGACTTCCCACAATGGGGCAAAACAAGAAACAAAATAACTGGACTTTCCATAAAATGACTTCAACAAGACTAAATTATAACACAACATCCAAAACACGGCAAGAACTCCAACAAGGCAGGGTACTGAGACACCAGCTTGAACGCAAGCAGTACAAAACGAATCCGCACAGGACAGGATACACAAGGGCATTAAATAGGGAGACTAACAAGGGGTAAATTAACACTAGGCAGGTGTGGGGAATGAAACACTAATGGAAAGCTAAATGAGAATCTTTAGGGGCGGGCCGAAGACCAGACCAGAGATGAACCAACAATAACATGTCTCTCTCTACACAAAACATGAGGCTCTGTCATGATCCTGCCACTAGATCAAAAAAGACATTGATGAGGCAGAATCATGACTCTTAGTTGTAGTTTATCTTTATAGTGTAAACGTCCTTTATAGCTGGGTATATATCTCTGTTTACTATTACAATAATTTAAAAGCTATTTAAATCACCAAACCTCTGCTACGCAAGGTTTTTTGGACTGGTTTGTTTTTCGGACAAAATGGCGTTTACATTTACATTTAGTCATTTGGCAGACGCTTTTATCCAAAGCGACTTACAGTGCACTTATTACAGGGACAATCCCCCTGGAGCAACATGGAGTAAAGTGTCTTGCTCAAGGACACACTGGTGGTGGCTGCTGGGATCGAACCAGCAACCTTCTGATTACCAGTTCAGTGGTTTAACCCACTAGACCACATAACTTCGGCGGTTTGATTGGTCAGATCGCCTGTCAATCAAACTGCTTGCGAAGGGTCAATTGCAAATAATAGAATGTAACTGTCTTTTCTGACATCACCTCAAGTTTTTTTTAGTTACTCATGAACATAGGTTTTCTTTAATGCTGTCGATTTAAGTAAGTTGTGGAAACTTTTTTCTCAAGTTAAAATTAGCAGATGCTAAAGGTAGAACAGCACTTCTATATAAAAAGGTTTTAAACCTTTTTGACTCCCCATTGAATTAAACAATATTCAATGCCCCCACTCACTAACCCGCAAAATGTCTACCCAATGAAACATTTTAGAGCTTAACATTAACTGGAAAATCGTTCATTAACTAGATATTTCTTTTTTTATGTATTTCAATGTCTCATTTTAATATATTGGTCATCTTGAGGCCCCCTTGGAAGTCAGCCCTCCTGTAAATAAATGTCTCATTTCCTGATGAGAAACCAACAAACAGTGTATAGTAATCAAGTGGTTCTCAAACTTTTTCGTTGTAAGGCCCCCTTTTGTGTAGGGTGCATCGCTTTGTGACCCCCTAAATAAAGAGATATACTGTAATCTTTAAATTATAATTATAATTAAACCAAAAACATATTTAGTTACTCAAACACTGGAACATCTATGATTTTGGTTGGTCTTATTTTTCTGATGTTTGATTTCATAAAATGTATGATAAGTTCCTATATTTCATAAAATGACTCAAAATCTGTGGTCTCCCCGAATCAATGTTGAGGCCCCTAGTTTGAGAACCACTGGTACAGTATATACCACTGCTATGTGCAGAATCTGCTCAATTTAACTATTTTCTCAGTTTCCCCATTTCTCTCCGCTTTAAGTCACCCCAACTGGAAACTAACAAAGGTTAAACGCGGAAGTATTGCGTCCATAGAGCCTATATTTCCTTTACATTTTTCGCATTCAATTCCATTTACATTAAATTCTCAAATTCTTATTAAAAACTTTTTATTATTATTAAAGGAGTCATATATAGCCAAAACTTGTTTTTCTGTGTCTTTGGTATGTTGTAAGGTGCCCATTAGGGGCTGGGTTTTGCGACCAAATTGGTCAATCAATTCGATTCTTGAATTTATGGTTTCGATTCGATTTCGATTCAATTCAATATCGATTAGTTATTAGTACTTCAATTAAAATGCTAGTTTCACAGGCATGGAATCCACATTTAAGTATGTGTTTGCAATATAGTCAGGGGTGCAAATAAGTTTTTCTATCTGGTTCTCAAGAGAGCACGTGGAGATTCGGTTTGGTTGACCTATTAAAAATAAAAGTAAAAAAGTAGTTGCTTTTTAATGAACAATAAACAAAATAATATAGTGGGATAATACTATATTTATATTGCTTTATAGTACACTTAAAATACAATGGCATTGTATTTATTCTTGTTTTTCATTTTAAATTAGTAAATATTCATTTTCAACACCAAATTTGAAACCTAAAACGCCAACCTTTTTGGTTTTTGGCAGGTTGGAAGTGCACTTAAGAGCACACATGGACCTGCAGCGCACTGCAGTCCAGACATTCACAGAGGCTCTGCGTGCCGCGTGCTTAACGAAAGCAGAACCAACAAAGGCGGAGCTACCGATACTCAGTTTTTCATAATTTACACCCAAGTCCCGTTTAACACCGGGAACAAACGAGATATCACTAGTTTTATCTGCATTCAGTTCAAAGGGAAATCTTTTCCAGTATAACATTTAGTTGGTCTAAAACAGTGATTGTGCATCATAAGGTTTCAATCATGTCAGTACGCAAATGAGTGGTCTAAACTTATCGAGAGAGCGCAATTTTAATTTTGGTCACGCATGCGTTCCACTTATGTGCATCCCGGGATATAGTGACATGTTATGCCTTTCACTGAAGTACTTGCGTGTCACCATTACGTATCTCGGCCCCAAACCATTGATTAGATTGTGAAATCCCTCGTTCTCAACTATCGCGTAGTCCACTAGCGTGAGGTGAAACTGACATTAATTGGCAGGCGCTGATGTCCATTGGCCACCGTGAGCTTCCACCATGATCCTTATTTCCCTCTCCCACTTTTATTTGAATTTATTTTGTTTTATTTGTATCAGCACGAGTGAGTGCGACATCGTCAGGAAGATATACAGATATCTTTGAACTAAAGCACACTCATTAAGAATCGATTCGGGATTTCTCGAATCGATATTGTTTTGTTAAATTGAAAATCGATTAATATCGAAGAATCGATATTTTTTACCCAGCCCTAGTGCCCATGCATTTATTAGACACGTAAAATTGATAAAATGAAAGTTAGGGAACAAAAGATGCATTCTATCTAAAAGCAAATGCTCAAGTGCACATTCTTGTAAATCTCATTATATCCTCAAATGCTGCGTATTTCCCAGAAGATTGCTTCACGAACATGGGAGCGATCAAGACCGGCTATGTGTGAAAGCTTTTTTTTAAAAGTGGGGCCATTACAACTTCGCTGGCGCTTCAAATTCGTAGCCTGTAAGTATATTTTCATTGTAAAAGATTTTGTTATGGAGAGTTTGCTATAGTTTTAACTATTTAATAGAGTGCATTGGTTTAGTTTAAACAAGTATGCTCATCAGCTATGTTGACAATCCCTAATGAAAATTATAACTATGATAACTGCATTAACTCATCTACTGCACTGCAACCTTAATAACTGCATTAACTCATCTACTGCACTGCAACCTTAATAACTGCATTAACTCATCTACTGCACTGTAACTTCAATAACTGCATTAACTCATCCACTGCACTGTAACCTTAATAACTGCATTAACTCATCTACTGCACTGCAACCTTAATAACTGCATTAACTCATCTACTGCACTGTAACCTTAATAACTGCATTAACTCATCCACTGCACTGTAACCTTAATAACTGCATTAACTCATCCACTGCACTGTAACTTCAATAACGGCATTAACTCATCCACTGTAACTTCAATAACTTCAATAACTGCATTAACTCATCCACTGTAACTTCAATAACTTCAATAACTGTATTAACTCATCTACTGCACTGTAACTTCAATAACGGCATTAACTCATCCACTGTAACTTCAATAGCGGCATTAACTCCTCCACTGCACTGCAACCTTAATAACTGCATTAACTCATCTACTGCACTGCAACCTTAATAACTGCATTAACTCATCCACTGTAACTTCAATAGCGGCATTAACTCATCCACTTCACTGCAACCTAATCAACTGCATTAACTCATCTACTTCACTGCAACCTTAATAACTGCATTAACTCATCTACTGTAACTTCAATAACTTCAATAACTGCATTAACTCATCTACTGTAACTTCAATAACTTCAATAACTGCATTAACTCATCTACTGTAACTTCAATAACTGCATTAACTCATCTACTGCACTGTAACTTCAATAGCGGCATTAACTCATCCACTGCACTGTAACTTCAAACTGCATTAACTCATCTACTTCACTGCAACCTTAATAACTGCATTAAACTCATCTACTGTAACTTCAATAACTGCATTAACTCATCTACTTCACTGCAACCTTAATAACTGCATTAACTCATCTACTGTAACTTCAATAACTTCAATAACTGCATTAACTCATCTACTGCACTGTAACTTCAATAGCGGCATTAACTCATCTACTGCACTGTAACTTCAATAACTGCATTAACTCATCTACTGCACTGTAACTTCAATAACTGCATTAACTCATCTACTGCACAGTAACCTTAATAACCGCATTAACTCATCTACTGCACCATAACTTCAATAACTGCTCTAACTCATCTACTGCACTGTAACTTTAATAGCTAATGTCTGTAACTAATGCACACTTAAGTCACTTGCACTATTGTATAGTCTATATTGTTATCTGTTCATAACCACCTGTACATTCATGTTCACAGTATATAGCCTTCTGTATATAATGTTCATAGTACAGACCGACTGTCATATTGTCATAGAACATTCCTTCTGTAAAGTATTTTCATTGTACATGCCCATTGTATAGTATTTTCCTAATATTGTATTCTGTATTTATTCAGACTGTATATCCTGCACTTGCTAATTGCACTTCTGGTTAGAGCTAAACTACATTTCGTTACACTGTACTTGTATATGTGTAATGACAATAAAGTTTAATCTAATCTAATCTAATCTAATCTTACTTTGTGATGTGTAGAATTGGCAATTCCACTGAAGGATTCAAGAAGGTGTTACTGTTGTGTTGTGTTTGCAGGAGAGAGAAAAACTTAAAAGTTGCTGATACACATGTAAGTATTTACTCAATGAGTTTGTGCACCAATAATGTGACTGTTAAAAGTAACATTTAAAAAATTTTAAAAAGTTATCAAAAAAGCATATTTCATTACTTTTAAAAAGGGGCTAGTTAAAAAACAGTTTGCATTATAAAAATCTTTACAAATGTCATTACATAGTGTGTATTTGGGAGAGAATTTTTCTGTCAGATACTGTTCCCTTGTGTTCAAAGAGAAAGAAATCACCCAAGTGTCAAATACAATAACACAATGCTGACTGTTTTCTCACATCAGAATTTATATTGATTTTAGCCTGCTATCCCAAAATTTATCCAAAGAAACACCTCTTGAAAGCTGTGACGGTAATTATCAGAGTGTTCTCACTGTAGTAATTTTTCAAAAATAATCATATCATTCTAGTTATCCAATTCATGCACTATACATGATGCAGTATATTCAATCCAGAATTAAAGTGAAATCTATGGAGCTGATTTCAAAAACCTTTTCAGACTCGGCCTGGAGTCCCATTCGCTTTCCAAACAACATCACTAAATTAACTCTTTCGCCGCCAGCCTTTTTAAAGCCAGCCTACGCCAGTGTTTTCTAACAGTTTCACCAAATTTTAATAGCTCACACTACATTTTCTGTAAATAATATATTGACAAACAATATGTCAAATGAAAGAACAGAGTCTCTGCTTTTAAACAAAAGAAATTCTTCTTAACTTCTATCTTCATTTGTTCGTTTTTTATCACTCCTTAGATATGGGTAGGTTTCTTCAAAAATGCATAAAAAAAGAATAAAATGTTTTTACACTCAGAACAATCATTAAAAACAGATAAGAAACTTATGTTCTAGGTTCTGGGATTCTGTAATTTTTCCCAAAGGTGTGTAACACCTGCTGCCAAAAAGGAGAAGTTCTTCAGACTATCCGGTTCAAGCTACGTTCACAAATATGAGTCAATTTTTGCACTCAAGCCCCATACCTCATGCCCCATACCTCATGCTGTGTATGACTCGTGCAGGTTGCGTACAAAACGCAGCAGACCAAGGGTATTCTCAGGATAAACTTTCTTCTTTTCATCCAGTTCCTGGACGAGCTCAGGGCCAAACTAAAGAAAAAACTGAATCTTTACAGATGTCAAGGGTGTTTTCTATATCTATTTCTACATGTTCAAGGTAAGACGTTACCCACCGGCCCTGAGAATCAACCCAGCAACCTTCTGGTCACGCGTCCGACTCTCTAACCATTAGGCCACGACTGCCCCGAATGTAGTACACTAAGATCGCAGCAACCATTAAACAGGTCGCAGCGTTACCATTAGATGACATTTTGAATTTTCATGCTTTTTGAGTCACCTGAATGTCAGAACATCTTTAAGTCTACGACTTATGCCAAAATCAGCCAGTCTAGCTTTCCCCCTTATGTCTGTGAAAACCATAAAATCAGTCAGTTGTTTAAAAAATTTTTTAAGAGTAACGCTTTGTATTCAAAAAATTTTGTGGGCATCAATTTTAGAAAGTTTTTATGAATGCTTTTTTCAAGTTACAGCTGATGCTTGCCACTCCTTGCTATTGGTTCTTACCTCTCCTCATTCTTTGACTCCAAAGTTTTTATTTTTCTTCTGTTTTCTTGCTAAAGGGGACACTGCATTTTCCTCACATAATCTATCCACCGCACAGAAACTTGATGGATCTTTAAGTGATGTGTTCAGTTTTTAAGTTTTTCTTCCATCTCTATTTCTGCAGCATTAAGTATCCTCTCTGGTACTGAGGACATCCACAATTTGCAACAACGCCTGGAGTAAAGTCATTCACCTGAGCAAACACTCCATAGGCACATATGCTATTCTGACTTGAATAATTATCATCTGTAAGAGGAATTAGACCTTTGCACAAGGTATTATAAACACAATGGTCTAGAGATACATTTTGCTCGGAGATCTTTTGCATTATGACATGAAGTATTCTTAGTATCAACTGATTGACCATGTCTCCCTGTGCATTTCCAAAGGGGTGCACACTCTCTGTTAGAATTGGCACAAGTTACATTTACATCTAGTCATTTAGCGGACGCTTTTAACCAAATCAATTTACAGATGAGGGAAGCAATTGGAACAACAGAAAACAACACAAGAAAACTGGTCTCATACAGAGCTAAGGGTATTTTTTTATGAGTAGAAAAGAGATAGAAGCGAGAACTGATTGGTCAGGTGTTAACAGAAGAGATGTGTTTTCAGATGATTCTTAAAGATAGCTACAGAATCGGCAGGTAGATCATCCCCAAAAAAGTGGAACCGATCCCGAGAAGATACGTGAGATATTTTGTACATTTTTGAGATGGCACCACAAGACTCAAGAGGGATGGAATATAAATCTACATGTTCATTGAATGTTTGAGGAGAAATCCTTTCACCGACACAAAAAGCAGCACATAAGCAATTAAATCCAACTTCTTTGTATCTTTCAACCACATCAAACAGAAGTTTAGGAGTACAGGGTCTTCTTTAATAGGCATATATATATCGCTGTGAACAAACGACTGCAAAAATGTTTCAATGTTATTTCTTTATGGTTGACTTTATCAAGTTTCGTGTTGATTATTCAGACAAAAAACGTATGAAAGAAAACGTGTATATGAGAGAACACATAAGCAAGATGTGCTCTGTGTTCCTTTGATCAGCAATGAACTAGCTGTGACCTTTACCACACATTCATAAGCCTGCGCAATAACGCACAGAAGAGCTGAATCATTACCGTAATGTCTATTTTTGTCTATATCACAAAAGAATTCGTTGTTACATAAGGAATGTGTGACGCTCACTACGGCCTAATGAATCAATCGCCGTACTGGCTTGCCAGTCTTTGCGCATGCGCAATAGCTGAGGGCTTTGGAAATAGTTTTACTACAGCGATTTAAGCCAAAGAAAAATAATAAACGATGCAGTTTGTGTTGTTGTTTGCAATACTAGCTAACGATTTTAGAGATACCTGTCTTCTCTAATTTGTATGACTAAAATATTTGCCCAAATTTTGCAAAAATGGCTGTATTGGGATGCACTAGGTTTGGATATGATGAATCAAAACGAGAACATCGTTTGATTTGAATGTAAATGTGTTGCTACTTCCATATTGCTAAATTACAAACTCATTTAAACAATACCTTAAAAATGGACAATTTTGGTCTTTTTTCTTCTTCTTTCAGTCGTTTTCTTGTTTCTGTTTTTTAAGTGATATCGTCTAAAATTATTTGTATTTTATTATGCTCATGAATAAATAAGAAATAAATATCTACCCTGTGGCGTCGTGCAAAATGTGTGGAGTGTGGAGACTTCGTTTAGAGTCATTACGGTAATAAAGACGCGACCGCTGTCAGAGAGTTTGGTGTCTGGTGACACTATCTGCTCTGACATCACGAGGTAAGATGAATTCAACACACTGTGGTACAAATACATTATTATTATAAATATAACAGCATGAAACATCTGTATATTGCTTGCCGCTCTTCTACATGTTTTATATCGATACTCGTTTTCAGTTCATCGTTGTTGTGGTGGTGTTACTCGGGCTAAATGTCGCGGAAGTGCGTTGTCATGCATACAAGGAGCCAATAGATCTCAAAGTTAATATCCAGACAGCTTAAATACACCCGTGTTAGACAGATCAAAAGGGAAAGTTTGCTGTTTGAGTCCCGTTTGGTTGAGCTAGCGTTAGCTAAGCTGCCTTCTAGCCGTTGGCAAGTATTGAGCTTTCACACACTGTAACAGAATCTTTAATGACGTGAAAGTGCACTTGCTTCCTAAACATGTTTATTCGCAGTGTTGTCCCTCAAAGAACAATGTGCAGTGACTTCAGTAAATCATTCTCTAAACACAGTTGAGGGAGGATTTAGTTTCTTCGAACCCAAGGAAACAGCAAGATGTCATAGTCCAGAGTCTAGAGCCGGAACTTAATGATGCCAAGGACCCCCAAATATGATTAACCTCGTGTGAGGGACCCCTTTTAAAAACATATCAACTTTATTTTTTTCTGTGTAAAGAAACATTTTAAAATGTGTTAGATTATAATTGTCTATTTAAGACAACACATTGTTTTCAAACCTATATTCACTTCGAGTCCGGAAACTATAGTGAGAAAAACTCACTTGAAAGATTCAAATATAAACAATTCTGGAAATTATCCTTAGCTTAAAGCATATAAACACTGTGGACTTTTATCATTTTTTGCTATAATCTTTTTTCCTAGAATAAAGATCCTTCTGGAGGCCCCAGTTTGAAAACCCCTGTTATAGACAACTAAACACACATTTCAGTGACAAGATAATACAATAGTTTCACTAAGAAAGCTCTGTTCCTGCTTTAAATATCATATTTTATGTGCACCAAGAGTAATTAATACACACAATACAAGTACTACAGTAGTGCTGCCAGGGTTTGCTGCAGTAAACTGTATGAGAATGACTAGAAACTGGTGGTTTTGAGTAGGGATGCACCGATATGTAAAATTTGGCCGATACCTGATAATTCTTTAACATTGAAAGCCGATAGCTGACATATGGCCGACATGCAGTGTCTAAATGTTAATTTAAATTCCTCTGACTGAAACAAAAGGAAATGAGCGGAAAACTGATTTTATTTGAAAGCATTAACTTCAGAAGACAAAGTACCAATTACTTCTTGTTTTTATCGCCCGAAATTTGACTAAACACTATATATATACTATAGTAAACTGTAGTATATAGTATATACCAAAGTGAGGCTAGAAAAACTAAGGATGCACAATAAATTATCGGCCGTATCGGTATCGGCTGATAAATGGCCTGGTCATATTTAATGTTACCGTATCGGCCGTTACCGATATGGCCAATAATTTATCGTGCATTCCGAGTTTTGAGCCTTACTTTGGTAAATACCTCAGTATTTACTACAGTTTACTGTAGTATATATATATAGTCAATTTGCAACAATGATTACTACATGTTTCTAAAGCAATTGTACTTTTTAGTAAATATACTCTCCATAAATGAAAACTCTCATAAATTGCGTATACGCCTTGTTTCAATTGAAACAAAACTTGTTATGCTTGATGCACAAGTTGAGATCATTACTTCCTCATATCTCTAAAGATCTGAGAAGGACTTGTTAACATGATAGCACGAGGCCGCCTGCTGTGATGAAGCTCATTGGAGACCTGCAGACCCTATTGGTCTCTTTTCTCCTTAAAGGTTCAATGTCATTTTTTGGAGGATCTATTGACGAAAATGCAATATAATGTCTTCTTCGGAGGTGTATAAAGACCTGAAGCATTGTGTTTTTATTATCTTAGAATGATCTCTATAATATAAGCAGACTTAAAGTGAAAGACTAAGGCACGGTTTCATAGACGAGGATTAGCTTAAGCTAGGAATATGCCTTGGTTAATTTAGGCCAAGCAAGTCGTTTTTTTTAAATGTCTTAGAAAAAAACATTACTGATGTACATCAAGATATGTCAAGGCAAGTTATTTTCAATTAAGACAGCTCAAAATTCAATTTAGTCTGGGACTAGTTAAGACTTGAATGTGAAACCGGGGCTTAATGATGAAATCATTGTGGTGAAAGAGAATTGGCTTCAGTTCTGTCTGTGTCAGAGGCTTTAGAATGATGATCTGACCACTCGCCTGATATATCACTCCACCATATTTCCCCAGAGCTGTGTCCAATATTTCCAGTTCTGGAGTTCTTCCAAGATTTCCTTAGATTTAGGAGTTTTCTTGTGAGGGCATGTTTGTTATATGGAATCCAGTACAAATATCAAGTTCATTATCCGGTCTCGTTGTGGAGAGAGGCATGTGTGTGACCTACACCTCATTGCATACAGCTCATCCTGCTTATCATTTTTGAATAAACTGTTCTGTGAGAAGAAGAAGAAAGACTAATACATTATTTCCTCAAATCCGTGATCTGCTGTGTGATGTTGATGATGTGGTCGTGTCCATCATCTTAATATCATTCTGTATTGTATTGTGAGTTGTATTTCATTTATTTTGCGTTCCTTTATTTCATCGATCAAATTGTTCTCTCTAACCTTTCATTTCCAGGTTCGAGAGTGTAGGAAGGAATCACATTTTCAGTCATGACGAACCCTTTTGCACACATTGTTGAGCATCTGGACCTCCAGAAGCCTGACCACAAGTTCTTTAACCTTAAAAAACTTGGAGACCCAAGATATGGTAAAGCAATTTTTCAATGTACCTGTGCAAGCTTAGAATTATTTAAGTAAAATGTTTCTCTTGACCTCACAAGCCTTTTGATCTGAAGGCGTATGCGTCTGAAAATGATTAAAATAAAATATAATATGTGAATGTCCAACATAGTTTCTTTCATTACAAAACAAGAAAAATATTTACAATAAAATAAAATATATTTTAATATATTTTGAATGACTCAAATATAATAAATGACTTGAACTGAATGATGAAGAAAAAGGGGTCAATAATAGCTCAGAAAAGATGGGAAGTCCTCAAAAGCATCACAAGACGTTGACTAATACAATGATGACAGAACATTTTTCTAATTCTAGGCAAACACTCTAGTTAAACTGTGATTTACTCAATTTTTCGGAGGAATAATTTACATTTAAAAAATGTAGTAAATTTTAAAGCTGTGAAAACAATGAAATATAATGTTTAAATTGAGTAAATGTAAGTAAAAATCTGAGTAACTCAAATATTAATATTTGAATTCAACAAAAAAAAATTGTGTATAAAAAATCTTCTTTATTTAAATTAATTTAATGAATTAAGAACTATGTACATTGTATAGAAATTATCTGTTGGATGTTTTCATCAAGTTAGGTAGGTTTCATTAAATTAATATCAATGTTTATTTTTGTGATATTTACTAATCTACTGGATTATTTTGAGTGAATGTTAGATGCTAAAATATGCCATACAATGTGTAGTTTCATTTGTTTTGTGTTTCTTGTCTTAAATTACAAAAGAATTCTGACACTTGTGTTATATTTGTGTTATTCCATAATTCTGATGAGTTTGAATGTGATAAAAACATGAAATGTGAAATATTCATGTGAAAAATATGAAAACGTGGCCTTTTGAACAGTATTGTATGTAGTGTTAAATTCTCTTACTATGTCGGAGCCCATAGCCTTGTGGTTAGTGCTCCGACATATGGTGTGGTTGCGTTCCGGGCGACTTGAGTTCGAGTCCCAGCTCGTGGTCCTTTCCTGATCCCTCCCTCTCTCTCATCCACTTCGTTTTATGTCCTCTCACTGTTACTGGACAAATAACGATAATAACACAAAAAAACTTGCTTGAATCATTATTGCATTGAAAAGGAGTTTCGAGATAAATGTCGTCTGAAAAAGGCCTCTATATTTGAAATCTTATATCCTCTGATCATTTTTTTAAAGACCACCTGCCTTTCTCCATCCGTGTGTTGCTGGAGTCTGCAGTTAGGAACTGTGATGGGTTCTTGGTGAAGGAGGAGGATGTTGAGAACATTCTTAACTGGAAGGTGACACAGAGTCAGACTGTGGAGGTACCTTTCAGACCAGCCCGAGTCATCCTGCAAGACTTCACGTAGGTTTTGACCAAATCACTGTGACATGCACATTTCTGTATTCAGATATCCTTGTCATCAAGCCTTTATTTTTCCTGTGTGGACCACATTTTAAATGATGATGTGTTGTTATCTTGTCACATCGCGACGCACCACATCAGATGTAGACACGGTGTTATACTTTTGTTTTAAGACTTTCTAATTGTGTGTAATATGTTAATCATATGTACTTTATGTGTGTTGGTGTATATATACAGATTTGATTTTATAGTTGTAGTATTTTTCTTTGCTTTGAACAGGGGGGTTCCTGCGGTGGTGGACTTTGCAGCCATGAGAGATGCAGTGAAGAAATTACAAGGCGACCCGGAGAAGATTAATCCTGTTTGTCCTGCAGACCTGGTCATAGATCATTCTATTCAAGTTGACTTCAACAGAAAGTAAGTCCTTTTCACCGGACAGAAATGTTAAATCTATATCTCCAAATATCTCAAACTTCAGAACGTAATTATCATGGACTTCTCACGACGAAATGTTTTGAGGAGATTAAGATTGCATTACAGGGTTCACTTTAGAGTATTTATATACTCACACAAAGTATTCATTTACAGGCTTAACTAAACTAAACAACACTCAGTATGTTTGTGTGCTTTGTATTGAAGTGCACATTACTGATAGACCGTGGGGCGTGAGAAAATGCTGTGAATGGATTCAGTGCTGTCTCTAAATTGCTATTGTCAGATTAATTGTTTATAGCAGCTATGTTTTTAGTTTGATATGATCACATACATTTTGTCTATAAAGGTTATCATAGTTTACTACAACTAAAACATTTCTGTGAATCAGATGTCATCCTAGCCATTATTTCAAAATATGTTATGAAGTTACTGAAGCTATCAACTGAAAAAAATGAATAAAATGAAAAAAAAATTGAATTAATATGGTATAAATAATTAGAAAAATAAATAACAAAAAGACAAAAGCATAATACAAAATAGCTTAAAGTGTTTACTTAAATAACATCATAAAATCTTAAAAATAAAATCTTATTCAAAATAGGAATAAATCTACAATGTGATGTAAAACAAAAGTATAGAAACTGTACTTACTGTATTTGGTGCTGTGCTACATTTATTTGCCTCATTTCTTGTTATTGTTTCTGTTTCGTGTTGTAAAGTTGATTTGAAACCAGGCTTACTGTATAATTAAGATGTATGATAAAAATAAAGACGACTTGACAAATTAAACTTCTCTTTAAGGTCTGACAGCGTTCACAAAAACCAAGAGCTCGAATTCGAAAGGAACAGAGAACGGTTCGAGTTTTTAAAGGTAATTTCTGCTCCTGTCCTCTCCATGTACTGATATTGGGTTGTGTCTTGATATGATAAGGATGATTGTTTGTTATAATATTGTGTTTGGTCTACAGTGGGGTTCTAAAGCGTTCAGGAACATGCGGATCATTCCTCCAGGCTCAGGAATAGTTCATCAGGTCAATCTAGAATACCTGGCCAGGGTTGTGTTTGATCGGGACGGTTACTACTATCCGGACAGTCTGGTGGGCACTGACTCCCACACGACCATGATTGATGGGTTGGGGGTGCTGGGCTGGGGTAAGTGGAATTAGGTTGGTACATTTGATCATTTTGGGGGCACAAAAATAATGTGTACGTGTGAGGTTTAAACATCGTTTTTTGATCAGGTGTGGGAGGTATTGAAGCAGAGGCCGTCATGTTGGGTCAACCAATCAGCATGGTGCTTCCAGAGGTCATCGGTTACAAACTTCGGGGGACTCCTGACAAATTTATAACCTCTACTGACATTGTGCTCACTGTCACCAAAGTACGAAAGTCTTCTTGATCTTAAATGTGTTTAAGAACTTGCCGAGGATGATTTTTTGATTAAACGTCTCTTCTTTCCAGCACTTGCGGCAGGTTGGTGTGGTTGGGAAGTTTGTGGAGTTCTTTGGTCCTGGCGTCGCCCAACTGTCAATCGCAGATCGTGCCACCATCGCCAACATGTGCCCTGAGTACGGAGCGACTGCTGCCTTCTTCCCCGTAGATGAAGTCAGTGTGGAGTATCTGAAGCAGACAGGTAAATTCAATAAAGCTCTACTAATACGCTCTCCCTGTTAATCATAAACATTTTACTCAAAAGTCACTGACTGGCAGCTTTAATGTGTCAGAGGAGAACTGGCCCTCCCTGCTGAGACTGCTTTCTCCTGAGTTTATTTTTCTCCATTTATTCATCATTGGAGTTTTGGTTCCTTGCCGCCGTTGCCATGTTGCCTTGCTCACCAGGAGACTGGTGAAATAATATGATCTTCTGCAAATGCCATCAACATAGCTTTTATTAGGATGGTCCTCTGCGTTTGTAGTCTTTACACTTAATTTTACTCTTTTGTATTTTCTTTATCATGTTAAGCTGCTTTGAGACAAAGTAACATTGTGGCGCTATATAAATAAACTTGAATTGAAGTCGGGTGTCAGCGGTATTTGATTGATGCAATTTCTCAAGCCAGTCTTCATGTGTAGATGTCTTCAGTTTTCATATTTCTGTGATCAAGGAAGAGATCTAGAGAAGCTGAGTTACATCGCTCAATATCTGAAAGCAGTGGGTATGTTCAGAGACTACAGCAACACAGCGCAAGATCCACATTTCACTCAGGTATCTGACAGACGCTTTCATTCTGTTGTTTCACGGTTTAAAATCATTCTTTCTCTTTTTCAAATCTCACTGATTTTCTTCTGCTGTTTCTGTCTGTTCAGGTGGTGGAGTTGGACCTCAGTACGGTCGTCCCCTGCTGCAGCGGTCCCAAGCGGCCTCAGGACAAAGTGGCTGTTTCGGAGATGAAGCAAGACTTTTTAGCATGTTTGGGGGCCAAGGTACATAGTACACATCTGTTCCTTTCATTCAACAGAGATATTGTAACATTCTGTGTCATTGCAGCTGTTCAGTATCTGTAGCGCATCTCTTCCGTGAAAAGTGGCGACACAATGTTGAGAGTTATTTGAAGACCATACTGATGATTAAAGGTCCAGTGTGTCAAGTTTTTGGTGGATGTATTGACAGAAACACAATATAATATACATAACTTGTCTTCAGTGGTGTATAAAGAGCTTACACAATGACGCGTTATGTTTTAATTAGCTTAGAATGACCTATTTCCATCTATATACACAACGGGTCCCCTTGCATGGAATTCGCCATGTTCTGTCAGCCGTCGTAGTGTTTCAAACGGGAGGGGTGAACGGTTGCAATTCGTCACCTTCCCGCTAGATTTCACTGACTGGACCGTTAAATTCATCCAAACATCACTGTCATGTTCTATTGATACACACCTTTGGCACATTAATCTTAATTTATCGATATTCTGTATTCATGAAATGTCATTTGACATCTTCTGCACAATAATCCCCAAAATGTCTGTTTATCTCCCCGTTGTCTGTTGATGTATTTAGCAAGGCTTTAAAGGATTCCAGGTTGCCCCGGAGCGACATGACGTTACCGTGCCATTCCAGTTCAACGGGGCTGAGTATTCTCTCTCACACGGATCTGTGGTCATCGCAGCGATCACGAGCTGCACCAACACCAGTAACCCTTCAGTCATGCTGGGAGCAGGTACACGTCTGTCCACGACCATGCCAACTGTCCCGCACTATTGGTACAGTTCAGAAGTAGCGTAATACTTTTATTTATTTCTGATAGGTCTTTTGGCCAAGAAGGCTGTTGAGTGTGGTCTTACGGTCAAGCCGTACATAAAGACCAGTCTGTCTCCTGGTAGTGGAGTGGTCACCTATTATCTTAAAGAAAGTGGAGTCATGGACTTTCTCTCACAGTTAGGGTAAGACACGCACGGCTTAAAGGTTTCACATTGTGTCTAAAATGTTTAAAGCCACAGAAATGTAGCAGGCCATGTGCTTTATTTTCTTTGAAGCTTCGAGGTTGTTGGTTATGGCTGTATGACCTGTATTGGAAACAGTGGACCCCTTCCAGAGCCTGTAGTAGAGGCGATAACTCAGGTAAGTTCCGAACGTTCCCATGATAATATTTTGAATTGCCTGTGTTATATTAAGAACTGAAATAAAGTTTTGATGCGTTTCCTTTTTGTTTCAGGGTGATTTAGTTGCCGCCGGTGTCCTCTCTGGAAACAGAAACTTCGAGGGGCGGGTCCATCCCAACACACGCGGCAATTACCTGGCATCTCCTCCGCTGGTCATTGCTTACGCCATAGCAGGCACAGTAAGGATAGATTTCGAAAAGGAGCCTTTAGGTGAGTACATACCAAACAGTGATTCTCCTTTTACTCTTTTTGTTGAGTATAACACATTGACGGTCAATAGGAGGGTTGCCCTTAACCTAAGGCACCTTTAAGGCACGTCAGCGAGTCTGTTGATTTAACCTTCCTCAGGATGTTTTAAATGTTTTTCTGTGTCTTGGTCCAGCTGTGAACGCTGATGGAAAGGAGATTTTCTTGAGGGACATCTGGCCCACGCGGGAGGAGATCCAGGTGGTGGAGAAAAAGTTTGTCATTCCAGGCATGTTTAAGGAGGTCTATGAGAAAGTGGAGGTACTCATTAACACATCTTTTTAAAATGAACATCCCATACGATGGCCTTTCATGAATTCAACACAAAAAATGAATCCAAAGCGTTTATTTCATATTTTTATTAAATGCAGAAAGTGAATGAACGCTGGAACTCCCTGAAAGCGCCTTCAGACAAGCTGTTCACCTGGGATCCTAATTCTACCTACATAAAGTCTCCACCTTTCTTTGATGGACTGGTATTGTGTGCTTTGATATTTCTAGTCTAGGATTTATTACTTTAACTATTTGCAAGAACAGTAAGAAATATTTTTTTGCTGCATTTACATTTTTAGACCCAGACACTCGAACCTCCAAAGTCCATAACAGATGCGTATGTGCTGCTCAACTTGGGAGATTCTGTGACCACAGATCACATCTCACCTGCTGGAAACATTGCACGCAACAGCGCTGCCGCTCGCTTCTTGACTAACCATGGGTAAGACATTGATACTTACAGGCTTAGATATACAAACCGTTACATTCCCTTGTTTTTCAAGTGATATTCACATCTTTTTGTCTCAGTCTTGTCTCACTAAAGGTTGTTAAATATTCTTTACCTTTCTCAGACTCACGGCGAGAGAGTTTAATTCATATGGCTCTCGTCGAGGCAACGATGCGGTCATGGCACGAGGCACCTTCGCCAACATCCGCCTCTTCAACAAGTTCCTTAACAAGCAGGCACCTTCCACCATCTACCTACCTACAGAAGAAACAGTATGACATCCTAAAGACAACATTTCACTCTTCAATTTCTCACTCAAAAATACTAATTATTTATTCACTTGTAGTTCAAACCTGTATGACTTTATGGATTGTCTCCATATTTTTTCACAGAACGCAAAAGATATTTTGAGGAATGTCTCAGTGGTTTTGTGTTTATACAGTGCAAATCAGTGTGGTCCTGTCTGTGTTGTTCGGTTACTTATTCATTTTTTGGTTTCAAAGGGATAGTGCACCCATGTGCCGGTTCGCACAATTCTTTTAATCGCTTGCGCGTACGTTGTCTGCTTACAGATGGACGTGTTTGATGCAGCAGAAAAATATCTGCAGGCTGGTCATGCTCTTATGATCCTGGCAGGCAAAGAATATGGATCCGGCAGCTCCAGGGACTGGGCGGCCAAAGGACCCTTCATGCTAGTGAGACTTTTACATTAGCATGTTTATCAATATATTCAAGGGCGGCGTATTTTGTTTCAACGACATCATACATTACACTGCACATGAGTCAAAAGAATCGACTTACATTTTGTTGTGTGTAACAAATAGAATGACATCCCCTCACTGATGGTGCTTTTTATTCCCCTCAGGGCATCAAAGCTGTACTAGCAGAGAGTTACGAGCGTATTCATCGTAGTAATCTGGTGGGCATGGGCATCATTCCTCTGGAGTACCTGCCGGGCGACACAGCTGAAAGTCTCGGGCTCACTGGCCGTGAGCGATACACCGTGGTCATTCCCTCACAGCTCACCCCCAGAATGACCGTCGACATTCAGGTAGTGTGACATTCTGTGTACTTCGTTTTGTCCTTTGAGATATTTCTATTTTACAAGTGTACAACCTCGATTTCTGGCCTGAAAGGATTAAAATAACATTTACATAAGATGATGGTTATAATTCTGCTGTGGAAATGTATTTTCTTGTTAAACAGTAATCTAAATTATTTTATTGGCTAGAAAACCCTCTTTGTGACCACTGATTTATTTCATTTAAGCTTCATTGTGATGTTCTTTCATTTGTTTCTGCAGCTGGACACAGGCAAAACATTTCAGGCTAAGACTAGGTTCGACACAGACGTGGAGCTCACTTACTTCCGTCACGGCGGCATCCTCAACTACATGATTCGCACAATGTCTAAAAATTAAAAGAAATAAAACTAGCTCAGAAAGTTACTCACGACGTACATATCCACTGGATACTTCGTCTGACCTTTTTTGTTCAAAAAGAATCTGTTTTGATGGTGGTGTTTCGTGTATGAATGGTTTGCTTCAGTGGGATGGATTGGGAAGTCTGAAAGCATTAGTTGTTGGCAGTGACAGGTTGAACCTTCACCAATCTAACCCTACCTCAGCACTGCCAAACTGCAGTCCTATAGCTTTGCTTAAACTGATTGCCATTTAGTCAACATCAATGTGTACCTAGTAATAATTGCAATTAAGCTGATTCTTTATAATTAGTAACGTTATTTTATTAAAATGGTGCTGTTTGTCTGTTATAAAATAGTGATTATGAAAAAAGAAAAAATTTTTTTACTTCAAAATGTTTCAATGATTGTTTCATTGATTCTGTTTTTCCTTCAAGAAAAGTCAAATAGTAATTAATTGTCATGACCTAGACTGAAAGGGGTTCCCTATTGAATATCGGAGCAGATGAAGTATCTTTAATGTTGAATAACCTTTGATAAAACATTGCAGATATAATACAATTTCCAGTATAAGTGCCTATATTTTCTGAGAGTCTGTGTATAGTCCTTAAGAAGGTGTGTTGCTCGTCATTCCAGGGTTTTGCTTGTGTCCATAACACAGTTGCATTCTTGTGGATAGTGTATTTTCGAGCAAAATAAAGCTAAATTTAACTTTGGCTGATTTCACACCTCTCCTACTGGATGACTGTAGATGTGACTGAAGAAGCTTTGAATCGTGTGTGACTGCTGATGCAAACAAAATGTGAGATGTTCAAAATGTGAGATGTTCAAAATGTGAGATGCTCAAAATGTGAGATGCTTAACTGTACTTTGAATAAACACATGATGATTTCATATCCTACAATACATGTTTTTAATATATTGTAGCTCTCCTTCCAAAACCTTGGATTTCCAAATGAGTTTTTTTCCATAAAATATATATTTTTTTAATTACTAAACACCGTCTTGTAAAAGTTTACAAGCAATTGATAATAGATTTCATTGCTTAGATTGCAAAACCCAGTGACAAGCATGAGGGGTGACTCACAATAATGATTTATGTCAAAGAATAAAAATCAAGAAATATGAAGAAATGAGGTTTCGAGAAAAGCAGCTATATTATACATTTTATATCATATTCTATGTATTTAGATTTAAAGAGACCTCATGTTTATAATATGTAGAGTTCCAGATAAAAAGCTGTAGAATAGAAGCCTATCATCTGGTTTCGAGATCTCTTCTTTACAATGTAAAAAATGATACCATCTCATCAAAACACCAGATTCATCCGTTTCTTTATTTTTTGCTTTTATTTGTGGTTAGTTCTTGATCAATAAGCGATTCAGGAATTGCTAAATTCTATTTACCTCTAGTTTATAAATTGCAGGAAAAATGTAAAATGCTTCCTGTTTTGTACGGTAAGTCATTTATATAAAAGGATCTGCTTACTGTAAATTACTTTCATTACACGCTCACTTTGACTGAATAGTAAAGCCAAAAGAATGGAAAATATATTTGTTTCTTTTATTTACATTTTCCATTTTTTTCTTTTAAACCGTTTGTCGGTTTCACAGCAGGGCTTTTATGCGATCGCGGACTTTTATTTTGAAATAGAGACGTCATGAGGGGCGGGTTTTCAAACGGAAGTAAACAGTGAACTCAGAAACCGATTGATTTGAACTTCACGCTGACTCAGATCATTTAGAAAATGTTTAACTTCACATCAGATCATCAGTAGTGCAACAGGAACGCGGGCGGATTCCTGGAAACAGTGTTTCCGGAACGATTTAACACTGTCAAACAACATTAGACCCCATCGACACATTGAACACGTGCAGGCGTGTTTCCTGACTAACATCTGCAGCGGTTATCGTGATAAAAGGGACATGAACAGCGAGAATTTCGCCCTGAGCGAAAAGATCGTCTCGTCTTCATATGTTCGCCAGGGGCTGCAGGCTCGTCGCGGTCACGAGCATCTGGTTCGTGTCCTCTTGGAGCAGGTAATGATCGTATTACTGCGCATGCGCAGATTAACTCTTGATTTATTGATTATAATTGGATTTGTATTGTAATATTTATTTAATGATCAATTAGAATGATCTTTGTGGGTCTTCTTGAAACGTGTTGGGTTATATTGTTGGGATGTTATCTGCTCCCAATAATCAACACCATTTAATCATTCAGGATCAAGGGCCAAAACAAATTTGTTAATAATAATTTAACCATTCTTTTTATAAGATTTTTGTAAAATGTGTATTATGCTATTTATATCGGAAACCATATGAATATGTATTGCATTAGCCCTACTGATCAAGCGTGGGTGTTTTTGTAGACTTTGACTTTTTTGTGTTTCAGGGTAAATGTCCAGAGGAGGGATGGGACGAAAGCACCATAGAGCTGCTTCTGAGTGAGCTGGCGATCATGGACAGCAACAACTTCTTGGGAAACTGTGGTGTGGGAGAGCGGGAGGGCAGAGTCGCTTCCAGTCTAGTGTCCAGAAGACATTACAGGTTGGAAGTGCTCACCGTAAAGTTTTGTGCCTGTCAAAGCACAGCGACAAGACATGAAGTGAGGGGGGGTTATAGAGAAACAGCGGATAAGAATGAATGCCCCTGCCGTAGAAACATATACACACTCTTTAGATTACTAATACCATAATGTGTGTTACCACTGAAACAAAGATCCATTATGTATGTTTTGACCTTTATTTCAGTAGGATTTAGTGGTGTTAGTTTGATTTCCGCCTGCTGATATTAGAGACCCACAAACCCAATTACAGTTTACACTCAAACCAGTACAAATTTCATTATAACCATTTCATCCTTTAGAATTTCTGTGATTATTTGCCTTTGACATCAGACTTTCACGTCTCCGTTAGACTGATCCACGGCATTGGTCGATCAGGGGACATCGCTGCTGTTCAACCCAAGGCTGCTGGTTCCAGTCTTCTAAATAAAATCACCAATTCTGTAGTCCTGGATGTTCTGAAATTTACAGGTGACCTTTTACGTCAAAGGTTATATCTTTATAATATTTTGTTAAGATACATACTTGATAATGGGACTCATGCCATAATCTCACAGTATGGACCCTGGACAACAAAACCAGTCTTATGGATAGATTATATTCAATAAAGCTGAATAAATAAGCTTTCTATTGATTTATGAGTTGTTAGAGTAGGACAACATCTGGACATACAACCATTTAAAACATGAAACAAATAAAAATAATATTGAAAAAAAAGTTGTTAATCAGGTGCACTGTGGCAGGACTTCCACTCACAGAAATAAGGTTTCATATATTTACGGTAGGAAAATTATGAAATATCTTCATGGAACATGATCTTTACATAATATCATAATGATTTTTGGCATAAAAGAAAAATCGATCATTTTGACCCATACAATGTGTTTTTGTCTGTTACAATATTTGGTATTAAATGCAAAAACGTAAATCACATGTCCGCAGTTTGAGTGCAGCTATGACACATCAGAGGGGATCTGGCCCTCCCGGCTGAGCCTGCTTCAATCATGGGAGTTTGGGTTCCTCGCCACAGCAGGACAGTGATGGCCGGGAGACTAAACTTATTTATTTAGAAATTATATATTATTTATTTGAATGATCTACCTCGTTGTATAAATACAATGCACTGTGCTGTGTTTTACCTTTTCTGTTTTTCCTGTTTGCCCTGTAAAGCTGCTTTGAAACAATACACATTGTGAATAGCGCTATATAAATAAACTTGAATTGAATTGAATACTAAAAATGTTCATGTGCTACTAAAGACTGGTTTCGTGATCCACGGTCACATATAAGTACGATAGTTTTGGAAAATGTACATTTATGCCTTTTTATTTCAATATTATTTCAGATGTATTAAAGATTTAGGAAGAAGGATGCTTTTCCAAATTATAATTATAAATGTTTTCACAGGTGTTAGGAGTGCATCCTCGTGCTTTGTGGTCCCCATGGCGACAGGAATGAGTCTCACATTGTGTTTCCTCACATTAAGACACAGAAGGCCTGAGGCCCGATACATCCTTTGGCCTCGAATAGACCAGAAGTCCTGCTTCAAATCCATGGTGACCGCAGGTAAGGTTCTTTTGGAGAACCGCTGGTGTCACAGAAAACACTTCTTTTCTTTTTGAGTCATAGGGAGCAGTTTTGTCATGATGCTGTGGAGTCACATGTCCATTTAACATTCGTCAGATCAAACGTGCTTTAACTTTTACAAGGTTTTGAGCCTGTGGTGATTGAGAATGTTCTGGAAGGAGATGAGCTACGAACAAACCTGCAGGAAGTGGAGAGAAAGATTGAGGAGTTGGGTGCTACAAACATCCTCTGTGTCCATTCCACAACGTCCTGTTTTGCACCACGTGTTCCTGACAGGCAGGTCAAAACCACTGGACCAAATACAGTTACTTCACTAAAACACACAATTAGACATACAGACTTCAAATTTGTAGACATAAAGGTTGAACCCAAAAATACACGTCTCAAACTTAACAAACTTTAACATTATTTTCAGACTTGAGGAACTGGCTGTTTTGTGTGCAAAGCATGATATCCCTCACATAGTCAACAATGCCTACGGAGTGCAGTCATCCAAATGTATGCACCTAATACAACAGGTAACCCTACAGTAATATAACATTTGTGTGTTTGTTTGATTTATTTACTTTTTCTGTGAAATTGACTTATGTTGTTTCTTCTAGGGAGCCCGTGTGGGGAGAATTGATGCCTTTGTACAAAGTCTCGATAAAAACTTCATGGTCCCAGTCGGTGGTGCTATCATTGCTGGATTTGATGAAGTCTTCATTAAGGAAATCAGTCAAATTTACCCAGGTATGCATATTAACATTCATCCTCAAAGACGCCACAGATTAGTGATCAATCTGAATGGATTTAGTAAAAATTGTGATTGAGAGTCTTGTCATAATCTTATAAAAGTTAAATGTCCCAATCAATCTGAATCTATTTTACCTACAGTATAACACAATAATAATACAAAGTGTGTTTGATGCGTGTGTGTTTGTGCGTGTTTGTGCTTGCGTGCGTGTTCGTGTGTGTTTTCACGCGGAATAGTTCATGTTCAAAAAATAATACAGCTGCGAAAATAATTAAGAGACCACTACCAAAATTATTTGCAGCGCAGCTTTTCTGAATGTACAATTTGGGAACATTTTTAAATAAAATTATCATTTTTTTTCATTCTCTATACTATCGTCAACATTTCTCCCAAATTAAAAATGTTTTTTATTCGCATTCATGTATTTTTTAATTTAAATGGGAAAAAACTGTTTCAGATGAACAAAACAAATCTTGAATAATGCAAAAGAACACAATAGTAATGTTTTCACTTGTACCTGTATTTAAATATATGATGGAGTAGCTCTGATTTGTTTTACAACTTTCACATGTTGGGTGTCTTTGACATTCCTGAGGTTTAATTTTGTTGAAATTCAACAGACACTGGACTGGAATTGAACAACAATACAGTACAAGCAGTTATGCCTATTAAAGACCAAACTGAAGGGTTCTCTTAATTTTTTTATACAATTTTTATAATATTGCTCAATTTACTTCTTCATGCTTTAACTGACTTTACAGACACAGAAAGAGTTGTGCTAGATTTTTGCTCTCTGCGTTTCTTTCTCACTGTTCTGGAGTGAGTTAGTCAGAGAAAACACACTTGTGCTTCGTCAGTTTCTTCAGCTCTGAATATATTTAAATGCATGACAGTGACACCAGCGCAAGATTATATTTTATATTCACATACTGTATAATACATATAAAGACTGTTATAATCACATAATGAAATATTCATTATCACATCAATTCGGATGATTCTTTCTCATTTTTTAAATTGCATTCAGGTCATTTCTTTATAAGGGATTATGGATATTATATTGTAGTTGGTCAACTGCTGTTGTTTGTGCTCTGCTTTATACATAACGTTTTATTTCTTGTTCTTTGGCTCTCCATGAAAAGCATTGAAGTGTTATATGTGTTGCAATTCCATGTGCTCTGCTGATTTAAATGCATTGAGATCATCACATCTACTTTCCTTAGGTCGAGCTTCAGCCTCTCCATCTCTAGACGTCCTCATCACTCTGCTTTCACTCGGAGCGAGCGGCTACAAGAAACTCTTGTCAGAAAGAAAGGTGAGACACAGAGCTACAAATCTACATTTCATTTGTGTGTGCAGCATCCAATTTTCTGAATCGCTGTATCTTTTGAAACATAAAATTTGCGGTAAAGTCGCCTCACATGATCATGTAATATAGAACCCATGAAGGTTATTGATTGAACAGTAACACGGCAAGATTATTAATAATTTAGAGTCAAATGGAAAAGGTTGTTATGTTGACTGCATTAGGATGTTCTCTATTACTGAATTCAGTGGCATCTGATCTTCGGCCAAAGGGGAAGAATCTCTCAAGACTCATTCTTTTGGCATGTTACAGTAAAATATGAAGTGAGTTTAGTGCATGATTATGATGCGTTTTGGGTGGTTGCTAGGATGTTGCTTTGGGTGGGAAGTCAAAAGTGTATTTCTTGATGCAGTATATGGCTGCATATATATACAGTATGTAGTTTGTTGCTATACAGACATAAAATCGGTGAAACAATTTCATAGATATACATTGGGCCCAATGTATATCTATGAAATTGTTTCACCGATTTTAATCATCAACCAAATGATAATAGTAGACTTTTTGTTCAGAAAAATAAAAGCAGTTATAATTGTTTATTCATGACCAGATCTCAAACCATACATATGCAGCATATACACAGACAAAAAGATGCTTATAGAGATAAGTGTAGAGATATTAAATGGATAGTTCACCCAAAAATGAAAATGTTGTCATCGTTTACTTAACCTAAAGTTGTTCCAAACCTGTATAATTTCTTTGTTCAGTTGAACACAAAGAAAGATAGTTAGAAAAATGTTAGCAACTGAGATTTCTGAGCACTTAGTGTCCCACCACTGTTTGCTTACCTATATTCTTAAAAAATATAATCTTTTGTGTTCAACAGAAAAAATACAAAAAATATATATACTATCCCAATCAATGGTAAAGATTTGATGTAGAAATAGACTTTGTGCATTCAAGGTAGACTGTCTCTCTTGTCAGTTTCAATATTTTTAAAATACACGACGGTGACACAAGTGCACCAGTCTCTCTCTCTCAATATATATATATATTATTGCATTTTTTTTCTATTGAAAACAAAGGATATTTTTTATAGTATTCAGGGAACAATTCTGGGGACTTTTGACTACCTTTGTAATTTTTTTCTACTATGGTAATCAATTGTGCCCCAGAAGTGTCAGTTGCTAACATTCTTCCAAATATCTTTCTTTTCAACCTGAACAACGAGCTTAATACAGCTTTGAAAGAACTTGAGGCTCAGTAATTCAGTCAGAATTTTAATCTGTGGGTGGATATCCCTTTAACAATAGCGTTGTACTGAATCTCCACATTTATAACTTCAAGACCCCACAACAATATTTAAAGTCCCCCCACTCACAATTACATATTCTACAACTTCGCTCAACTAGAAACATATACTGTACAGTGCTGTGCAAATATATTGGGCGTGTTACGATTTCCCCAGAAAATGGTTTAGTGTGTCAGTTGGAGCCTGAAAACCGCTCCAAAAGGAAATCTGGTGTCACTATCATCGAGTTTGTCTATTATTACATGAAGAAAGAGGAAGAATTTTCATTACATGTATATCAATATATATATATATATCCCATGTTTATCGATTTGATGTGTGTAATTCTGTAGGCTGTGGAATAGCTTGTTGTGATTACATAAAAGGTCATCCTACTAATAGCATCATTATAGCAAAAAGTAACCTAAAGACCCCCTTCAGTTCATTTTCAATGGATCTCAGCGGTGAATCTAAGCACTGCCAACACAGACAGAACAGAACTGAGAACAGTGGACGAGAGGAAGCAGGTGGTGGGTGTAGGCCAGCAGACACAAAACTGCAATATTAGCACAAAACACAACGTACAACCAATAAAAAAAGCTGAGCAGAATAAAGATTGTAGAGATATTTATAGCTGTAGTTCTGTATGGCCCGCAGGAGCTGTACGGCCACCTGGCACAGGAGATGAGAGCTCTAGCCGAGAGGCACGGAGAGAGACTGCTGCACACGCCACACAATCCAATATCACTGGGTGAGAAATGATCAAAATATCTCATGTCTCATGTCGGGCTCACATGTCATTGGGTGTAGAGACGTGATCATATAGCAAGTTCATAAAATATAGACCATATTACCGTAAAACACACAGTATCTGTTACCTTTATGTCATATGATAACCTCATTGTCTTTCGTCACATGGCAACATCTCAAAACATGTGTCTGAGTGTTTCATGACCCTTCAAATGGTGTTTTTTATTCTGGTGTTCTCCAGCCATGTCCTTGAAGTGTCTCCAAACACACAGTGATAAAGCAGTCACACAGCTGGGCTCCATGCTCTTCACCAGACAGGTGTCCGGTGCCAGGTGAGATGCTCTCTCGTCTGCGCTAATAAAGGATTCTTCCTGTTATGAAGAAGAACACAATTCAAAACGTCATTATTAAGTGATCATTGTATAACTTTAAGATTTATTGGCCATAATGTTACTGGAACCTGAGTGTTTTATCCTTTGGTTATGGACTATGAGGATCAAACATTTTAGGTGTGAAGAGCCATTTGTTTTAAAGGGATACTTCAATATTCTGTCATTGACTCATCCTCAAGTTCTTCCAAATATGTATAAATGTTGTGAATGAAATGAGTGTTAGCAACTGACATTTCTGGGGCACCATTGACAAATGATTCTTTTTTGTTGTTGAATACGAAAGATATTTTGAAGAATTTGAGAAAGCAAACAGTTTTGGGGCACTTTTATCTACCTTTTTTATTTTTTCTACTATGGTAGTCAGTGGTGCCCCAGAAGTCTCAGTTGCTAACATTTGTTCGAATATCTTTCTTTTCAGACTGAACAACAAAATGTATACAGCTTAAGAGTGATCCATGACAGAATTTTCATTTGTGGGTGGAGTATCCCTTTACGAGTGCACTGTTAATCTCAACTTTTTAAAGGTGATAGCTCACCCAAAAAGGAAAATTCTGTTATCATTTACTTCCCATATTGTCATTCCCAACCTTTATGACTTTCTGTCCTCCGCAGAACACAAAAAAATGTATATTAATGAAAGTTGGTAAGCGAACAGCACTGGACCCCCTTCACTTCTATTGTACAGACACAAAACCAATGCATGTGAATGGGGTCCAGTTAAAAACGTTCTTCAATACAAATTCTTTTTCTATTCTGTGGAAGAAAGAGTCATAAAGATTTGTGACAAGAGTTTGAGTAAATGATGACCGAATTATCAGTTTCATGTGAACTATCACTTTAACTTCAAGACCCTCCCCTCCACAACATTTGAAGTCCACCCCACCATTTTTTACGATAAAATATTCTACAACTTGGCATAACTAGAAACATATACAGCACTGTGAAAACATCTTAGGCACGTTAGTATTTCTCAGAAAATGGTTTTGTGTTAATTATTTATATCTTTTGCTTTAGATTGTCAGTAGGAGTCTGACATCTGGTCTCGCCATCATCGAGTTTGTCTATTAACACATGATGAAAGGGAAAAAACTGAGACCGACTAAATCCAGAAAATTTGCATTATAAATAAGAGAGAAGGCGAAAAGGAATGTTTGTAAATGTAAATGGACAGATCCTCCTGAAGCACTACATCAAATCATATCAATATTTGGCTAAAAATTATTTTTGAGGTCAAAATACCAACAAATTGTATATTCAATTAAAATAAATTTTATTGGAAGCGTATTTTGTCTATTTGAGAAACAATGACCCAACAAGAAGCAAAAAACACTCCACATAGCAATGCCCTGGAAACATCCAAAACACATCCTGCCATTGTCTTTCAGAAGGACAAACTCGCAGTTTCCTTGGAAATTGGAAAAAAAATGACATCATCTGTCCTGATTTAGCTTTTTTTCTGACCCAAATAACTGAATTGTCAGACATCCCCTTCTCTTAAGAACAATATTTACTGCTGGACATTGAGTGAACTGCTGTAATATTGATGTGAAACCGTTTTTCTGCTGTCTACTCTGATTATTCAAATGAAGCTTTTACTTACTCTCATGGGTTTATCTTGTGACATTATCTCCTCTACTTCTTTCAACCTGCCATGGACTATACACTGTGACTTTCTCAGAGAGACATGCAACAAATATTTAGTATTTAAGTACTGTTGTTCAGGACAAGGTCATACATTGACTAAATGTATGTTGTGATTTTGAAGGCATTGGAGTAAAATCTATAAATTTTTTATGCATTTACTCTTGTTATTCTGTATGAACATTATTCATATTTTTCTCATTCACATCTCTTTGTTGCAGAGTGATTCCACTCGGTGTGGAACAGACTGTTAGCGGACACACATTTCATGGCTTCATGTCACATACAGATGCCTATCACTGCCCGTACCTCAATGCAGCGTCAGCCATAGGAATAACCAAAGATGACGTAACTTTGTGCATGAAGAGACTAGAGAAATGCCTTAAGAGTCTTAGGAAAGAGAAGAATGAGTCTACATCGCCCGCTGAAGGTTTGGAAGACCAAACGGTTCCGTGAGAGGTTTACGGGGTTGTGTAATTCTCTACACATTCGCTTTGTGTTTTCTTAATGTTGTCGTAATTATCTTATGATTGAAATTTGTTATAATTTGATATTTAATGTATCAATTTTTTTTAACTAAACCAAAGCGATTTAAACTTGAGCTAAAGGATCTGATAATAAACGCAGGCAATACCATGAATCCTTTTATGCAAACTGGCTTTATTGAATATTTACACTGCATTACAGATATGGGTGATTCTCACGAAATCACTGAAACATGGTGTTAGTGAAGAGTTGAATTATAAAACATGCAATTGGGTAATAAAAAAATGTATCATAATAAAGATAATTGTGTTCTCTCCCTTGGACAAACATAATTTGGACACGGGAATGAATTATTTATGTATTACAATACATTTTCTGCAGAAATCCCAATTTGTCTAAGTGTATTTTATGTTGTAGTTTAAACAGAATAAAATTAAAGTGTTGTGAAACACAAAATTGGATGTCTAACTAGATGTCCTCAAATAAATGACAGAATATTCATGTTAAATAAAAATGAAGAAATAGTGGAAAAGGAATTGTCTAGGACTGTTATTCTCATCCCCCCTGACGTTTTTAAACATACACATAGAAATTTACATTAAGTTTGATTTAATGTGAAGAAACCCATCTAGTACCTTTTTAAAAGGCTAATAAGTTAACAAATTACTTTATATTTTTCTAGTAAAACGTAATATTCTCTTGTCATGCTTGAACCCTTCTCATTACCGCTACAGGTAGTTTTCCACATTTAAAGACATTTTATTCTATTAAGATAAAATTCATTGATGTCTTATGTATAAAAAACTTGCTTGGGCATCATGGCTTCGCTTGTTTTCAGCAAAACGTGCCGTGAGATTGACAGTTTCAAATGGTTATGATAAAGATCATTTTTAGGGCTTTTTTTCAATTTTTTTTACATTGTGTTAAATTGTCAGCAAAAGTTTTTGAAATGAATGTCTTTAAAAAAGTAATATCTTGTTTTAAATTAATATACTGGGAATTTGTTGAAACAAGTGTTTTTAAAAAATCAAGATTTTGTGAGAATCATTTTAATACAGTATACATATTCAAGCATAATTCTGTTACTTTGGCATAAAAACACATTGAAACAGTCTTATTTCAAAATCACAGGTCAGATATTACAAGATGGCGATTTTGTATGATTTCTCGGTATATTGCATTCAAATAAGTCACCAATTGGCTAAAGTGTAAAATAGGAATTGCTGTGAGATTTTATTCCAGAGGTGCATTGGTGCAACAATTTGTGCAAAATGAAAAATGAGACAGACAGTCATATGGCATTATAAGAGTCTAATCAATGGTTAATGTTGGCTTTTAAAAAACAGAGGATTATTGAAAAAAAACATTCATTCTAGAACAGACAGTATAGAAATGTGATTTCTTTAACAAATAATTAACAAACAGGCAAACGTTAGTTTGGTCACTAGTTAGATTCAGACAGCAGTTCCTTCAGTGAAATTCAGTGATTAGTTATTTTTTGGATCAACCTAGATGGACTGTCCTGATGTAGGCCTAAGCCATCACTGACTCAACTGAAGTTCACTTCTAATGAACAGACACAAAACCAATGCCTAGTAAATAGGGGCCTTTAACAACAGAATATCTTACTTTGTGTTCTGTGAAAGAAGGAAAGTCATACAGTTTGGAAATGACATGGTGAGTAAATGATGAGAGAAATTTCATTTCCGAGTTAAATTTCACGTTAAACTTTGAAGAATAATTGTAGCAAGTTGTCAAAGTGCATTATTTTGAAACACTTTTGCTTAGAATTGCATTGAAAGCAGTTTGGCATTAACATGTATGAAAGAAGTGGAGTGTTAAGTTTTCGGGAGCTGTCCATGGTGCTGCAAATCTCTCTTTCTTATAGACCTCTCTAAAATAATCTCCAAATATTCCTTTTATATGCTAGACGAAGATAATTTATCTGTAAATAATGAGCTATATGTCAGGATTTCTGACTGCTTGAGCGAATATTGGCACTGAATAATAGGCTATATTTCTTAATATCCCTGCATGGTTCAAAAACACTTCTAGGAACCATAAGTTGTTTACTTTTTAAACCACTACGACATGTATATCTAGAGTGTTTTTGGTCTTATTATTTAATGGTGTTCTGTTGGTTCCCATCTGCCATATAACATCCAAAAAACTAAAACCCAATAGGCTATATCACCATAGACACTCATTATAGTTTCGACTAAACCCATATAACAATCAAACATATTACAAAATGTGATGTTACTATAGAATTCTTCGTGCTGGGATTCACATCTGTAAAAGTCAACATCATTGTGTTGATCCTCGCAGGCTGTTCGACCAGCATCCACCGATATTGGGCGCCGTAATAAATGAATGAATGAATGAAGCGCGAGGAGATGATGTGCTGATGTCAGGCGCGTGAGTGCTGCATTGATGCTGCAGGGTGGATGTCTTCATGATCTGTTCCCGATTCACACATGCAAACCTGACGAGCAAGATGGGGGTCGTCGTCAAACATTGCGTGATTATATCGGCGGTATTATTGCTTCTGATCCCGTCGGCGATCACCGGGAAAAGGGCGTTTAAATGTCCGTACTCGTGCAGCTGCTCAAAGGAGTCGATTATCTGCGTCGGGTCTTCTTACGTCCCGAGATACATTCCCAACGATGTCACTTCACTGTAAGTCTTCATATTTTCACATGCGTATGTCTCCATTTTTATTTACATCCTCAGCTGTGATGGGGGAACATCATTTTTGCGTTTTCAGAACCGATGCATTTCATATTGTTATTATAATACATGCAGGGTGGGTAAGGCGGGACACTTTTCCAATCATCCCATTCAGAAAAAGTGTCCAGCTTTACGCTAAATCACGCTAATAACGCATGAACCTGTAGGCCTGTAGTGTATAAGTGCTTGTAATAAAGGTATCGGCTACACTTCACAATACGCTTACATCTGTGAACGGGTACATTCGGTTAACATGAACTAACAATAGCCTAGATCATTTATTTATCTTATTTTCTTTCAACCTTTGCAAATGCATTTTTGAAATCAGAAGTTAACATTATGCACAAACAAACCAGAACTAGGAGATGCATCCCTGTGAATATGTTGCTGATTGTTAGTTAATGCTATTTAATGCGTTCACTAATCTCACTGAATGAGATCTTATTGTGAAGCGTCACCAACATCTTGTTTTGCAGGAGTATTGTGAACGGGACCTTCTCCGAAGTCAAAGAGGCGATGTTCGCTCACACCCCGTCCTTACAGTTACTGTAAGTAAAGCCCTTCTGAGATGATGTTGAGTCCGAGGTGCACTTAAATGTCTTCATATTGATCCATGGAAAGGGCACTCCTCACAAACTTTCTGCTTCGCTGTTGTCGAAACCTCTTAACATCCATCAGGTTCAGTCAGTTGATCCTTTAAATTAGTTTGAGAACACAGGTAACACTTGCTCTTTATTTTACAGTGTGGGCACTTACGATGTGCCTGCTTAGTCAGCAGAATACTGATAATATACTTAATATGGTTTAAGGTTCCGTTTGTACTATAGTAAAAACACAGTTTAATGTGCGTAAGTACCAGGATTTAAAAATAAAGTGCTACCCTGTAAAACCTACTATTTTGGGACAATGTGTGACTAGGCTGTAATCATTTACACTGGTGTTTATTTGGTACTCTGGTACTAAGGTGATGTCTAAGGAAAGATATCAGTGTGCTAAATATTGGTGAAACACGGCAGGCATTTAAAATCTACCTCGCAGTAAATATGATTTCAAATGCAGAGTTTCTTTCTGTGCCTTCAAACGTTTTTCCCACATGGTATATAGAGCGTTAGAGCTCCGGAGGTTGACGTCACACAATCTGAACGCCTCCATTTTGGCAGGCTATCAGGAGAGCGCTAGAACGGCTGTAGCATTGGAATTGACTGTGGTCAAACAATACTTTAAAACCAGGCTGTATGTACTTTACAAACCGTACTATTTTAACATGATGGACTGCTGCTGTGAGCCAGGAGGCCAACAGGTGGAGGACAGCAAAGGGCAAATCTGTTTATCATATGGTACGATTTAATGATGAACTGCAATCATATCTCTTCCTCTCTGCTGTTATGCTGCCACATCCTAAACAAGACGCATGAGAGCAGCACTCGTCTAGTCCAGCTGTGCAATCCGCAGTGGGCTCCTAACACAACCCCATTGTGTCTGACCACCACCCATGGCTTCAATAGAGGGTCATTTTGTTTTTGGGGAATGTTTAACCTGCAAGAAGTGATATAGCTATGCTGGCTACAAACGAGGACACCAAGGGTCCATTACGTGATCTAACAACACAGTTGACTTACCCTTCCAATGATGACAAAGCAGGTTAAAGCTGGCAGACGCCAAAGTTGAACATCCATTAGAAAATTCACGTACATTTTTACCACTCAGACTTTTAAAGAGTGTCTGGAGTAGGACGATGAAAAGTTGATGAGGAAGTTGTAGATATTAGGATCCTGCAGGTCAGGAAATGTATCCGTTTCATTATTGATACACTTTAAAAGCACCCCATGGGCATCATAGGGATATGTTATGTTAAATCTATTACGTTTTGCTATGCACATGGTCTATTTCTTCTGAATTAAAGTCTGTTGACTTGAAACTCATGCTGTCGCCATTCACTTCATATTTGCTCCCTTCTGTCCTTGCCTGTCAGGATGGCGGTGTAAACAGAATTAGACACGTGACTGCCGGAGTAGTTTTAATTTTATTTACTACAGTTAAGTAAATAAATGAAGTATAAAAAGCTATCTTCGAGCCAGGCTTCTGCATCTGATTTAAGCGTCTAGACAGCTGTTGGTCGTTGCTTTCAAGTCAGGTCTAAAAACAAATGTTTTGGTTTAAAATAAATACAGGGTAAGATCTACTCTTTATGTAATTGCACCATTTTTATAAATTAGCACTGAGGATTACATTAATGGGACTTTTTACTAAGCTTGCAAATATGTGTACATGTCTTAATTGTTTCTCAATCTGTCTGGAATTTTGGAAAGAAGAGGTGCACCTCCTCATGTGTGATTTAAATGATTATTTATGTTACATGTATTGAGTGTTACAATATGGCATCCTCTCCCCCTTTTTAATAAGCGATTTGATGATTGTTCCCAGTAGATGATGATAAGCCTTATATCACTGCAGTATTGATCTCGTCTGTTGGGATTTTCTAGTGTAAATGCTTGTGTTGGGTAACCTCAGACACGGATATCTTTTCTCTTTCAGATTTCTTGAATTCAATTTTAATGAAGTACATCGATCAGCCCTCAAGCTTCACAACCCTGAAAACTTGTATTCATGTGAACAGTGTGATCACCAGGTTTTTGTGTGATCCATCAGTTATTTATCTACTGTGTACTTCTGGACTAAATGCTGGAAGGAAATGTTTCCATCGAACGTCTGGGGCTGTTTTACATTTGAAATGTTTAGTGCACTTGCTTTCAGAGAGCATTTCACACTTCTCTCTGACACTGTTGAGACCAGATAAACTATATTCTGCTGTGACTTTGTATTTGCCGTCATTGGAGGCTTTCGTGATGTCAGCGGTTTGATGTACTGACACAGGTCTACTCCTGAGAGAGCAAAAGCAAAATGGACTAACTGCTTCAACACTGAGAGTATTGATTTGAGTTTTTGACAAATGTATTATACACATACATTGTCTAAAGTCTCTGAGTTTATCATGGCACATATCATGGTCTGAGAGACTTGGTTTCAAAACATTTCCATTATGTTTATTGTGTACTATCTGTTTTCTGACCTATTTTCTCTAAATCACTGACAGGTTGCTTAACTCCAATGCTCTCACTTCAGTACGGGATGATGCATTTTCTGGCCTTTCACACCTGGAGTACCTGTAAGTGTGGATCATTACAGCTCTTTTCTTTTATTTCTTTGAATTATATTCATAATAATTCTTAATAGTGCTTAAACAGTCACACTCTATTTAGATCTATTCTATACATATAAAATATAAAAAATATTTGGTAACTTTTAAGGCAACCAGGTCACTTATTTTGTTTATTTGAACTAACATGTATTTTTTGCAGTGTATTAGAGACGCACCGATATGTACATTTTGGCTGATAACGATAACTGATAATTCTTTAACACTGAAAGATGATAAGCGATATATTGGCGATATCCAGTATCTAAAAATGAATATAACATTTTCGGAGACTGAAAGAAAAGTTAAAAACGCCTTATATTTGAAAACATTGACTGCAGAAAACAAGGTACAGGGTTAAAATGCTGCTGTAGTTAGGCAGATACTTGCCAGTAACTTACTGTAGATTTATATTTGTCAAGAATTTGTTCAAAGATAAATGAACATTAAACATTAAGTCTTTATCTTTACAGTGTAACCATAAGTTCTATTTTCCCCTGAAAATCATGTACTTAGCCTGTTTTACACTAGTTAAAGATTCTTTAACTTTTTAACTTTTCTGGTATAATGTGACAAATAAAATATGTTCTTTCAGTGCAATCCAGAAAAGTGTTCTCAATAGCCACATGTCTAAAAGCTCTCAAGACAGAAAGCATTCAGACAGCAGTTGGCCTCAACCATTATGTTTTTGTTCCTGTAATTCACACATTCATAAATATCTATATATTGTACCTACAACATTTCTCTTGCTAATAACAGTAAGGGGATGATCATGACAGAAAGACAGTACTGTACTGTATTTTAACTGTGAGTAACGTGCAGCTGAAGTGGTTCAACTAGAGGAAATGATTCATGATTTTTTCGGCTTTAGCAAATCGTCTGATACCGATAAAAAAATTAAAAAATAACCACCATTTATAGGCCGATATGGTGGATTATTAATCTGGGTCTGTGAGGGTGTTTTTATATGTGTGACCCTTTACAATATTTTGACGACTATTAAATGTGGTTCTCAAACCTGGCAGAACAACATGACTTAAACAAACATTGCAAACTTCCTGATCTTCCTTTTTCTTAGTTCGTTCTTTTGAGAACAATTTATTCTCCAATGTACTGTCCACAATATATTTTTAATCATCAGATATCTTTTACAATCCTTGCCAAGTTTTGTTTTCTCTTCATTTTCTAGGTTTATAGAAAGCAACAAGATTGAGACGGTATCCAAATACTCCTTTAGAGGACTCAGGGATTTGACCCACTTGTACGTCAGGAACTTTGTTTCATATTTGCAACATTTTTATTGCTTCTTGTTTTGTTTTGTACTGTAACGTGTTTGGTTTTGGTCTCACAGGTCTTTAGCCAACAACAATCTTAAAGCTTTGCCACGAGATCTGTTCATAGATCTGGATTCATTGATAGATCTGTGAGTTTCAACTTCTTTACATGCCAATCCAGGCAGAAAAATCTAGTATTTTTGTACTTGCAAAAAAGTCGGTACTATATGTGACCTTGCTTTCGGAAATCCAGCTTTAGTCATTTTTGGTGATTTGCAGATAAGCATTGTGGAAAGAACATTCTTTGAAGCATGACATTGATATCTTTATTGTTGACTGAGTAATGACATGTCAAAGATTAAAATGATGGTAAAATTAAGGCTTTAATTCAATCTTTGATACTTGTTATCTCCAAAATAGATTCTCAGACTTCCTGGTTTTCACAGTCTGAGTCACATATTGTTCATCTTTTGTAACTTTTTATGCGCTTTAATCCCACATGTTTTGTTAATATTTGGTTGTGTATGTTATTGTAGAGATCTAAGGGGCAATGCCTTCGAGTGTGACTGCAGAGCGAAGTGGTTGATGTTGTGGCTGAAGAGCACTAATGCCAGCGTTTCAGACGTCCTCTGTGCCGGGCCTGAAGAGATGAAAGGCAAACGGCTCAATGACATGGCAAGCTTACATAATGAGTGCGTCTCCCCCGGTATGTGAACGAGTGCGTGTGTGCATGACTTTTCAGAGTCAGACAATGTTTGAGAGTCAGAATAAGCATCAAGCTGCAGCAAAAACTTTTATTTAACGTCCTTTATGTTTCCTTTGCCCACTTACTAAACAGTAACAATTACATAAAAAACTTTTCTTAAGGGTCAAATGTGTAACGTTATGTTTTTATTATCTCAGAATGAGCTATAGCTCCATACAGCGCAGGTCGCCTTACATGGAACTCACAATGTTGTTTTTACAGTAGCCCTGAACTGAAATCTGCTCTTCAGAGGGCATTTTGTAAAGACCTTATCTCCTTTGGCAAAAAAGGGAAAACATGACCCCATTAGTTCTGTATCATACATCGCAATGCTTTGAAAGGGAGGGGTGGAGTGAACCGTGGTTGCAATCCGCAAGCTTGCTACTACATGCCGCTAAATGTTATACACTGGACCTTTAATAGGACAAATGTTTGCCAAAAAATGAAAATGTCATCAATTACTCATCCTCGTGCCATTCCAAACATGTATGCATTTTTCTGCGGCAAAACAAACAAGAAGATATTTTGAAGAATGTTGGTAACCAAACACGATGTCCCATTAACTTCTATTGTATGGATACAAAACCACTGAGACATCTCACAAAATATCTTCTTTTGTGTTCATCTGAAGAAAGAATTACACAATTTTGAATGACATGAAAGTGAATAAAAGACAGAATTTTATCTTTTGAGTGAACTACCCCTTTAAGGGCTGTGACTATCTGTACAACATCCATGAGCAATTTTTAACAAATGTTTTTTTTGTCTGTGTAGATTGTAGTGAGTTCTGTGAGTAAAATCTAACTTTAACTTATTTGGGCCAGATTTTGTTCCTCTTCAATCTGTGTCTACTGAGTCTTTGTCCATCGACACGTTCTCCCACAAGAAAGATGTGTATGTGGCCATCGCTGCTCCAAACATCGAGAGCTGCATGGTTCTCCAATGGGACCACATCGAAATGAATTTCAGGAGTTATGACAATATCACAGGTATAAATATGCTAATATCATATGGAAATACATAACACAATCTTGCCTTTGTTCACTTTGTGTCTGTTTTCAACAATCCCAGGTCAATCCATCGTTGCCTGCAAATCCGTGATCATCCAGGACCAGGTCTTTGTAATTGTTGCTCAGCTCTTCGGTGGTTCTCACATCTATAAGTTTGATGAGGACCAAAGCAAGTTCTCCAAATTCCAGGACATTGAAGTTTCTAAAATTTCCAAGCCGAACGACATTGAGGCCTTCCAGATCGGCAATGACTGGTTTTTCATCATCGCCGACAGCTCAAAAGCCGGTCTGTCCACCCTCTACAAATGGAACGACAAGGGCTTCTACTCTTACCAGTCTCTTCACGAATGGTTCCGGGATACTGATGCTGAGTTTGTCGATTTGGACGGGAAGGCTCATCTCATCCTGGCGAGCCGCTCTCAAGTACCGGTGATCTACCAGTGGAGCAGGAGCACCCTGAAGTTTATCTTACAGGGGGAGATTCCCAACATGGAAGACGTGGTTGCCGTCAAGGCCTTCCGGATCAAAGAGGATCTGTATCTGGCCATGACACGATACATCGGTGACTCAAAGGTCTTGCGTTGGACCGCTAAGGATTTCTCCGAGGTGCAGGCGCTTCCGTCAAGAGGGTCCATGATCCTGCAACCGTTTTCCTTCAAAGAAAGATACTACCTGGCTCTGGGAAGCGACTACACGTTCTCACAGATCTATCTGTGGGATGACGAAACAAAGATTTTCGAGCGATTCAAGGAAGTTTACATCCAGGCTCCACGTTCCTTCACTGTGGTCTCCACCGACCGGAGGGACTTCATATTCGCTTCCAGTTTCAAGGGGAGCACTCAGATCTTTGAGCATATCATCATCGATCTGAGTCTCTAAATGCTGTTGAGGACACAGTCTCATATTGTTTGGGTGTATGCTATGGGGTCCGGGAAAAAGAGTGAATTTGACATTATCAGGTTCACAGAAATAATTATTATGCCTATTATGCGTCAAGCATTTGTAGTTTTATATTGATTCTGGGTTGGTTGTGGTTGTGATGTATGGGAATTGTTTTGTATATATAACAATTCCTCGACTCCACTAACTGGAAAATATTGCAGAACGTGTGGAGCACAGATTGCTTAAAAGACTTGCATTTGTCACCTGTTACTATCTAAATTTCTACTTTCTTCAAAACATTTCAAAACTCTCCTGTGATACCAGGCATGATATGGCTGCAAAAGGCATGTATACAACGTTTGAAATATAGATATGAGTGACAAATGCAATTCTTTTAACTTCTATTCTTTTGTGATCTGCGGAAGTAAGAGTGTCATATAGGTTTGAAATGACAAGAGGGTGAGTAAACGACGACAGAATTTTCATGAAGGTGAACTTCTCTTTTAAGAGACATTAAAAACCTTTTAATCAGAATTATATTTCCTTTATAGTTTCAATGTCTTGTGGATCACATCTGGTGAACAGACAGCTCAGTAATGGTAATAGTCAGTGGAAATAGGCAACTTTATCCTCTTTTTAGAGTATAATAATTCAAAACTTCATGTTTAGCATTCTTGTAACTAAGCTAATCTTGTAATTTTGTTGTCCTCATGCTGTCCCAATTGCTTCCATTGTTTACCCCACCTGTAAGTCGCTTTGGATAAAAGAGTCTGCTAAATGACTAAATGTAAATGTAACTACATGAAATGTTTGGTAGAGCTTAAACTTGTCAAGGAAACATTTCACTGTAAAATCAAAAGATAAACAATGTTGCACGTTTAGAAAAAGAGGCCTGGTTGAAGGACCATGAAGATGTGCTTGTATGACAGCATTCTGGATCACGCAGACCCCTGCACCCCAATATTGTCGCTATCACTTGTTGATTTATCATGTTTCTTAAATGCTATACTCTAGTTGGGCAACTTTCTTTTTTTCTTTTACTTGGAGTGAGAATCGACTTGGAAATGTTCGTGACAGGACTGACAGCAAGACTTTTATGCTTAAAATACAGGGAAAACGTCAAAAGCACAAGCTTTTAAAACAATGATACATGTTATTAGAAATTGTATCTTGCAAATTAAATCAAACGTTAAACCTAAAGTGCAGGTGTTAAATCAATTTCCTAATAGAGAGTTTTGGTTAATTCAATGAATGTAAATAACTATTGTACTAGTGGAAAAAATGTTTAATGTCTGCCTTTTTTTGATTCAAGGTGTATTCAAATAAGAACTTTTCTTGCTGTTTTGCAAGATGAAATACAACACAACTCTACAAAAAAGATTGGAGCCTGCAAAAGCATGAGATTCAGCTCTTTATCTTTAATAACTTTTAAATCCAAAAACAAAACAAAGCCTTCCTTATTCATTTCAGTTTTATCAGAATGTAATAAAAATTTAATTATTCATTATTTCTTTTAATTAATGAAATCATTGTACTTATTTTTATTATTTGTTGAATTTTAGTCATATGTTTTTGAATGCTTATGTAAATAAATGCTTATGAACATTGATTATTGTTCTCATGATTTATATTTATATGTTTATAATTTATCAAATAAAACAAGATATTTGTATTATACTATTAAACAATATTACTTGATATTACTTAATACTAAATATTTAGATCTACTGTATTTATTATAATAAATAATCATTATGGCTCATAGTAACGCTTTATCAAAACCAATAAAGGGTCTTACAATGTGAAGCTTGAATTTTTTATATCCAAAAAGTTAATAAAGTAATAGTGTTCCATTTTTGTATTGGCCATAGCCAGTAGTTTATATTATTATTTATATAAAATGTTGATTGTATAACATATCAAATATGATTAATATACCTGACTTTATTAAGTTATCGTTCACCAAATAAACAATATTTTTCAGAGGCAGAATTGTTTTTTTCAATAACAGTATTAAGATCCAAACAATTATTGTAACCAACTGTATAAAAACTACATTTCTTCCTTAAATGCTTTAAGGCATATAGTTGTATAATAATAATCAAATAAGTGTGGAATAGTTTGTCTTTCTGATTAACAAACAGACCTAACAATACGTTTCCATTGTAAAATGAAATTTCTATTTTCAACAAGAATTTCAAGTAAATTTGAACAGAACCAACACAAAATGAATAGTCTCTTTCCAGGAATTATAGGCTACACCTAACATCTTTATTCTTTTTAAACATTAAACTTTGTTTATTCTGTGAATAAAAGTATCCATACATTTGGACCTTTAACAATGTCCTTTTGAACATATCCTAGTTCTCATCGATTTATTATTTATTTTATGTTATACAAACAAAATCACTTTTCTTAAGAAACTGGTTTCAGAATAATATTCTTCTGCTGGACCAGTTATTTGACATTGATGGTTACATATGATAAACTTAAAGCACTATAACATCCACCTAAACCAACTGGAGAGGCAGATTGAGAGTATTGGGCAGGTGACGGTTTTGACTGAGGGATACAGCTACCGCCACTGGACATGCACATTTCAAAACCACACATTTTAGTCACGCTGAAAGCAGTTGATTAATATTTTTTATCATTGTGAGGTTAGGTTTAGGGTAGGTGTAGGCATTATCTAATGTATTTTATTACATAACATCAATGGTGAGATTTTGCACCACCTCCGGCCGTAGCTGTATGCCTTCTAGCAGCAACCCCAGATGATGGGTACAGATGTGGACGAATAGTTTAGTTTCTGAATATACTGTTTCAGATTACTTTTTCAGATTCCGTGTCATCGTAGTACCGCGAGAGCAGCATGCAGCGTATTGCAGTATAGTAGCTTTCGCTTTGATTTTTAAATAATGTTGGAACTTAATATTCCAGTTTGTAAACGTTTAACGTTACTGTAATGCTCCCCTCAGTTATGAGGAGATGACTGACCTGATTTTATTAAGAGCAAACTCATTATTCATCTCGTCAATGATTGATTTCAAGTGATATAATGTATATATATATATATATATATATTATCTTATTACCGTTAAATGTTTGGCCTAAAAAGCCGAAAAACCCCTTTGAGTTTGGGTTAAACTGTAACTTTACTTAAGCGAAAAGTAAATACATATAACAGGTAAGTTGATGTCACGATAAAAATGTAATGGGCCTGTGGTCTCATGTACAAAGACTTGCGTTGAATTCATACTAAAACATTGCGTACGGACAAAGCTGTCAATGTGCGTGCGTAAACTTGAGCACAAATGCACAGCACTCTGTCTCCTCCCTCAATCACATACATTTGAATACGGTAATGAGTCCACTTTGGCAAAACCAAGCAGCAAGAAAATGAAAAAAAATCAAGCAGCAAGAAACAAAAGTTTATGGAATGTGAATTGGAGGTGCTACTGTCAGAGGTAGAAGCTAGAAAACGCGGTGGGATCGGAAAATCGCACTTTAAATGAAATTAAAAAGAAATGGTCGGATTTAAAAGTGGAAGTCAGGTGGAGAACTGCTGCACACAGACCAAGTGTGGGCAGAACAGGTGGTGGTACAGGTGTCAATGAACTCACACACTTTGAGCAGAGAGTTGCCTCCATTATAGGCGCCACTTCATTCTTTGGAGTAGTATACATTGCTTTGGGAGACTCGGCTGTACTTCAGGACTGCCACAAAGGTAATTTATTATTTATTTGCTTAACGTTGGTACACACCGGCCTGCAATTTATTTCAAAATACATGCAATCTAGCTCAATTACACTATATATTTTACATATCATTTGCATTTATGCCAAATACGTGTACCCATTACAGTTTTTCTCAAGTGTTTACACACAAATTCTGGTACTTGAGACACAATGACCACAACATGTAACTCATTCACCAACCCCCTGAACCAAGTCTGCTAAACTACAAGCACAGTTCCTTCTTTACACTCAAATTCCAGTTCTAAAACACACTTTTTTCAAAACACTACACACAATTATCTGCTTCTGGCACAATTTTCATGCAGAAAATATCTTGTTTTCACAAGGAACACACTGCCATTCAAATATGCACACTGACTCATCACAAGGGCAAACACCCGTCACACAGATTTACAATTAGAAATCAGAGCTTTAGCATAAAAGAGCGACAGGTGAGCTCTTCTGTTTTAGAGCAATGGATGCCAACATTGGAAACAGAGGCAGAGCCAGAGTGAGAGTAAGAGGAGGAGTACGAGGAGGATGAGGAAGGCCAAGGACGTGATCTCTGATGAGATCCGAGCCACTTTGGTTGATCATGTGGTCAACTATGGTCTAACAATGAGGGAGGCTGGGCAAAGAGTACAGACACATTTGAGCAGGTACACTGTAGCATCCATCATCCGGACTTTCCGAAATGAGAAGAGGTAAGAAATCTACTCTCACTAGAAAATTGCAGAACAGCATATCAATGAGTACAGTAGTACAGTATTGCCTGTGGACTGTTCTGTAGGACTGTAAAAATACTGTAAAGTATGTTTCAAGTCTTTAGGAAATGTACTTTGTATTTACAGTATTTTACTATTTGTTTGGCTGAACTGAAAGTTTACCAACACAAGGTGGTCGGGAACGTGTTCCGTCACCTGAACAGGAAACTGAAATCATGAACATGGTCCTAGAAAACAACGCCATAACATTACGGCAAATACAAAGAAAAATAATAGAAAACATTGACAAGTTTCAAAATATTGATAGGGGTAAGCTTATCAACACTGGACCGTGTCTTGCGCAGAAATCATCTCAGGATGAAGCAGGTCTACAGGGTGCCATTTGAACGCAATTCAGAAAGAGTCAAAGAATTGCGATATAACTATTTGAAAAATTGAGCCCCACAATTGATGCATTCTCTCAACACTGTATACAGTAAATTCTTCTGTTGTTTTGTATGTAGTGTATGTGCAACTTTGTGTTGGATGAGAATGGGATGTACACTGTGTACATTGTTTTTGCAGGAAAAATAAAATAAATTTGTGTGTTCGGAGTATAAAAACAATATTATCAAATATTTTACAACACACTTATGTTTGTACTGTCTGTAGTCAGAGTAACACTGAACCAAAAAAGGCCTAAGCCATTATGATGAATGGAGAAGAAGTGTTTTAGATTGAGCACATCAGTGTTCAGCTAGTTCTTATATAAATGTCTCTACATATGATGGTTTGTGTGTGTCATTTGAAAACAAATCCCATTTTGAGAAGAAATAACATTATTTTGAATGTAAGGTTTCATTTTGCTGGAGAATTGAGGGGTTTTGCACATTGTGTGTGTTTTTTTGGATTTGTGTGTAGAGTTCTGAGAATATGAAGCATGCTTTCAGAAAATGTGTGTAAACAATTGAGAAAAACTGTAATAATGAACAAACTCAAACCACAGTTAACATGTGCCTGTGTTGGTGCAACAGCAGGAACATCCACTTGCATGCACTCAGAGTCCGCCCTTCCAGAGCAGCCAGAGCCCTTTGTGTCCGACATCTCTTGCGTTTCCAGTACTCCCCCCAGTGCTGAGTCTCGTCCGTCTGGCCGCATCTTGACCCATGTTGTTCTGGAGTCACAACAGCAAATCGATCGGGCCGTCTGAGAAATTAGCAGTCACCTGCAAAATATCAGTGACGCACTCACAGATATAAGTCAGTCATTGAAGGAATTGGTCAAAAAATAAACATTGTGTCTGATTACCATTTATATTGTCGCCATCACATGTTGACGGGCCTGAATGGCTTGTTGGTTGGGCTGTAGATACACTGGTCCTGGGTCAGCGTCAGCTGGTTGTGCTCACCAAGTGGTATGCCGTGCCTGTACGCAACGTTGTGAAGCACACCATAGGCCAGCACGATGCGGAACCACTTGTCAGGGCGGTATAGCAGCATTCCCCCGGTCCTGTCAAGGCAACGCCACCGTCATTTCAGTTGCCCAATCGCCCGCTCTTTAACTGGTTGGTGAGGGGGGTTAACAACCACGACTTTAGTGGATAACCGTGGTCTCCTGATGGGCAGTTGAATGATTTTACAGTTTTTTTGGATTGCTTAAGCACGATTTTCAAAACAGGGCCCGTGTTTTCAAAACACTACACACAATTAGCACATCCACACACCCAATTAGCAAAACACTACAGATCCTTTGCATAATTAAACACTCTTGTAAAAACTATACACTTCTGTTTAAAAACCACACTTTGTTACCATATGAAACACACACGTTTCACATTACTATACTCTGTTTGCACGAGTTACACTCTGCTGTGATAAACCTAAATAACTTTTAGCACTTCTACTTCCCTATGATTAGAGTAGACTACCATCAACAAAGTACAAATATAATGTAAATCCACCAAACACTACACAAGACCAATGTTGCAGACAGAAGAAACTCATTTATTTCTCAACACGCCCAAAATGTTGACATGGAGATTCATAATACTGTAACAAAATGTCACTTTACATATTGTACTGTAAGATAACTGTAAAAAACTAGACATTGTCTCTTCGCCTAGCTGGATCTGGCCAGAGAATTTCATCAACATCGCAGGCAATGTTGTCATTAGCAAGACACCTTGGAAAGAAACGTCTTGAATGACGAATCCATCCTTGCATTGCTGCTACCTCCATCTGGTCACAGGCCTCCTCCATGGCTTGGATGAGAGGTACCTCAGCCTGGAGACCAAGATCATATACCTTCCTCCGCCATGCCGAGAAAAATTAGAAGATATAGGATGGTGAAATGTGGATGTTGCTGAAAGCAGTTCTGAACCAGAGCAGAGCGGTGGAAAGACAAATTGTCCCAGACAACAATGTATTGCATATGATCGATTTGATTTGCTGCTGTTATGTTGTGCAATTGGTCCAAGAATGTAAGTATGAGTGCTGTGTTGTAATGGCGGTGGAGGACCCCATTCTGTGTAATGGCTGCGTAGAGTGTTATATTACCCCCACGTTGCCCTGGGACATTGACTATAGCCCTGTGACCAATGATGTTTCTTCCCCTCCTTCGTGTTCTCGTCATATTGAACCCAGCCTCATCTACATAAATGAACTCATGCTGGATCTCCTCTCCATCCATTTGTAAAACTCCCTGAAGAACAGTGTCAGGCAAAATTGTGTAGTTCAGTGTAGATCTGGTATACATATTACAGTACAGTAAAAGATTATAAGACAGTATGCAAGACCACAGTACTAAAGTGAATACATACCTCTGCATGATCATGCCGCAGTCGTTTCACCCTTTCGGAATTGCGCTGGAAAGGCACTCGATAAATTTGCTCCATTTGAATATGGTTTTTCTTTAGGATGCGTGCCAGTGTTGATGTTGAGACCTGATGGATATCGTTGAAACTGGTGTTGTTATTGACAATGTTAGCTTGGAGCTTATTGAGTGTTATGGCATTGTTGGCCAAAACCATGTTTACTATCTCCCTCTCTTGCTGTTCTGTGAACATAGGAGGCCTTCCCCTTGTCGTTACTGACCCTCAATCCTATGTAGAAAAAACACAGTATACTATTATAGTACAGTAATTTCACAGGAAAAGGTAACAGAAGTGCTGAAAGTGCATATAATACAGTACTGTAAGCAGTTACTGAAACTGTGCAGATGTTTTTGATATGATGATATTTTTACAATACCTATTTTCCAGTCGAAATGTTCTTATCACACTTGCCACTGTGTATCGGCTTAGATTTGGCTGTACTCGCAGTCCAGCCTCCCTCAGCGTCAGGCCGTGGTTGACAACGTGGTCAACCAGTGTTGCACGGATCTCGTTTGTCAGATTCGGTCCTCTTTGAGCACCTTCTTGTCTTCCTCTACCTCTGTTGATTCCTCCTCTGTTGATTCCCCTTCCTCCCCTTCCTCCTCGTTCTCCTCCTCGTTGTCCTCCTCGTTGTCCTCCTCTTCCTCCTCGTTCTCCTCCTCGTTCTCCTCACCTGATGACTGTGTTGAACCAATTGGTAGGACGGTGTGGTAATGTGACAGTCAGTGCTTTGGTATTGCAAGGAAGTAACTTCATGATAGATTTTTGTGTGTAATGTATGTTAAGTGTGTGTAGAGTTTTGCAACAAGTGTGAGGTTGACAATGTGCTTATAGTTGTGCAAATATGGGCTGATGTTTTGCATCTTGAGTGTAAGGTTTTGCTAATAGTGTCCTACTTTTAATGTTAGTGTATAGGCAATCCAAAAAAACTGTAATATGTTTTATATAGAAACATAACTTTAAATGCATCACTCACCAAGAAGACACCCATCACGCACCCTACCAGCTTGGAGCCTCATCCCAACCATTCTGTTTGTAAGTATGAATGAATCATGGGTTGACCCAGGCCACCTTGACACAATGTTTCTTGGGCACATTTGTGCGTCACATATTATCTGCACATTTATTGAATTGTTTCCAATTCACATAAGCAAATTCTTCCTCAGATGGCGCTTTTATAGCAATGTGTGTGCAGTCGATCGCAACCTAGTGTGTGAGTGATAGTCGAGTCAAAGGTGAGGCTCGCCTCGTCATTGCCGATCGACTCCCCCAGTTTATCTGAGCAGGAAATGTGCAAATTTAGCGATTTTGACTATAAAAATTATCAAATTACTGGAATCATACAGAAAACTAATTCATTGCACAGAACAGGTTTCATTTATTCAATTTTATTTTGTTATAATTATTCGTTTTTTTCATGAGGACAAAAAACGCCTCCCCTGACCGCACGTCATTGTTCCTGATAATCTTCTTTACAAAACAGCCTTAACTTGACATCAAGTAAATCATAATTTTCTTTAGTTCTCTCTTGAGCTTGTCCAGAAACTGGATGGTAAGAAGAAAGCTTATCCTGAGAATATACAGGGCCTGCTGCGTTTTGTACGCATCCTGTGTGAGCATTAGTAAGTCATGCACAGTATTAAGTTATTAACACAATCATTTTGAGATGTTGTGTATCAAAACCTGTTTTGTTGGTCTGTGTGTTCTCTCTGTAGCCCAGATGAAGCAGGAAACATCAACCTGATGGCTTTATTCCCTGATCTCTTTGGGAGTTTGTACAAGTTTGCCAAGAAGAGATGATGCCACTACAGGCCGAGTCTCAAGAGACTTTTGAACACAGTTTCACAGATTTGACTTTTCTTAATGAATTCAACATGAACGGTTATTCTAATCTGTTTAATGATAATACATAGTAGAATATGGTCACTTATAAAAAGGAGTGCCTTTATAGTTTATTAAAAAAAATCAAGAAATATTGTTTTGCTTACCCCAAATGTCTCTCACAGAACTCTGTATTGGGCACATGTGGCCAACTTATACAGCACAATGGCAATGTTTTTATCTGTTGGAATTGAGCACAACAAGATGACATAACTCAGAATTGTCTTACGCCAAGTTCACACTACATGATTTTAAGCATCAGCCGCTTGTGTTGTTCAGACTACATGTCTTACTCTCTGTAAATTCTGGAGTCTGTAAGTCATTGAGATGTTCAAAAGACATGACACTATACGTGAATGATCCTCAACAGGAGGTCAAACACTACATGAGCTGAACAACTCTGTCACCCAGTGACTTTTCTGTGGAACGGTCAATGACACGAACAACACACAAAACAGGAATTATTTTCAGAAAGAAATTGTGCTCCTGCCACAGTTACAGTTGATTTAGCTCAATTTCTTGGGTCCACACTTTTCTTGAAGCCCGTGCTGTGAGGCCAATGGGAAAATGCACTTCCTCGGATCCTCAGAACGCACTAAAGAGACCGCTTCCTACCATCTGGAGGAGTTCTACTGTAACATCTGTAACCCCAAAGGTAAGTTTAGCTCATGACCCGTCCATCCATCCATTGTCTACCGCTTATCCGGGCCGTAAGAAACTCAATTCTCTTCTATTCTTTAGTCTCATATTCATTTTTTTCAGTAGAGACATAGACAAACTTTTTAATCTGATTTTACTTTCTGGTGAGTACACCAGACATCATCTCAACATTAAACATGCTGTCAGACATTCTTCTTTGAAATCTTTAACATACTTCTTTAAAACTAGAACTCTTATGTTGTGTTCAGACCAAACGCGAATTGCGCGTCAAGCGCGAGTGATTTACATGTTAAGTCAATGCAAAGACGCGATAGACCTACTTGCGGCGCGAATCGCGCGAATGAGGCGGCGCGAATGACGCGAATTGCGCGACTGAGGCGGCGCGAATGACGCGAATTGAGCGAATGACGCGAAACTCGCGAGTTGAAAAATCTGAACTTTGGCGAAAATTCGCGCCGCGTTAACCAATCAGGAGCTTGCTCTAGCAGTCAGGTGATTATGATGTTGCGAGAGGAGGCAGAAATCCCAAATAACAATGGAGGACGAAATCATCGTTGCTGTATGTGGATACCTGGAGCTGTACGATTCATCTTACTTTTATCGAAACAGAAATAAAAAGGATCTTGATTGGAAGAAAGTCAGTGAGGTGTTCGGACATTCTAGCAAGTTTTCAAAAACGATCTTTACACAATTTAAGCAATATATATATACGGGACTGCAGCCCCCTGTCAGAAGCCCTTCCCATGACGCGAATTCGCGTCTGCAATGCAGTGAATGTGATGCGCGAATGAAGCGAGTTTGACGCGCGAATGAAGCGAATTTGACACGCGAATGAAGCGAGTAAACTAAAATGTTCAAGCCTCAAACTACGCGAGAATAGCGCGATTTATTCGCGCCATTCGCGTTTGGTCTGAACGCAACATTAGAAATCCATTACTACGAGAATGGCCGTATCTGTCATTTTGACCGCTCTTATTAAACTTTACAGAATGTTATTTTTGCCACGCAATATTTACATTCAAAGCTTCTATTACAGTTTTTTTGGATTGCCTACACACTAAAATTAAAAGTAGGACACTATTAGCAAAACCTTACACTCAAGAAGCAAAACATCAGCCCATATTTGCACAACTATAAGCACATTGTCAACAACACACTTGTTGCAAAACTCTACACACAGTGATTTGCAAAACACTAAACACACTTAACATACATTACACACAAAAATCTATCATGAAGTCACTTCCTTGCAATACCAAAGCACTGACTGTCACATTACCACACCGTCCAACCAATTGGTTCATCACAGTCATCAGGTGTGCAAACACTTGTGTGCTTAATTGTAGACAAACCAATCAGGTGTATAAGCACTATAAATAGCAGCAGGTGAGTTCTTCAATAAGCTCCAAGCTAACATTGTCAATAACCACCCCAGTTTCAACGATATCCATCAGGTCTCAACATCAACACTGGCACGCATCCTAAAAAAACAACATGTTTTTTTCAAATGAAGCAAATTTATCAGCCATAACACAGAATGGGGTCCTCCGCCGCCATGCCCATATGGGCCCTTACAACACAGCACTCATACTTACATTCTTGGACCAATTGCACAACATTACAGCAGCAAATCAAATCGATCATATGCAATACATTGTTGTCTGGGATCATGTGTCTTTCCACCGCTCTGCCCTGGTTCAGAACTGGTTTCAGCAACATCCACATTTCACTGTCCTATATCTTCCACCATACTCTCCATTCCTCAACCCTATAGAAGATTTTTTCTCGCATGGCATATATGTATATGATCTCGGTCTCCAGGCTGAGGTACCCCTCATCCAAGCCATGGAGGAGGCCTGTGACCAGATGGAGGTAGCAGCAATGCAAGGATGGATTCGTCATTCAAGACGTTTCTTTCCAAGGTGTCTTGCTAATGACAACATTGCCTGCGATGTTGATGAAATTCTCTGGCCAGATCCAGCTAGGCGAAGAGACAATGTCTAGTTTTTTTCGTTTGTTTTTTACAGTAAACTTACACTACAATACGTAAAGTGACATTTTGTCACAGTATTATGAATCTACGTGTCAACATTTTTGGCGTGTTGAGAAATAAATGAGTTTCTTCAGTCTGCAACATTGGTCTTGTGTAGTGTTTTGTGGATTTACATTTGTAACCCTCCTACACAATTCTTCTTTTAGTTTAAGGATTTATCAGGTGCATGGGAAATGAATTGGAGAGAGATTACTAGAATTTAAAATCAGGATGTATTCACAGCGACTAAACTTCGGGCATGTGACTCTGGCTAGAGTGTATAGAGGCCTGGTTAGCTTAAATATAGCTATACTGTGTTCGTTTGTTTTTTTCACTGTGAGCATAAAACTCCCATGCACATATACTTAGCCACTATAACCCTTATTTGCAAACATGAAACTAAAATCACAACAATCACCTTTTAAACACACACACACTTAAATATCCGACCACAAAGGTTGAATATGAACAGAAAAATATTCTTATATTTATTTCCAGAACCAGGTGAATTAACCTTTTAAAATGTCCTCATGTTCCAAAGTAAATAACAATGAACAATACCCCGGGGTTTTTTTCTGTTCTTTTATGTCTCAGTTTTGTGGTACCACAACGTTGGCGCGCTTGTTGGAGCTCAGTTGAAAACCTTCCAATAATATTGTCTATACTCACGATTCCTCGGTAACAGAAAGATTACAGGGACCGTCTATTCAAACCGTTCCGTCCAATGGTGAGATACGCAATGTGGAAACCCGTCGTGAAGCTCTGTCTGTCCATATGCAAACGAGACACCTCCGGCCTGCAGCACGAATCCTGAGCACATCTATTGCAGCAACATGGGTGGCAGCGTCTGACGCACACTAGCCAAAAGTTCACAAAATCGAATGAGCTTAACTATATCTTGTTTAAAAAATGTCAATTTCACTTTAGTTCACAATGTCCATACTCACTCAGAAACTCGGTGGCAAAGTGGGTTTCTGGCTATATTGTAGCAGTTCGCACATGGCTAGGTATTAGCAGTTCGCACATGGCTAGGTATTAGCAGTTCGCACATGGCTAGTTTCACTTCAGTAGAATCTCTTTGACACACTTAACCAGCTCCAACACAAAGCTCAATCTCCCGTTTTATTACGGTTACAAAAAGACAAAAATACAAGAAAAATCCCCCCCAGGCTCTTAACTTTGATTACCAGTAATATATAAATCATACAGAACTTAGAACTAACTTTTGCTCGTAACTGTCTCTCCGGTTCTTTTTTTGTTGTCACTCTCGTTTTTAGTCTCGCTCTATCTTTTTAGTCCCGCCCCCTAAACAACCCGATTGATTTCCCAACTGCTCTCTAGATGGCACTGATTGGATATAAAACAAACTGACACCCAGCCACCCAATACAAAATAAAGGTTCAAAGGTTACTCACAACCGAGGATATTTCAACAACTCCACATTATAACTGCAATAACACGTATTAATACAAAAATGTATTACACACCAGGGACAATTAAACTGGCCCATATCTCAGGATATATTGTATTTCTGATAACAAAACACAAAATAATATATACATTTAACAGGGTGCTACACATTATATTTGTACTTTGTTGATGGTAGTCTACTCTAATCATAGGGAAGTAGAAGTGCTAAAAGTTATTTAGGTTTATCACAGCAGAGTGTAACTCGTGCAAACAGAGTATAGTAATGTGAAACGTGTGTGTTTCATATGGTAACAAAGTGTGGTTTTTAAACAGAAGTGTATAGTTTTTACAAGAATTTAATAAAATTATGCAAAGGATCTGTAGTGTTTTGCTAATTGGGTGTGTGGATGTGCTAATTGTGTGTAGTGTTTTGAAAACACGGGCCCTGTTTTGAAAATCGTGCTTAAGCAATCCAAAAAAACTGTAAGATACTCTTTTGTGTTAAGTCATTTTAATAAGCCACAATGTAAGAAAAAAAAATATATATTTTTTTTAGAAAAGTCAGGGTACTGTAGTTATATTGGTTTTATTTCAACAAAGTTGTTACATTGAAATTTTTTTAAACGGTCAAAATAACTGCCTTGGTAATAAATAAAGACCAAACAATTATCTTAATTTATCTGTTTTTCAGATGTAAACGTATTTTTTTGTTTCTTCGACAGGTCTTGTTTGTTTTCCAGGTAGTTTGTCAGGAAAATCAAATCTTTTGATTCTTCACATAGAAACGTAATGTTTTGAATTATATGATACATTTTACGATGTTTAATTTAAAATAAAAGTTTTCTTGGGTATATTGGTCATACAAACCTTTAACAAAAACAATATTTTCAATTCTATTTCTAATTTTCTAATAAGCTACCTTTTTTTCTTGAAAAATGCGTTTGTATGTATCTGTTGTGTGGGAGTCAATGACAATGAAGCTCAACATCTATCCTATTGACAGAAATAAACACACATACGCGCATTTGTTTAGGAAATATATAGAATAAAAAATAAGAAACGTTTATATATAATTTCAATTATTGGTAACTATTCTTTATGTTCTATATAGTAAATGTAGTTCAGATGCAAAGTCCTCTGAAAGCCATATCTCCGTCACAAACGAGATATTATCTGAATCCACTCCATGTATACATTACTCAAAATGTTTCACTTCAAAACCAGCTAATCACCACATTTCACCAATGACCGGGTAAAGTCATCCTGAGAACCTGATGAAAAATGCTAATTTATGCAAATGTATTATTTTTAAGGTAGATGCAAGGCAAGCACGCTCAAATAGGGAGCGGCACATTCCTTTTCAAAGTAAGTCATGGTGGAGGTTGGATCTCTTGAATATTTATAATATTGGTAGAGGGATCATCACTGCTCATGACATCTATTTGCATGAAGCCAGCGGAGCAGAGATTCGTATTGGAGACTAGCTGGAGAACAATGGAAACGCCAGTTCCATGTAAAGTTCTTGATAAAATCACTTGAACACTTCTCATTGATTGATTGAAACACCTCTGTAGACATTCATTGATTTTCTCTCTCTAGATATGCTGTAATCTCTGACCCTCTACCTGGTAACACCATCAGTTACTCATGTTATGGGATGAAGGGACGTTATGTGAATGTGGTCAGAACTGGACGTACATATCATCTCACTCTGTGTAAGGTGGAGGTCTATGAAACTGGTATATAAACATCTACAACATATGAATCTAGTGGAATTGGTACAGTGTTAATAAATTAATTGAAAAATATATACATAGTTATTCATGCAACTATTTCAAAAAATGTTAAAATATTTTTTTGGAGAATTTAGCATTTAAAGGAAGGTTTATGCAGTCATCCACTTTTCTCAACTGGCTTCCTGAAAGTGCCAACGATGTTGTCAGATATGGCTCATTTACATTAACATTTTGAATAACCAGTGTGGGTTTTAGGCATTTGAAAGCCAACTCTGACCATTTGTGCTTACATTGTCCCGATACTTTTGCCATTTACTCTTCCATCAAGCTCAGTCACTTTGCTTTTCCTTTTACCCCCCCACCCAACCTGTATATGCTCCCACTTGGCCAAATAATGAAAAAGTACCAAATTGCCTACCACAGCTATGCAGACAACACTCAGATCTACCTAGCCCTCGCACCCAATGACTACAGGCCTATTGACTCTCTTTGCCAATGCATTGATGAAATTAACAGATGGATGTGTCAAAACTTCCTTCAATTAAATAAAAACAAAACTGAAGTCATTGTTTTTGGGAACAAGGATGAAACTAACAAGGTAAACACATACCTTGACTTAAGAGGTCTAAAGACACAAAGCAAGGTAAAAAATCTTGGGGTCATTTTGGAGTCTGATCTTAGTTTCAGCAGTCATGTCAAAGCAATAAGCAAATCAGCGTACTACCATCTCAGAAACATTGCCAGAATCAGATGTTTTGTCCCAAGCCAAGATTTAGAGAAACTAGTTCATGCTTTCATCACCAGCAGGGTGGATTACTGTAATGGACTCCTTACACGTCTTCCCAAAAAGACCATCAGACAGCTGCAGCTCATACCGAACGCTGCTGCCAGGATTCTGACCAGAACCAACAAATCTGAGCATATCACTCCAATCCTCAGGTCCTTACACTGGTTACCAGTTACTTTTAGAATCTACTTCAAAGTATTATTAGTTGTCTATAAATCACTCAATGGTCTAGGACCTAAATACATCTCAGATATGCTCATTGGATATAAACCAATCAGACTTCTCAGATCATCAGGATCAAGTCAGTTAGAGATAACAAGGGTTCACTCAAAACAGGGCGAGTCAGCGTTTAGCCATTACGCCACTCGTAGCTGGAATCTGCTTCCAGATGACATCAGACATTCACCAACAGTACGGCATACATATTAGGACATCGTCAGACCTCAGCGTCAGTACTCCGGTATCAGATAAAACGGCATCGCTCTTCAGACAAAGCGGCATCAGTTCTCAACAAAACACCGTCGGTGAACAACAAGGAATCGGGCAAACCGGCCTCAGACTAAAAGGCATCAGGTGACTCTAGAAATGGCAACGCCCCCCGCGTGACGTCATTGCCGCAAACCGTTTTCGAACAGCACTTACGGCAGACAAACAGGTACACGCGAAAGGTTCACATTTCCATGAGTTTTTACTAGTTTTAATCGTTATACTTATATATATATGCAACATGTTCTAGCCTAAATTGCTTAATACAGTTAGCATGCTTAAATTAATGTTAATTATCTTTCTTATATGTTTGTGTGTGTGTTTTTATGACAGTCAATCAAGAATGGAGACAGAGAGAAGTATCCGTTTTGAGCTTGGTTGAAGGCTAATGTTACTATTACTACACATTACAAGATTTACTGTACAAACTATTTATTAAAATAACTTTTGTAGCTACTATGTTTTTCTTATAGCCCAGAATTGATCAATCTTGTTTATTTGAATTTTTACTTTCAACGTTAAATGTGCTAGGCAGATTATAAATTAAATAAAATTGCCTTAACTTTAAGTGGATGAAATGATAAAATTGCTTTTTGCCAATGGATGTAAACAGAAAGAAATGTGCTCTGTTCTGGGTGCTTCTGGATTTAAAATCAGGTGATTTTTAAATTGTTGTTTGTTACTGTTACTGATAATACTAAATAGGCCTGTAAATTCGTAATACAAAAATACATTGAGCTTTCTTAAAATGCTTGTTCACAGGATTCTTTTTCCTCATACAGTGAAAGGCATTTAAGACGAATAATTAAATCTCTTGGTTTGAGGCGGAGGAGTAACAACCGGCCCCTTAATGAAATACGGCAAGCTATAATGGTGTGCATTTTCAATTAACCAGCATTTAAAAAATACTTGATTTTGAAAATACTTTTTATAAAGTTCCTTTGTATTTAATTAATGGGTCTAATGCAAAATTTTGTTTATTTTCTGAGTGAGTTAAAACACTGGTCACCTTGGCAGGGTATCCGTGCAATGCATAAACGGGTACGGGATGTCAGAGGAATCCGGCCTTGCTACAGGTACATGTATTTAAACTTAACTAACATGTTCAGATTTAGCCCAGACACATTCCTTATGCCAATACGTATATGGTTTTGTCTATTTCTAGGAATGATGTAGGTGTAATAATGGCAGAGCTTGATGCCAGTGGACCTATCAAAAGATGTCCTGGAAAAAAGAAAATTGAACGAAGGAAGTACTTTAGTCGTGGACCAAATCATATTTGGCACATTGATGGTAAGGATTATTAAAGGGATAGATAACTGTAAAAGGAATAATTGATGTAATCCTTGAAACTTTTAAACATTCACTTTCATTGTATTAACTTTTTGTGTCCAGAGAAGAAAGTATATTTGGTTTTTAAAGACATGGGTGCATAAAAGTAGACTGTTGATGCTTTGTTTCAATTATAGATGCCATCTATAATGTTTCTATGAACATCTTTTATATTGTTTATAGGAAATGATAAATTGAAATTCTTTGGAGTATGGCTGCATCTTGGAATTGATGGGTATGTAACCTGTACATAAAAGAAAAGTGTAATGTTAAAAATGTGTTTATTATAATGCAGTTTTTTCTATTGCCTGTGCTGTTGTTTGCTTTGAAATACTTGCCATGTCTTAATAGATTTTCTAGAAAAATTATTTGGCTTAAGGCTGGCACCTCTAACAGAAAACAGAGCTTCATCGCAAGGTACTTCTATGATGCTGTTCGAGAACAAGGTGATAAGTTTTTTTTTTGGCTGCTAGAAATTTTAATCTGTATGGGGTTTAAATATCTTGCATATCTTTTATTTATTTTATTTTAGGTTGCCCACGGATCGTTAGGGCAGACAGGGGAACAGAGAACCTTATTGTTTGACAGATGCAAGTGGCATTTCATTTCAGGCAGGCTACTGATCAAGGACGAGACTCCTTCAGAGTGGGAAAGTCAGTACATAATCAGGTAAACTTTTATTTGCTACACATGTTCATATCATATTTGTTCTTAAATATATACTTGTATACATCTAACTATCTATCAGTCTATCTGTCTATCTAACTAGAATTAAGTTCTTATAAGAAAATTAATAATAAACCTATCACTTTAAGGGATCATATGTTGCAAACACGTGTTTTTATGTGTCTTCGGTGTGTTATAAGTTGCCCATGCATGTATTAAACACGTGAAATTGCAGAAATGAAAGTGTGGGAACAAATGATGCATTCTATGTAAAAGCGAATGCTCACCAAGACCTGCCTGAAACACCTTGTGTAACACCCCCACAAATCTACATCAGTTGGTGGTCTGATTTGACTAAGACCGCACAAAGGTATACACAAGTAAGGTAGGTGTACCTGTCAGTAAAATTGAAGAGGAACCTGATGTTCCAAATATGGTCAGAGGCGTTTCATTTCCATCACACGCTTGCAGTATTCAACCAATCACTACACACTGGTTAACTGGCCAATCACAGCACACCTCACTTTTCAGAGCGATGAGCTTTGTAAAAAAGTCTGCGTATTTCAGAGAGGCGGGACAAATAGGAGATACAAACATGCACTGTATGAGGAAAATACAGCGTTTTTTACACATTGCATTACGTCTAAAACACCCATAATATTCGTTTCAGTCGTGTCATATGACCCCTTTAAGCCTTTTCTGTGCAACCAGGCAGGAGTGTTGTATAAATGTTTACAGTGATTCTGGCATTGTTTTACATATTTTTAGAGAGCTGAATTCTTCAATAGCATGTTGAAGAAAACATGGATTAAAAATTGGCAGGTTGCATTTGAGGTAAGGATTTGATTTGCTTGAATCTGCTAATTTTGTCCAACAAATGTTGATTGACTATAATTACCAAAAAGATGGCAACAATATGTATATTTATTTTAGACTATGATGGAATCAGGCATCCTCGATTTGGACAATCCTGTACATATGTAAGTTAAATAATTTTACTCAACAGACTCTAATAGCCTGTGTGATTTGCAGTAAACAAATGAAGTAACCAATGGATGCTGTCCAAAAGAAATTGTCTGCAACACACACACCTTCCCCTTCTTCAGAGAGATCTTACCTTAGAACAAAGACTATGGAACACTCATGATATTCGCAAGCAAAAGAATGTTGCAGGTCCATTTGGGAAGCCAGACATTCTGTTCACATCACCGCCACAAGGTTTGAATTAATTTGATTAAAGGAATAGTTCTCCCAAAAATGAACATTTTGTCATTATCTGCTTACCCTCTAGTTGTTACAAACCTGTAAACGTTTTTTTGTTATGCTGAAAACAAATGAAGGTATTTTAATGAAAGTTTGTATCCAAGTAATTTTGGGTCACTATTGACTCCCATAGTAGGACAAAAGACAAAGTTACATACGTAAATTAAAATATCTTCACTTGTGTTTAGAACAACAAAGAATTTTTACAGGCTTGTAACAACAATGTTCATTTTTGGGTGAACTTTTCCTTTAAAATGCTTTGATGCAAACTGGTAGTCTATGTCTAAAAAAATTTCTCTTCGATGTAGGTTTTGGTGATATGCTTTGCACAGTGGATGATGACCTTCTCCAATATGCAGAACAATTTGTTTGTGCTGCAGATGAACCACTGTTGGTTGCAAATGAAGCATTCAAAACAATATCTGGGGCCATTCTTCGAGATACAAGCTTTCCATCATCTCCAGATGGGTCTCTGGCAGCTTACCTCATGTTGGTGGAGAAATTCACAACATGTTTGGAGAGAAGAGACATTCCCATACCATCCACATTTGCAGAAGCAAATCAAATATGTGAGTTACTGGCTAATGAGAGATTGTAGTTAAAATGATCTGGTGTTAAAATTTAAGGTACTTAAAAAATCTGTAGAGATGCTGATATAATACAATATATGAATGAATAAAAATGACCAAACAAATATGTAAGATGTAATCTTTACTGAGTATTTGTACATGGTACTCTCTCATCCAAACCGCAGAAAATATTTAAGCTTAACATCAGGAATAAGGAACAACCTGACAGATAAAGAACATTGGCTAACGAGCTGAACAGTTCTTATGTTTTGTAAGCTCTGACCAAACAAGAAACTCTTCAATAGCTATGACAAATAACTGACATTAACTGTTCAGTTAACATTGTACAGTAGAAAGAATGAGGTGTGTGGAAAATTTTGAACTGGCTTATTTTTGTAGGTTAAGTTATTAAATGTAAATAATAAATGTTTTTTTTTTGGTGTTGTTGACTATACGTAAATATCTGCAACATTTTCCATTTTCTGCAGGTTATATGGAAACTTTTGACGCAATTGTTATTTACCATTTGTAACCATAACGGCTCTGGAGATCTAGCCCCTCAACAGTTTTTAAGGAGAGAACAACAGATGAAGCTTCAGGTCTTGATGCTGGGTCATAGTGTACCATCATAGAGATGAAACTGTATCTTTCACACAGATGTTCCAGAGCGTGTGGCTGTGCATTTTTTATCAACAGGCTGCACAACTGCTTCTGGTTTTTTACTGTCCAGGGCTTCAACTTTGTAAAAAGTTCAAGGTATGTTACTCCCAAAGACCAGGGCCCGTATCCCTAAAGAATTTTTGTGCAAAAAGTGGCTCCTAGCGGCCAAATTCTAAGAAAATTCTCAGAGTCATGACGTTTTCTTAGAATTTCCCCCAAAAGTGACACGAAAATCCCAGTTAATATAAAAGCTATTCCTCAAGATTCCTAGCGCTTAAAAGGGCTCCTAAGGCGAGATCTGCTAAGAGCAGGGAAGAGGACTTTTAGTGGCTTAGGAGTTCCCCTAAGCAGCTGCACAAAATGGCCAACAGAGGAGGCAGGAGAGATGTCCTGCAAACACTGGATGACAGAGAATTATTGAGACGCTACAGATTGGATCGTGCAGGAATCATGTTTGTGGTGGACCTCCTTAGAGATGCAATTACTTCACCAACTCGACGCCACAACGCTATTACACCGGAGAAGAAAGTAATCACAACCCTGAGGTATTTGGCAACAGGGAAAATGCAACAATGCAGCAGTGATGACTTGGGTCTGTCCCAATCCTCCGTCAGCAGAGTCATCACCCAAACACTGACAGCTTTGTCACAACCTAATATTGTGACACAATTTGTTTCATTCCCGCTGGATGCCCGCACTTTACACACACATAAAAGGGCATTTATGGACATTGCAGGATTCCCTGGCGTTGTGGGTGTAATTGATGGAACACATGTGAGAATAATTGCGCCATCAGAGGACGAGGCAGTATTTGTTAACAGGAAGAATTTCCACAGCATCAATGTGCAAATAGTGTTCAATGCGGCCTGTAAGATTTTGGACATTGTGGCTAAATGGCCAGGCTCCACACATGATGCGAGAATACTCTCTGAGAGTGGCATCAGACAGCTTTTTGAGAGACGCTATGTGCCAGCTAATTGCCACTTGTTAGGGGACAGTGGCTACCCATGCAAACCATGGCTCCTTACACCTTACCTCCAGCCACGCCAAGGGCCCCAATTAAACTATAACAGGTAAGCCAAACAATACAAAAATCATGTAAATGAAATGCAAGCAATATGTTAGAGCATCCAAGTAGTGCAATATTTCCATAAAATAATTAAAGGTCTGTATTCTATTGTAGGGCCCACAAGACAACAAGAGCGGTGGTGGAGCGTGGTGTAGGCCAGCTTAAGAGGCGCTTTCATGTTCTCCACGGAGAGGTGCGGCTGAGGCCTGAAAAAGTCAGCAAAGTCATCATAGCCTGTGCAATATTACACAATATTTGCAAGGTTAGACAAATTGCAGAACCTCTGGAGGATGGCGATGAGGATGAGGACAACGATGAGGATGGTGGTGAAGAAGATATTCACATTCCACAGGGGAACCTAGCCCAGAGTGGCCTGCCTTACAGGGCAAACTTCACAAATTTACATTTCAGGCAAGCTGTAGCCCCATGTCATTTGAGAACTTGTGATGGTATTAAGAACTACCACAGTTTTACTGCACATCACCTGCAATTGTTAAATGCAAGACACAGAACACAATCTGTAAATGGTTTATTTTTTAGGTGTTCAATTTTAAGGCGGTAGTATTCCTCCTGAAGGGAAAGGACTTTTTTTTGTTGTTCAAACACATCAATTGTGATTTGCAATCTTCTCTCCTGTAGGGATGCTGACGGAGCAGGTGTCCTACCTTTGCTGCATTTCAAGGGCCTGCATCATTGACGTGTCAATGCCTGTTGGCAGCCCGGTGACACTGACCTCAGAGTGTCCCAGGACTTGAAAGACAGTGTCGGCCACCTGGGACAGCCGCTTTGCAGGTGGTCCACCCCCTAGAAAGAAACAGTCAATGAACACAGTACTTAGGCATGTAAATTAACTTTGCCAGCAGGAGCAAGTTGCCAGATTATGTGGTAGGCTATAGTATTTTGCTCACCTGTGAGTGAGGATTCCCGCTTGTGTGCTGAAATCTCATCTTTTGCTTTGGACTGCAGCACATACCACCTTTTCTCACAATCGTCGCCTGTCCGCACCACCAGTGGAAAAGAGGCATTGATTGTTTGGGATATTGTGTCCCAGGCGCGCCTCTTGCCTTGGCTAGTGACAGTTGGGCCAAATTTTCCTCGTAACATACCTTTATGTTCGTTCACCAACTGGGCCAGCAACAAACCTTGCTCCTCAGTCCAGTTTGGCTTGCGATTCCTTTTTTTCTCCATTTTCTGTGTTTGTAGGATATTTGTTAACAAGCCTTCATAAATAGACCAGCCAGCAATCACAGACATTGATAAAAGCTGAGCCGTGTTACCCTCGTTAAGACCACACTGAGTTGTAACGTTGTAATTTCTACTTCATTACGGACAGCCCCTTGAGATAGGCCATCTTGTTTTCAATGGGGTCCATATGGGAGTGAAAGTACAAAATATGCCAGCTAGGATATTAATCTGAGCAAATAAGACACAAATCATTATTTGAACAGGGTGTAATGAGCTTAAGTTTTCACATATTTTAGATTCTAATGTTAGGCTATAACCCCTACAGCTTACTATTCATTTTCCAGATATTTTCTTGAAAGTGAAATATTATTTACAATTACAGTCTGCATAAGATTAGAGTGTATAATTATGTTTATTGATTTGAGGGTACATCCTTTGCTCATTATCACCAAAAGTTCATTTTCATCAAACTTGTAGGATCAACCAATCACGGCTTTTGAAATGATGACTCATACCTAGCAACGGGGTCAGCCACACCTCCTCACAAAGATAGGATTTTCCATCCATTCCTTGCTCAGAGTTCACTGAAAATGTTCTGGAATCACTTCTAAGCTAAAACTCCTGGCAAGGAATTTTTAGGTTAAGTTAGGAGCTCTCTGAGAGGATTCTCAGAATCTTTAGGGATACGGGCCCAGATGTCTGAGCTTCTGGAAGCCTCTTCAAATTCAATTAGACATTCTGGAGCCATGTAAAGAAAAGTCCCACCCATTGGTCCTATTTTCCCTCCAGTGAATCTGCTTCCTTGCCGCAATAAAACTGTGCCCCTTATATTGGCAAGTCCCCAGTCAGTAAGCACAGCCTTTTTGGAGACCTGGTCAATCTGTTTTAAAAAAAGATTGGAAAAATAAGCAGTTTGACAAATGTCTTAGGAGATGAAAATTGAAAATCCTGCAATTGTTCACTCACCCCCATGTCATTTAAAACCTTGATGACTTTCTATCTTCTGCAAAACACAAAAGAAGATTGTTTGATGAATGTATGTAACAGAAAACCGCTGTAACTGTTTTGTGTTTTGTGTCCCTTGAATATAAGTCAATGGGGACCATCGGCCATTGGTACCAACATTCTTCAAAATATCTCCATTTGCAGAAGAAAGTCAAACAGGTTTGAAATGACACGAGGTAATGATGACAGAATTTTCATTTTGGAGTGATATATCCCTTAAAAACATTTAATAACTTATTTTAACATCCCCATAACCAGCTGTTAAGCACATTACTTACCAGGATATTGTCAGGCTTCAGATCCTGATGTATGACATTTTTTGAATGGATGTATTCAACAGCCATTGAAATGTCCAGGGCAACAAAATGACTATCGTTTCCTTCAAGCTAGGAAAATAAATTGAAATTACAAAATATTGAAGGTTTTTTTATTCGCATCACAATTCTCATGACAGTTCACACGGAGTACATGTTTAAAAAAACTCATAGGAGCTAAGATAAAAACCTTATTGAAGAGTGTAAATGTATGTACTCAATAGCATGTCAAATGCTGGGTAAACCCAATATTCACTCAAAAATGATTGCATGATTACACTTAGTTCTGTGATCTGTAACTTCTTCGAAGACATCCCTGTTTAAACCATAAATTGTGGGTTTCTTTACATGTGTTTAAGTGAAATAACCTCCAAATAACAGTTCCCATGTAATGAACACCACCTAGGCACAACTACTGTTACAATTACTGTTATTAGGCTAACCATTGAATAGTTTAAACACTTTTTATATACTTGCTAAATAACTAATTTTTGTTCTTTTCAGTTTTAAGGGGACAACAACTGTGCTATAAATATAAACAAAATCTAACTTTTTTCACAAATGTTACATGCAAAAACAGACTCACCTTAACACAAGCATTGTCACTGTGTAGCACATTATCCAGCGTTGTACCGTGAATGTATTCATTGGCCAGCAGAACGTGTTTTCAGTGTGGGCTGCTGCCATCAGTCGTTCAATATTGGGATGGCTCAATCGCCTAGAAATTACATACATGCATACATGTAAAATTGTCATATTATAAATGTATAATAGTCATTTTGCAGGCCATTACCAGCCTATGCCAAAAACAAGATAAAAAAATATCGTACATTGCGACGAGAATCTCATGCTGTATGTCCTGATCTTGAAGTCCTGCTATGCCATATGGGATCCTCTTTATGGCAGCGGGGTTCCCTGAAAAGAACCTCGATATACTTTCCCAAATGTTCCTTCACCCAACACGTTCTGTTCACTGTAATTGATTAGGGATTCATCCACTAATGGCAGGCGTTGAGAATACACTGCAAGATATCAAATAGCGAAGACACAATCTACATCAACATTTAACCATTTTTGTATTTTTAATCAAGGCATGATTCCAGCTTTAGAATTTTTTTTAACATAGAGTATTACTTGACTAATTGTATTACTTACATTATGGTAAAATGGTGACTACATTAGATGACACATAAAACACCTCATTTTGTGGGCAACACCTTCTTCCATGGGCCTCTCTGGATTCGGAGTTGCAATTTGGATCTCTGGAACTGAGGTCTCCCTTGCACCCTGATCTGGAATTAAGAAAATATTCAAATGAAAATGATGTCAAACTTACACTTTATACAAAATACCTTGGACTAGCACTCCTACATACTGTTCTTAGATTAGATTAGATTCAACTTTATTGTCATTACACATATACAAGTACAGTGTAACGAAATGTAGTTTAGGTCTAACCAGAAGTGCAATTAGCAAGTGCAGATATACAGTGTGAATAAATACAGAATACAATTTTAGGGAAATACTATACAAATGTTGTACGAAAAATATGACAGTCGGTATGTACTATGAACAATATATACAGAAGGCTATATACTGTGAACATTAATGTACAGGTGGTTATGAACAGATAACAATATAGACAATACAATAGTGCAAGTGACTTGAGTGTGCATTAATTACAGACATTAGCTATTAAAGTTACAGTGCAGTAGATGAGTTAATGCGGTTATTAAAGATACAGTGCAGTACATGAGTTAATGCAGTTGTTGAAGTTATAGTGCAATGCATGAGTAGATGCAGATAATACAGTTACAGTGTATTAGATGAGTTAGTGCAGTTATTGAAGTTACAGTGCAGTATATGAGTTAATGCAGTTATTGAAGTTACAGTGCAATAGATGAGAATAGATGAATAGTGGATGCAGTTAGTTATGCAATAAATGCAATAGATGAGTTACAGTGCAGTAGATGAGTTAATGCAGTTATGAAAGTAGTTTATTAGTGCAAATGAGCATTCAGTGTAATATTCCTGGTGTGCAAGTGAGCAGTATAGAGTGGAAATGATGCTATGTGTGTGTAAACAGTCCGGTAGAGCAGATAACATGAAGTACTGGTGTGTACAGTTCAGTCATGGATGCAGCCCTGTTATGCAAAGTAAACAATATAGTAGCAGCGTTAAAGTTATGAGGGTTAGTGGAATCAGTGGGGAGCAGAGTTCAATAATGAAACAGCTCTGGGAAAAAAGCTGTTTCCTAGTCTGCTGGTTCTTGTCCGGAGGCACCTGTAGCGCCTACCGGAAGGCAGGAGAGTAAACAGTCTATGAGCGGGGTGAGAGGAGTCCTTGAGAATGCTGCGAGCTCGACGCAGACAGCGTTTCCCCTGGATGTCCTCAATGGAAGGGAGTGTAGTCCCTGTGATGCGCTGGGCTGTTTTCACCACCCGCTGCAGTGCCTTGCGCTCAGCAACAGAACAGTTCCCGTACCAGACTGTGACACAGTTGGTCAGGATGCTCTCTATCGTGCAGCGATAGAAGTTCACCAGGATAGTTGAAGACAGTTGGTTCTTCTTCAGTGTCCTCAGAAAGAAGAGACGCTGGTGAGCCTTCTTGAGCCTTAGGGTCATGTTTGTCAGGCATCCTATAGAAAGGAATCCATACAACATTTTTCTGAATCCTCAATAGATATATGATAACATATCTACCATATTATTAACTTAGTATCTTCCCTTCCTCTGGAGCTCTGTTTTATTCATCCATACTGAACAGCTTACAGCAGCTTAAATTTAATAATTACAAGACAATATTTAACGTCTATTTATTTATTTTTAATGTAATGTCAGCCAATCATTAATGACCTGAGCTGTTAGGTCATTAATGTAAAGAAGTGTTTCAAAAGCCTTTTAGTGTTCCACACTAAAAATAACAGAATGCTACTATGAACAACATGATGACAATGCCTAATGTCTGGGTGAATTATTCCTTTAAGGATTTACCTGTACCTGAATCAGCACTAGCGGATCTTGCTCCACCTTGATCTGAATTCGTGGATGTTCCTGTGCCTCCACTCAAAGATCTCTCTGAATCAGCACTTGTGTTTCTCCTAGAACTTATATCTAAACTTAAGGATTCTCCCTGAACCTCTACCATCTATCTTTCTACACTTCGTTGTAATGATCTTCCTAGACATCTAGATCTCTTAGGTTGGAAATCCTATCGTCAAAAAAGAAACTAAATAAGTATGAGGGCCTAATTAAACATCTTCTTAAGACATTGTTTATAGAGACAATATTGACAAAATTAACCAATTAATGTTGTTTTACCACGTCTGAGTCTTCCATTTCATCATTTCCTTGAAAAAAGGAGCATTTAATAGATATATATATTAATTTCAAATCATTAGCAACAATAAACTAGTATTAGCAAAATGCATAATGTTGTCACTGGAATTGAAAACATACCTAATGCTGAACTGCTTTCACCGAGGCAGATAATATCTGTAGACACAACAAGATACGTTATAAGAACTAAAGGGATCATAACTCCGACATTAAACATCTCCTTTCGAAATCTACAGTACAATACCCCTTTCTCTACGTCCAATATAAAATGTTCTCTTCCAGGGAGTTGGAATCTCAGAGATCCATATTCTTGGCAAAACTGCTCCTTTGTCCACCTTGTGCCATCTGAATGGCAAAAAGTAAATGTACTTCCTTCTCTTTCCTTTTCTGTCCAAAATGCATCCTGAGCAATACGTATTAGTTCATCATAATCTTCTGTGCCTGCCACTAGGATCCTTGGGAGGGCTTCTTCAAGAATGACTTTTTGATATCTGCCTGGTTTTTTGGATGTTCGTGGTTTCCACTCCATGGGACTCATTTTTATCTTGCAATACAATAGAAATATAAGGTTGGTAACATTCCTTAAAGCTTACACTAATCATGTTAAATAGTTATAACAATACCATAAGCTCTAACCTTTAACAGGGACTTTTCTTTCCGACGAAGGGGAAACTGACATTTTTTCACCTGGGGTTTTATTAAATGTTTTGCCTTGGTAAATACTTGTGCAGCATCTTAATAAACAGATTGGTTAATATTTCCTACAGTACAGTAACACACAGTAACAGCACCCTGAAATAAAAGAACTGGCAACTGAGCAACAAAACAAACATTTTTAAGATGCATTAATTTCATTTAATTGTGTCTCCTTACCCATAAATGCCTTCTCATTTTTTTCTTTTCTCTCTATAAAATTAGAAGAAAATATTTAAAATACAGAGCAAAAGGAACAAGGAAAAATAGGTCAATAGGTGAATAAAAAGTGGAATACCCGATGTTCCTTGACTTCCTTCACTGTGTGCGTCTTCTCCACACAATAAATGTTTTACTCTGGCATCAAAGCCCTTTTGTGTAAGTTCATCTAGAAATAAAGTGACAAATCAATTTCAAGCATATGACAACCTCTAGTATGCATCCAGTCACAAGCAAAGCTATTATAATGTAATATTACTGTTTGCATTACATACCATTTTCCAGTTGTTTGCGTAATTCATCGTATGCTTTTATCTTATCCATCCCTTCAAAGAAAAAGAAGTTTGCACATTTCACTTTGATTAGCAGAACACCAGTTTATACTTAACTAGTTTATTTTTAACGTTTTCATCAAGTCATAAAGTGTATTTATAGAATGCCATAACGTATCATAAACACTTTTAGCAATCAAACATTTGTAACTTTTAAGACAATACAAGAAAATCGAATGTTTTTAAATTGCAATACCCCGCCAACATTGGATTGTACATAGTTTACAATCCCAGGTTAAAGGCTGTTTACTATGGAGACAATACAGGGTCCTATATCTTTGCAAAAAAAAAAAGTTTTGCAAAAAAAATAAGTTTCGCAAAAAAAAAATAAGTTTTGCAAATAAAAAATAAGTTTTGCAAAAAAAATATAAGTTTTGCAAAAAAAATATAAGTTTTGCAAAAAAAAAAAAAGTTTTGCAAAAAAAAAGTTTTGCATCGCTCCTTTAAATCCGCGTTTCAGTCAATCGCTCCTTTGCGAAACTGTTTTCTCTTTGCGCTTCACTTTTCTTTGCGCCTCGCTTTGTGTCCCTGATTTGACGTGGGGGAGGAGACAAGAGATTGGGGAGGAGACAAGTAGACTGTGGCGCGACGACGTCATGCATGTATAAGTGCGCATGCGCAACGTGACGTCCTTTATGCTTTTTTGTTTTCTTCCGTATACACGAACAAGTTCTAACAACACGGGGATGGATTCAATTTCAATGTCACTAAGTGATTGAGCATGTTTATTTGTTATAACAGTGCTGTCTTTGTCATAGTCACAGAGGATGTCATTAAAAAACGTTAGTTTGTGATACGGGTTTACATTTGAAATGGCACGGTTTCTTTTTAATATTTTTATAAAAGAGCTCTTAAACAAATAAAGGCTTGAAAATATCAGAGCTAAACGTTTTTAAAATCAGTATTGTTTAGCTGTGCGTTCACAACCTGAGTACTGCTGGTTTACATCAACTGCACTTCTATTTCTAATTAATTTTTATATTGTTCTTCTCTTTTTCTCACATTTTTAATCAATTTAATTGCAGTTTTATTCTTTCTTTAAATCTAATTTGTGATCTTAAATAATTGCCATTTTAAAGATACGTCTTATTTCTCTTTGCCAATCATTTTATGTAAAGCACTTTGAATTGCCCTTGTGTATGAAATGTGCTACATAAATAAACTTGCCTTGCCTTGCCTAAGACGCACTTACTCTATTAACGAATTGTTCAAGGCAACTCGGATTTCGGGAATTCCAAGCCTCAAACCCAGAAGTAAATGTTTTACATCACTAAATGACATGAATAAGTCAAATTGTTTTGGCTATCTTTAATATGCCCCGACGCCGCGTGATTGACAGGAATGCATTGATCTCGGACATAATATCCAAGGTCTGAGTTTACACATTCATGAGATAAAATACATGAAAACATCACCTCGTAAGGTAAACAGGACACACATGCGCAATAACGTTTGCTTGACCACTTAACGTTAAGGCGCACGGGCACAAAAGCATGCATGAGGTCAACATACATGACTTCACCGCGCTACAGTCTGCAGCGGGGACTACTTGAACGTAAGGGGAGGCAGGTTCAGGTCACTTGTCTCCTCCCCAATCTCTTGTCTCCTCCCCCACGTCAAATCAGGGACACAAAGCGAGGCGCAAAGAAAAGTGAAGCGCAAAGAGAAAACAGTTTCGCAAAGGAGCGATTGACTGAAACGTTGATTTAAAGGAGCGATGCAAAACTTTTTTTTTTGCAAAACTTATATTTTTTTTGCAAAACTTATATTTTTTTTGCAAAACTTATTTTTTTTTTGCAAAATCTTATTTTTTTTTTGCAAAACTTATTTTTTTTTTGCAAAACTTATTTTTTTTTTGCAAAACTTATTTTTTTTTTGGCAAAACTTATATATTTTTTGCAAAACTTATTTTTTTTTTGCAAAACTTATTTTTTTTTTGGCAAAACTTTTTTTTTTTTTGCAAAGATATAGGACCCTGTATTGTCTCCATAGTTTACCTCCAATTAAACTCGCTTGAAAATGTCCCAACAAGTTCTATCAATTAATTAACAAACTCATGGAAATGTGAACCTCTCGCGTGAACCTGTTTGTCTGCCGTAAGTGCTGTTCGAAAACGGTTTGCGGCAATGACGTCACGCGGGGGGCGTTGCCATTTCTAGAGTCACCTGATGCTTTTTAGTCTGAGGTCGTTTTGCCCGATGCCTTGTTGTTCACCGACGGTGTTTTGTTGAGAACTGATGCCGCTTTGTCTGAAGAGCGATGCCGTTTTATCTGATACCGGAGTACTGACGCTGAGGTCTGACGATGTCCTAATATGTATGCCGTACTACAGAAGCTTTAGTCCAGATTAAAAACACACTTGTTTAGCTGTGCATTCACAACCTGAGCACTGCGCTACTTTACATCAACTGCACTTCTGTTTCTAATTTATTTTTATTTTGCTCTTATTCTTTTTATATATACACTCACATTTTAATCAATTTTATTGCTGTTTTATTGTTTTAAATAATTTGCATTTTAAAGATACGTTTTATTCTTTCTGTCAATCATTTTATGTAAAGCACTTTGAATTGCACTTGTGTATGAAATGTGCTATATAAATAAACTTGCCTTGCCTTGCCTCTCTATTGAGCATTTAAGTGACACTTTGGGGCCTTGCACAGTAAAAAGTTTAACTTAATGCAAATAAGCTATGGTGACATAACAAGCTCTCTGATTGGCTAGTACCCAAACTTTACCTTAGGAGTTAACTGTGAAATGAGTGTGCGACCAACAACTGGCATGATGGTTATTTATACAAAAGGTTCTCAAGCTTGGGTCATAAGAATAGCTGTCAGGATTATTTAAAAAGTCATCTGATCCGGATTGTTTGACGTCATCTTGATGGTGTCAAACCTTTATTTTTTAGGTTTTCATAATAGAAAAACCTTTCTGAGGCTGAACTTTTCCTCCAGTGATGATGTTGCACCTGAGAGCAACAAAATCCTCCATCAGGTGAGAAAAGGAGGTGAGATGTGATCTATGAGAGTGTTTGATGTCTGTAAATATATGAGATCAGTGATAACAGTATTTTATGCGTGGATTGAAATATTTGATGTATTTCAGCTCCAGTCTGCTCTGGGATCACACATCTCTGATTTTAAGCTGTCCTGGACACAACTACCCAAGAAAGAGAAAACGAAACAGAAGGACAGAGGCAAGAACACACACTTTAAAACTTGACCGAACAATAGATTAAATCCTACTCAATGTGGAAAATCACAGAAATCAGTTTTAGAAATCACAGTCAGTGGTTGAATGGAGATCAGCTGTGTTTAGTCCAGGGCTTGAGCGACGGAGGAGATTTTATGGTCAAATCCTGTGAATGTTTTGTTTTATTTATTATGGATTTTAGAGTGCAGCATCTTATAAAATCAGGGCTGGCAGAAGACAGAGACTGCTTTTAACACATGACGAGTGTTGGGTGTGACAAGTTATTAAGTTATTACTCACTGTGATTTAATTACTTTTCCCTTGAAAAGGTGAAGTAAGGGATTACTCTTATTTTTCAGTTATTTAATTACAGTTACGCCTGATGTATTTAAACTAAATACTGTTTGTAATATGTGTGTGTGGAATAATGGAATTGACATCAAAATTGAAAGTATAACTATAAATTTTTTCTCACATTTGTAATACTGTGGTCAGTTAATAATAATACTTTATGTTGTTTATATTTTTTATTTGAATGAATTAAAAGAGCTGTTTCATCTTTACCCTTGATCACTTAACTAATCAAGGTTGATGTGAGATATAGAAATTAATTAGAAATAAGTCATGAAATACTTTTTGGAGAGAGTCATCTATTGAAAGCGAAAAGAATAAAGCTAAAGAATTTGTTTTGTGAGTTTATAAAATAAAGGGTGTCAGCTGCAACATAAAACTATTTTACTTTCTTGCATCTGTGCCTGCACACGCCTGAGTAGATGCTGTTCATGTTTTTCACCATCAGATGGCAGTAAACATATCATGTCAATTGCAGCATTAAACACTCAATATTATTATTAATCATTACCAACGCATTTCGTGACTTTTCACACAATCTGAACATAAGTGATGTGCAAAATTGTCAGTCTTGCGCACAACCATATTCGAGGCTTCCGCCACTTAACCCATCCATTGCAACACTTTTTATTTTGAATTGCAGACTATGCAAGATTGTACAAAAAAACTGTCAGGAAAACAATTAGGATATTCCATGACAATTATGTAGACAGTAAAGTACATAAAGACAATGAAGGGATTAAATGAATGATAGACAAAGAGACATACATAAAGGAGGAGAAGAAATTACAATGCATTTTAAGAAGACAAAATACACGAGGAGTCAAAAAGCAGTCAAAATAATGGATTTTTCTCACCAGGCATCTTCAAGAACCACATTGTTTTAGAGAAAAAAAATTAATAAAAGACTTGAGCAGTGAGTCTACGCCAGTCAAAAGTAAAAAAAATTGCCAAACAAAATGAAAAAATGTAAAGATTTAAGGCCTTGTTTAAATGGGGAAATAAATCAAAACTAAATTTCTGAAACAGTTTACAAGAAAAAAATAAGTGTGTTAATGTCTCCTCATCATTACCATAAAAAGTGCACAAATTTGTGATGCCATCATATTTGGACACAGTTTCTTTGGTCTTGTAAGGTAAGAAATTATTTGGTAACAACCAGGCACTACTCCTATCAATGTCATCTATTAAAGCGGCCCAATATGACCTTCCTCGAGGCACAATTCTGTCTCTTTTCTGATAAATCTGGCGGATGTTTTTTTATTATTACATTTCTTGTCATAAATATTTACGCCACACAGTAACAAAACAGACACTTTTATAACTTTATGTCAATATTAAATGTATGTTTTTTTACAGCCTTTGACCGTTTGCATTAGACTTGAGGAAAGTGCTTTTAAAATAGTATTGAAACATTTACGGAATAGGGAGGTTATGGATGGTCACGAAGCGTTCATAAGACAAGACAATACCAGATTCATCACATAAAAAAAAAATATCAATGAAACCTCCATTGAACTAATCAGAGTACAAAAACAGACTATATACAGGTTATATCCATATTATTCCGCAAAAGATTTTTGTGAGAAGACATCCCTCTGGACATTTCACTGTCTCCACCCTCTTGACGTCACCACTGACAGGTTGATGAATGTGTTTCATATTTCTCAAACCTGAACAGGTATTATCTACACCTCTAAAAATATTTTTGAATATTTGTTTTTTTAATTTACAACAAAACAAGAAATTATGAAAAGATAAATAAATAAATAGAAACAAATAATGTAATGTAACTATTAAATATAAAACAGCTTTTAATTTCTATACCAAAATTGTTGTAAATACATATTTATAAAGCTTTATTTGCATTCTGAGCAGTTTTGATATATTGAGCTTCAAAGAAACCTCAAGGAAACTCAAAGAACATGTGTCTTCTTTCCTGTGTCTCATTGGTTAGAGCATGTCGCCAGCAGGTGTAAAGCATGTATAGATGGGGCAGATCATATGGCTGGAGGAAGGTCATTCCATTATTGTGGCCTGGCTTTTGAGAATGCCCGTTTACCTTTTCGCTTAAAGGACCCATTCGGTAAAAGTCCATGTTTTTCTGTATTAAAGTGCTTTAAAAGGGTCCTCATGGCATCTAGCAACCCTGAAAACGTGAAAAACAAGATCCAGTTAATTTGTTTTGTCAAGCCTTTCTCAACTCAACTCAACTCAACTTTATTTATATAGTGCTTTTTACAATTTTCATTGTGACAAAGCAGCTGTACATGAGACACATTGAATACAAGTAAAACAACTAAAGGCATATACCTGTAAAAACAAGAAAAAGGTGAAAACAACAAAAGACAGACATACAAATGCTCCACACACACAATATGCAAACATACATACACACACACATTGACATAGACGCACACACACACAATGAAAGCACACATTGGCGATAAAGGAGAAAGAACCACAGGTCAAATATTAAACGGACTATAAATTCTTATATGCAATATTAATTATGTCTAATTTCTGAATTCTAAAGCAGCCCCCCCGGCCAAGCAGATAGTGCAAAACAATATGCAAACGGTGGCGAGGAACCCAAAACTCCCATCGAGAAAAAAAACCTCAGGAGAACCCAGGCTCAACCAAGGGATTCCAGTTCCCCTCTGGCAAAAGCTGCTGCCTTTGCACAAGCTCAACAGTGCTTGCACAACAAGGCTAAATAAAAATAAAAATGATAGATTTAAGATTATCATTAACAATCTAATAGCATATGAAATGTTGTAGGAAAATCAAAGTTGTGGCGTCCTTTATCCAGCTCTATCCTCTTAGCTCTTGTCAGGTCACCGCTTCCCATTCTCAGCTCTGCCATCCGGTCTGGGCATGAACTGCATCCTGCGGTAACCTTTGAACAAAGAAACAAGACTGGCTGAGAGTAGAGTACTGTTCTGCACTCTTTGATGCAACAAGTGCATCATTTGTTGTTGGATGTGTTCCTGGTTCCGGTTGATCTAAATAATGCAGCCTAAATCCTCTGAGGATTAATATTATGGAAGTGTAGTGTATGCAAGATTAAAAAGATGAGTCTTTAGTCTAGATTTAAACTGACAGAGTGTGTCTGCCTCCCGGACCGTGCAGGGAAGAATATTCCAAAGTTTAGGCGCTAGATAAGAAAAGGATCTTCCACCTGCACTTGATTTTGAAATTCTAGGTATTACCAACTGACAGGACGCCTGAGAGCGTAATGCACGTGGAGGTCTGTAATACAATAGAAGTTCATTAAATACTGCGGCGCTAGACCATGTAGGGCTTTATAGGTAATAAGCAAGATCTTAAAGTTAATGCGATGCTTTATAGGTAACCAGTGCAAGGTTGACAGAACCGGGGTTATATGCTCATACTTTTTAGTACGTGCAAGAACTCGAGCTGCCACGTTTTGAACCAGTTGCAGTTTTTGTAATAGGCCTGCAGGGCAACTGCCTAGAAGTGCATTACAATAATCTAGTCTTGATGTCATGAATGCATGAATTAATTTCTCTGCATCTGACAGTGACAGCATATGACGTAGTTTAGATATATTCTTAAGATGGAAAAATGCAATTTTACTGGTGTTGGCGACATGGCTTTCAAATGACAGAGTACTATCGAATACAACGGCAAGATTCTTAGCTGACGACGAGGGTTTCATGGAGCATCCGTCAATAGTTAAGCAGTATTCTTGGTTGTTACGTATAGCGGTTTTCAGTCCAGTAAGTAACACTTCTGTTTTGTCAGAGTTCAGTAGTAAAAAATTGTTACTCATCCAGTTTTTTAAGTCAACTATGCAATCCTTTATTCGATCGAACTGCTGGGTTTCGTGAGGCTTTGAGGAAATATAAAGTTGAGTATCATCAGCATAACAGTGAAAGCTAATTCCGTGTCGCTTTATTATATCTCCTAGGGGTAGCATGTATAATGCGAAGAGCAGAGGCCCCAAGACTGAGCCCTGTGGTACACCGTACTGGACTTGTGATTTGCGGGACACCTCATTGTTTATTGCTACAAATTGAAAACAGTTGGATAAATAAGACTTGAACCATTTCAATGCTATTCCGTTAATGCCGACGTAATTTTCGAGTCTATGTAGAAGTGTGCTGTGGTCAATGGTGTCAAATGCAGCACTGAGGTCTTGCAGCACCAGTAAAGAAATACAGCCACGGTCAGACGCTAAAAGCAGATCATTTGTAACTCTGATCAAAGCAGTCTCTGTACTGTGACATGCTTGAAATTCAGACTGGAATTCATCATTAATGTCATTCCTTTGGAGGAAGGAGCATAATTGAGTTGAAACTACTTTTTCCAGAACTTTAGATATAAAAGGTAAATTCGATATAGGCCTTGTTATTATCTAGTTCTTTAGGATCGAGTTTGGGTTTTTCGACAAGGGGCCTTATAACAGCCACCTTAAAAGCTTTAGGCACATGTCCTGATGTCAGAGATGAGTTAATAATACTAAGAAGTGGATCTATAATTTCTGGGAGCATTTCTTTCAGTAGTGTTGTAGGTATGGTATCTAGCATGCATGTTGTTGATTTAGATGATCTAATGATTTTAGACAGTTTATCGTGATCAGTGGCGGCTGCTGGTCTTTCAAAGAGGGGAAGCTCATTTCACAATGAATGAATGAACAAACTATCTAAAAAATTATATAAACACGACGGAGGAAATGTGGGTATACATTAAACTGAAACAAGGAATCTGGTGTATAATTGTGTGAAATGTTTGATGAAAATTGGCAAGCAATTTCGGCAAGCAAATACCAAGAAATAAATTGCAGCAGTTTGTCTTTCAACTACACTTGAATATCCGCAATGGGACTGAGATTGAATAGCTTTAGCGTCAGCGACTTTTTATAGAACAAAATCGCTGTCAATTAAAATGAGATGCAGTCTTTCGACAGACCCTCCAATCATCACGCAGACGCTCGGAGTCCGGGCCAGCCCACTCCTCCATTCATCCCAGAGACGCTGAGCGTCCTTGGGCATGACATAATCGCAGCATTATCATATGACCGTCTTGTTTCTAAGCACTGAAAAAAACTGTTTAAAGCAGCCCCATTGAAGTCAATGGACGCTGGGCTTCAACAGAGTAATGCACTCTACGCTACGGGAATGAATGAGAAGGAAATCGAGTCAGCCGACCTAAGAAGCTGATTCTGAACGAAATTGTTTTCGTTCGAGATGAACGTGTTTAACGCATTTTTAGTCAATAAAATGTTAACAAAATATTACATATATTTGACCATTCATTTTTTGACAATTATAGGGGAAGCTGAGCTTCCCTTGCAGTCTTAAAGAAATCACGTATGATCGTGATCTACTGTAGAAAATAATTGCAATTTCTCCTTAGGGGTGCTATAGTTAGTTTGTTCAGCTGGTTTAACTTCAGGTTGCAATGTTATAATTTTTTCTCTTATATCTTGGATTTTACTAGTGAAGTAGTTCATAAATTCATCACTGTTATGCTGATAATCAGGATCTGACGTCGCTGACGACTTATTTTTTGTTAATTGAGCCACGGTGTTAAATAAGAACCTAGGGTTGTGATGGTTTTCCTCTATTAGTGATGAAAAGTAGGCGGATCTAGACGTTTTTATGGCATTCCTATATTTTCGAGTACTATCCTTCCATGCTATACGAAATACCTCTAAATTAGTTTTCTTAAAGTTGCGCTCCATTTTCCGGGACGCTTTCTTTAGAGTCTGAGTGTGTTCATTATACCACGGTGTTGGGCTGCTATTTTTATGTCTAATTTTTTTTAAACGCAGAGGAGCAACTATGTCTAATATTTCCGAGAAGGTAGAGTTAAAATTTTCAATAGTAATGTCAAAATCGTCAACGTTTTACACATGCTAGATATTTTAGACAATTCAGGCAGATTATTGAGAAACGCATCTTTGGTAGTTGAAGTAATCGTTCTACCATATTTGTAACAAGGAAATTGATTTGCAGCCGTAGGCCATTGAAACAAATATAATATCAGACAATGATCCGAAATGTCTTCACTCTGCTGAACGATTTTAACATCGTCCACATTTATACCATAAGAAAGTATTAAATCTAAAGTATGATTACGAAGGTGAGTGGGTCCTGACACATGTTGACTAACGGCCATGGAGTTAAGAGTGTCTTTGAAAGCCATGCCCAAGGCATCTGTATCATTGTCTACATGGATATTAAAGTCACCGACGACAAGGACTCTATCTGCGGCCAGTACTAGTTCTGATAAGAACCCACCAAAATCTTTAATAAAATCTGTGTGGTGCCCTGGAGGCATGGGTACGTGAAGTACCATGACTTCAAAATACTTACATTTAAAATTAGACTTCTGAGAGATGAGAAAACTTCTGAGAGATGATAAAACCTTTATCTGCAAGCATGTCAGAAATCAAGCTGTTAAGATTTCCTAGGAGGAGACATTAGTGAATCATCTGCAAATAGAACAGAAATAGAACATCATTTTTTGACCCATGTTCTGTGGGAAATTTCAGCTCTTTTAGACAAGAGGATTGAACAAAAGCTGAATGTATGGGCTCGCCACCTTGTATGTGCTAGAAAAAAACGTAGGTATATACATATATATAGAGAGAGGTCTAGATATAATTCACAATTTTACGGTTTCAACAAATTGAATATAAGAAATATTTTATAAGAAATAAAACATTCTGTCAGTCTTTCATTGGTGCATCAGACTGATGAATCCAGTAAAGAAACTAATAAACACAAAGGTTGTTAACTTCACTAAGGTGTTGTTTTCTGAGTTAGAGCACAAGATTTTCATGTGTATTTGGTGATTCATTTCATTTTCATGACACCAGATTTGATTTGTAAATAAGACATAAGTTGACAGGTCCATGGTGTTCTATACCTTCAGTGCTGATGTCCTCATGAGGGTTTAAGGAGTAGCCGTCAAATGTCCAGAGGGATGATGTTTAAACACACAGATGTGAAGAAGCAACTGACACCACTGGACTTACAACACATTGCCACCTTGTGTTGATTTTCAAAAATGCATTTTATTTTAGTCTGGCTTCCAAAAGTGATCTATTTTGACTGCATGTATACTAGTGAACAAAATCATATGAACACACATTGTCATGATGGTAGTTTAATATTAATTAAATATTAATTATTAAAATATTTATTTTGGGCTGATGTCGGAAAAAAAACTTCTTTATTTTGTTACTAGCTAGTACTAAGTTGTATTTAGCTTTGATTTGTACAAGAAAGTTTTGAAATATGTGATTGTGAGAAAAAACCCTGGGAACTCTACCAGGCCATCTGCCTAACAAAACAAAAACAAATTAACACAAAGAAGACTCAATTTTTATAACTTGCAGATTCAACTTGACAGGAATAATTTGTAAATTTCCTTTTTAAAACTGAATTTATTTAATTACTTTACTCGATCTTGGACATCATCATGTAGTGCGGGGGAGGTGGTAACATGTGCATGATGTGATAATGCGTTTTTACACATGCCCATATCTTTGTACGAGCTATGTCTGTAGTGGGAAAAATGCCCACGATGAGAAGCAAAAGAACAAGAAGGCATGTGTTTTTGTACTTATTTTGTTTTTAGTTTAGCCAAATGATGCAAGTACAGATTTCAAATTCAGTATTTGTCCACTGGCATAAAGTTTGTTTAAGTTGCACGTTCAATAGTCTGAATTCAGGGACCCTCGACAAAGTTACATAGGCTACACATAAATACATTTGTTTCTAACTTCAATAGCATTCAAAGGGAATGACTTACAGTCATAACACCAGCTGTAATGTCAGCTATAAAGCACACCGTTTAGATTTTTAGATTTATTGCAATAAACTGTCATATAATATGTAAATATTGCTGTTTTACTACTGTATGGGTTCATGTACAAAATACACAAGTATTTAAAGCTCAATAGCATTTACAGGGAATGACTTAGCTATAAGGCACACCACTACAATCCACTGTATTTCTTTTGCCCATGATGACATGAAAACTGCTCTCTTCTTCACTCTTCTCTTGAATCTTTAAAAACACTCCTCTCAGAACACCTCCAGCTGTCATTGAAGCCCGAATTAACAAATCAAATCATGTACGAATGCAATGCAAATAAAGTCTTTTACATGTGTTAGAGACAGATAAAAGGTCATTAGGCGTATATACGTTGTGTTTATTCAGTTCTGTTTTTAAAATGACCATACTTTCAAGTTTCATTTAAATACAGTTCTTTTTTTTTTTTTTAAATGTGTTACATCACTATGCTAACATCAAATACTTCTGGGAGTCAGCGGCTGTCTCAATACTGAATGTTTGTTGGATGATCTATCGTGAGATTTAATGCTTCAGTTCGAGCATTGATTATTTACAATCAGATCTTCATAACAAAACCAGCCCAATGACCAAACAAGACTAAACCAACTCAAGTCTTTAAACATGAAGTTGGGTTTTCTGCAAAGATCCTTGGAAGATGCAAATTAAAATGACCTGACTTTCTACTGTCCCGTAAAAAAGTTTTGTTTAGATCTGTTCTGCTTGGAGCTCATTTGTTAAGAAGATCGATTCAAATTTAGGATTCCGTGCTTGTACATAAAACAAATAAAATAAAATGGATTTCTTATTTGTCATTACTATTGAAAAATAGCTCAAACAATAAAGTTAACGCAATTAACCAAACATTGGATCAATTTCCATAAGGAATCTGCATATACTAAGTGCAGCAAGGGTTTAGAGCAGGGGTCTCAAACTCGCGGCCCGGGGGCCAATTGAGGACCGTGGGATGATATTTTGTGGCCCACTACTTGGCATCAAAGTTTAGTGTTAGTGCGGCCCGCACGTTGTTCTCAATCGCACCTTTTTGCCGAGTCTTGCCATGCTTTTATTGTTTTATCACTTATGACAGGGTTCTCCAACCTTTTTTAGCATATGCGCTGTTAATGCAGCGTTAGAAAACTCCGTCAGTTATTATTTTTTACTTTCACCTTCTGTATGACTGAAGTCAGGGGCGCCCGCAGGATTTAATCTTATTGTACGCACAGAATCCCCACCCAATATAAAGCTCACTCACATGCAAAAACCAAATACTCAAGAAAATCCACAAAACTGTTATAGCACCAGTTCATTTTAATGTCAGGTTGAAGTTCATTAGTGGAAGTCCAGTAAGCCTGGTGTCTTTCATCGTGTACATCATGTACACACTGCAGTTTCGGAAGTGACAATCACATTTACTGTAAACACAGGTGATAAGTTATCATTCATGTCATTCCTTTTTATGCTTGATATTTGGTCTACAGCTCATAAATGTCAGCACTTTACTTGTATTAAAATTGCCCACTACGTATATTTAAGTTTTTGTGATCTCATAAAATATAACCTATTTAGATTTTTAGGTTTATAATGTTAGACCTAGTTGGTTGATTTTATAAATGAAGATCTGGCAACAAGTTACTTAAACAGATCGTCAGAACGACTAACCATACACACATTTGATTTTACAACATACACACTATTTATTTATTTACTCTTATTCTCTCTTGCTTTCTCAATATGTCATGACTCATGAGTACAAACATTCATGTTGAAGAACTGTTAATATTAAAGATTGAGAAGACTGGATAAGTTGTGCTCCTTTTTTTGGAATACTTGAAACCCTTTTTTATGGAATACTTAATGCGGCCCATCCTGACCCAGACTCTACCTCCAGCGGCCCCAAGGTAAATTGAGTTTGAGACCCCTGGTTTAGAGAGTTACATTTAAGGTTTTTATTAGGAATTAAGAAATTATCATCACAGTGGATTATTTTTGAGCTCACAGGAGCATGTCCTAAAGCTCAAAGATGACTTTCAAGTCATAAAATGATCAAATGCAGTGGGACTTTAAATGTAGCATCACCATCAGTATTCTGGTGACAGGTGCAACTTAACATGCGAGTGGAAAGATCAAGGTGAAATATCTAGTGTCAATGTGGTGTAGATCCACACAACCCAGCCCTGAATACATTTACATTTATATCTATGCATTTTGCAGATGCTCTCTATCCAAAGCCACTTACATTGCAGGATACTGTTCATTTGAATATGAATATGTGTGATTCCTGGATCAAACCCATGACCTTGGCATTGCTAGTCCTTGGCCGTCCTTTAACCACTGAGGAAAGCAGGAAATAAAGAATACATTTTGTAAATTTAACTATTCTTGAGTAATCTTTCTCAGTTCATCTTTAGGTGATGCAATTATTAACTCTATAACACAAACCCAAAATACTAATATTGTGAACAGTTATCAATAAATGACAGGATAACAGAAAATTAAGCGATCTCTTGTAGACAAACTAGTATATTTATGAATTAGGTATATTGTTGTACATTGAAACATTTAGCCGGACGCTTTTCCTACAGAAACCGTAACGGCTGAAACTGATGGAAATGGAAGAGAATAAAAAATAAAATAGCATTTTCTTTTGTCTCTCACATAAAAAGATTTAACACAAGAACCTGTCAAAGAAACAGAGATTCACAATATATTCTCAAAAAGATTCTTTCAGCTGACAATTGGGTTGTCAGTTCTCCAGCAAGCACGAGCAAGGATTATGTTAAATCAATTAAATCAATACTTACTTAATAGTTCTGTTTCACCACACTTTAAACCTTGTTTGAAGATACACGGTTACTGTCATTTCCCTTCTTTATGTCATACAACATTTGTGTTTGGTCTTATTTATGTTTGATGGCTTTTGACATCATGGATCTAGGGATGATGCTTTTTTTACAGCACAAGACATTGTATTTTGACATGATGGCAATTTATCAATTTTAATACAAAGTTTTGATCCATGATGTTAATCTGCATCTAAAATAAAGTGGAGCAACCCAACGCGAATTCATATAAAACTGGGATCAACAAATCCTAGATTTGCCCTAACCTCTCCCCTGCCTACAAATCTCTGTGATTTATCAGATCCCATTTGCTCATTCTCACCAGATGGAGGATTTTGTTGCTCTCAGCAGATACAAAAACACTGGAGGAACATTTTATCCTAAGAAAAGGGCTTCTTAAATCAATCAACAGATTTACACGTTTGCTTAATAACACACAAAATTAAACTGATTGTAGGTTACTGCACAACGCTAAGACACTAAAAGTAATTTTAACACAAAGCATATTATATGATATTCTATTTTCTTTTTGAAAAAAAAAACGAGAGTTAACGCAACAACATACAGACAAGGAACAATCCGTATGCAAAGCAACGCCGAAAAGTCTGGGCATGCGTTTGGTTATTGCACAGGAAGATGAAGGATGACAATTTACACACACGTCATTGTGCACAACCTCAATACTTTATGAAGTTTCAATACAATTAGTTTTAGTGGAATATCCAGTCCAATTATACACATGAGATACAACCATCAGAAGACAACTAGAAACATCATGTTTCACAACAAGTAAAGAGGCCAAATGTGTAAGTAGATTATTTGTGATTTGTTTATTTGAAACAATGTATTTGTTGAGCTGAATTTGAAATTGAAGAAAAAAAAGGACTATTATATATTCATCATTGTTAAATAAAGAGATTTAAGATCAAAAAGAGTGTAGCCTATTGGTTGTGGGCACGGGGTGCAGCCTGCAGGAGACGGGGATGCTGAATGGCCGTTGAAGTTGCACATGGCAAATATATGCAGGTGTGTGTGATTACCAGCAGGCAGAGAGATCTTTTGGTAACAGTGGATTGCTTCTTCCACCCAAGTTGGTGGGTTTGGTGGTTGTAAAGCCAAAAGAGAGAAAGATTGTTCAAAGACTACTGGGAGAGGCCACGGTGTGTTCATCAACTTTGAGAGGCTACTGGTAGGACAAAGATTAATTTATTTAGTGACTACAAATGTTGTGTATGTTTGGAAGTTGTTTGTTGATGCTAGCAGTTTTAGCATCCGACATGCTAATTGGACATGTGCATTTGTTTTTACATTGAATGTAAACAGGTAATATCTTAACAATGTTATTTGTACTTTAATATAATTGAATGTACATTGCTTTCAATACTGTGTGTAGTGACTCATATATTTATATATATTTATTTATTTCTGTATAGGTTATTAAGCTAACCATCTGAAATGACCATTGAAACAAGTACAAGACCAAATCATTCTTGAGAAATTTCCAATAAATTGCTTCGATGATGAAGAATCAGATGTTTTGAGCTATTCCATGCACCCTCCAGAGTTGATTGAAGCCTTTTGTTCAAGTTTGGGCAGACATTGAGGCAAAGAACCCTGAGAACTTGACAGTATTTCAAATAAGAATTATTTTCTCTTATTATTTTATGAAGTTGTTTACATTTAGCTGAGATTCATCTCTACAGAGACAAAAACTCATGTGCAAAGTTTAATATGCGGTTTAAGCACTTAATTGAGGAATCTACAGACTTAGTAAAAGAAATGACAATTCAAAAGCAACACGATGTCAAGAACATGTAGTCTTATTATTTCAACTCTTTTGTTCCATTCTATCTAATTTGTTGTAATATACATAATAGTATTAAGATAATATATTGTGTAGTTTAAACAATTCTTGAAGATCTATATGTGATACAAATATTAACTCTAAATTCTAGTATTTGATCTGTTAACAATCAATGCAAGTTTAAGTATGAAGAGAAGCCTAAATGTAAAGGTAAACTATCTACAGTTTTCCTTCAGTTAAACCATATTTGTGTGTAAATTGTTGTAGAGGAGCGATAACGGCTTGAGCTCCTGATGGAAATCAGTGAAATATGATCTTCTGTACCACTCATGCAGATCTGTTAACACAAGAACCTGTAAACCAAATCAAAAATTCAGTTTGCAACCAACATATTTTACAAATGACAGGTAATTATGAGAATAAAACATGTTTAAGGCATAATCTTGGGCTCATCGTCTTGCACAAAGTCACATTTTTCAGACTCCAGGGTTACCTTCAGACAGCTGCGTTATTAATCATGGCTTTACATCACTCTGTATAGATCAGTTTTGTGTGCTCTCACACTAAAGAGTCTTTCTCTGTTCAGTCACTGTAATTCATTTTTAAAGAGACCGTACCTGCCTCCGTCCTCCTCCTGTTCTTCTTCTTTCTTGGGTAGTTGTGTCCAGTACAGTTTAAAATCAGAGATGTGAGATCCCAGACCAGACTACAGCTAAAATTCATCAAATATAATACACACATGAAACAAACAGTCATTTCTCATTCTCGCATCATCAGTCATGTGTCATATATTGACAGATGTTACGAATTCATCATGCATAAATGAGGCCCATTGTCATCAGTTTTTATAAAGGGTACCCAAGGCTACTTCAGGGGCCCCACAGACCATTACAGAAAATGTTGTGTTTAACACTGACCTCACACTACATTGTCATACATATACATCGAATTGCTGATTAGAGGCACAAGTGATAATTTTTACCACTCCATCTAAGTTTCACAAATGTTTACAAAACAACTTTACAGCATAATGAGATTTGTGTAATTCAAAATGAATATGGATTGAAAAAAATGAGTAAAATACAGGATATCTCTTGATTTCTGACCCTGATCTGTTAATGGAATCCAACGTTAACTTACACAATGAGAAGTTGTTCTGGCCAAGTCAAGGCACATTTTTAATTAGCTTTTTTTATTTTCTTTGTTACAAGCAGCCGTACATGAAACATAATGGGCTCTATTTTACAGATCTAAGGGCATGGTCTAAAGCGCAGGCCGCAAGTGCACTTAGGGTGTGTCCGAGTCCACTTTTGCAAGTTTAAGGACAGGAAAAACGGTTGGCACGCTAGGCGCATGGTCTTAATGGGCTGACCCTATTCTCTAATATTGCACCATTGAGTTTAGGGCAGCTTTAAATTGATCTGTGGTGCAGTCAATTTTCAGTTCCTCAAAATAGCAACATAGCAACAATGTGCCTGAACACACCTATTTTTTAGACCAGCACGCCCGAGAGCACACAAATGTGCGCACATGCATCCGCTATTTAAACACTAGGTGGAGGACGGAAAAATGATAACTGAATCGTGCTGAAACTAGCAGAAACACTTGCGCTGTGCCGGGTGTACGATAAGGCCCATTAAGTATAAGTAAAACAAGGTATACTACTAAAAACAAAAGGAGTGAACTCAAAGAATACAGACACGCACACAGGTTCATGTGTAATAATAAATGAACTAAGCAGAATGTTACTTTTTAAAGTAATATTAATAAATGGCGGCGAGGAACCCAAACTTTCAATGGAGAAGACCTGTTCCCCTTTAGCAAAAACTGCAGCATCTCTACAAGACAGTGCTTGCACAACCAGACTTGATGAAAAGAAAATAATAATCTAATAGCCGCTGACATTTTTGTGGTGAGGACTTGACGGTTGGCCATTCCCTTTTAACTCTACGTTCATCAATCCTACACACAAGGCTAGAGAGGGAAAATACACAAAGTACAATTCTTCGTCCTTGTGTAGGCCTACCGCTAAATACCATCCAGCCACTTTGTTCAACATGTTAAATCGGAGGCCAATCAATATCAGTAGTAAATAACATTTTTGGGTTGCACCCAGGGGGGCCAATTGGATGTCAAGGGTGTCAAGGGGCGCCTCTGGCTCTGCCACTGACGGTCATAAATATTTTTTCTTACCTGTTGGAGGATTTTGTTTCTCTCAGCAGCCACATCAACACTGGAGGAAAGTTTTAGCCTCAGAAAGGATTTTCTCTTATGAAAAACTGAACAAGAGTTGTAAAAAATTCAATAATTAGAACACGGCATTTGATAAAATTGCAACATGTGAAAATCAACCAGTAAACGAATAAGTTAGTTTATTTCAACAAGAATTAAATCAGTTAAAACTTATCATCGACCAGTTTTATAAACAACATACAAAAATCACATCCATTCACACAACCTCTGGCGTGAGTTTATCTTTGCCACAATGTAGCAAGTGTTATAGTTTAAAAAAGTAAAAATGTTAATGTTTTCTAAGGAAAACCCAATGATTTGCTTCTGTGAGCAGACTCAATAAAACTGAGTAATTGTGAATTCACATTTTAAAAACTAGACACCTTAAATATAATGTGGACCAACAATCTTTGTCATATATTTATGTTTTCATACTAGCCTTTTGTTTTGAAGCTTTGATGCAGTCATCCTCTTCTTATGGCACAAACCGGAAGTCATGTGACATTTGCATTAACCACGTGACATATTTAATTGAGACCCTACATTTTTTAATATTTACAGGAATTGCATTAAAATATGTGTCAGTAAGACTTGGCTTCATTAGGCTTTATAAATAAAGATCTACTTTATGGTCACTAAAGTAAAGTTTGTAATTATCTGTTAAACATCAATGTTTTCTGAACATGTTGATGGCAAAAAAAGTGACGGGTGTGCTTTTCGAAACATCAAGATAATGACCCCATGAAATAGCATTACAAAGCCAGTGAGAGCAAACATATTATTCATTTTCACTCTAACTCAGTTCACCTGATTGAAGTAAGTCATGTATAGCAGGGACAGAATTAAGGTATTTATTTTATAAATGATTTATTTAATTGTTTATGTTTGACTTAGATTTAACTGATATCAACACACTTTTACAACAGCTTGTGGTTTGTAAATATACACACAGCACTGAAGGATAATATACATTAATATCAGGAAAGTACTGTGACAGAGAATATACAGAAATTTCTCAAGTTCTACTTAAATATGAAATTACCTTTTCCATAGACCTCCACCTCACAAAGAACGAGATGATTTGTACGTCCAGACATGACCACATTCACATACTGTCCCACCATCCCATGACATGAGTAACTGATGGTGTTACCGGTTAGAAGACCAGAAGTTACAGCACATCTAGAGAGAGAGAGAATCAGTGAATCTCTATAGAGGTGTTTAAATCAATCAATCAATCTCCATAATAGTGTTCGACTGAATAAGCTTGCATCGGATTGTTGTTTCCATTGTTCTCTAGTGAGTTTCCAATATGAATCTCTGCTCCATTTGTTTGATCCTCACAGCAGTCTGATCGAGCAGTGATGACCACTGTACTAATGTCATGAATATCCAGAAGATCCAACCTCCACCATGGGTTACTTTGAGCTGTTGTAGCAGAGCAGTATGTAAGAATATCTGGATCTGCTCCATGTCGAACACCATCTATGGCATGGAGAGCAAGCCAGGTGGATGATGTGGAGGACTGCGTAACTGTTCCTTTGTGTGCTAAATTTGCTAAAAAACAAAAATGCTATATACAGTAAATGCAGACATACATACATATTGTATATATATATATAATTGATTTTTCCTAATAATGACCCCATGAAATAGCAAGGATATTAATAAGTTTTACCCTATAATTGCGTTCACCCTAATACAAAAGTAATATACAGCTGGGATTATAAATTAATTTAGCTAAAATATATATATACTGTATATATATAAGAGTATAAAAATAGATTTATAAGTTATATATGCTTCATTTCATTGGTATTCAAAGTCAGTTCAGTGACTATTTATTTAACTAAAGGAAGGGTTACTGTTATTTAGCTTGAAAACTTAATGCAATTTGGTCACAGAATCTGACTTGAATGTTACACTTCAAATGTTACAATGCTACACATGGACATTATTGTTTCATGACTCACATGATACATTATATATTTTCATTGATTTATAAGTTTCAAATAGATCAAATAATCAATTTTGTCAAATGAATTATTCCTTTCCAAGTGCTATCTAGAGGTATATAATTATGTGTTTGAAATTACCAGTTTCATAGACCTCCACCTCACACAGAATTAGAAAAGATGTTCGTCCAGACATGATCACATTCACATAACGTCCCTTCATCCCATAACATGAGTAACTGACAGTGTTACCAGGCAGAGGATTAGGAGTTACAGCACATCTAGAGAGAGAAAAACAATGAATCTCTATAGAAGTGTTTCAATCAATAAAAACTGATTTCATAAATAACTTTACATGGGATTGTTGCTTCCATTGTTCTCCAGTGAGTTTCCAATACGAATCTCTGCTCCACTGGTATGAACCAAATATTGGTCATGAGCAGTGATGATGACTGTAGTAATATTATATGTATACAAGAGATCCAACATCCACCATTGGTCACTTTGATAAGCTGTCGCAGAGCAGAATGGACTAGCATGTGCGTCTGGCCCATATCTGACACCATCTATGGCATGTTGAGCTTTCCAGTTCGAATATGTGGTTGACTGTGTAACTGTTCCTCTAATTGCTAAATTTTCTAGAAAATGTATATTCAAAGACAGGTAAGAAGTCAATCTGCAGATACAGTCAGAATAATGTATCATTTTATACAACAGTTCTTGACTGATTGGCTGAGAGCCGTGTGATATTCCACCACTAAGATAAGTCAAATGTACAGAAAGAAATTGAAATTAAAACAAACTGGGAGCAATTCCACAGCTCAATTCACAGCTCAATTCACAGCTCCCATTAATGGTTAGAAAACAGTGTGAACATCTAAAGCAGAGAATGTGTTCTATTCATTTGATTAATTGCTTTTGATTTTTTAACACATAAACCACAGACTAATACACTACTCACTTCACATTGAAATATCTCTCTGATACTTTATAACTGTTCTAAGAATACTGTCAACTATTTCATAACAAGACAGCTCCTCTTGAATGTCTACATCTATATCATATGAATATTCATTTAAATAATCAGTTCTAAAATAATAATATTGTTAAATGAATTGATGATAATTAATAATGATGCATCAACAAATCTGAATCTGTTGATGAAATTTCCAGTAGAAGCTCTTGAAAAACTCAGTGTCTGGACGAGTGATTATTAAAAACACTAATACCAGAATGAAGCATTAGAGAACCGTCAGAAACAGATTCTCATGAGAATTAAACTGTCATCTAACCACAAACTTACAACAATGAATCAAGAATAAAAACAATCATTTAGATCATTGTATATTTCTATGTCAAGAATCAAAAGAATTGTACCTGCTAAACTACCTCTAAAAGAAACAAGACCTGTTGAACAAAAACAAGAATTGCACACATAAAGTATCTGACAATGAATGAAATGAAGAATGACAGACAGCATGTATAATGTTGAGATGTCTGTGTGTTATATCAGAAGATGATGTGAGGTTTACTCACCAAAAAGTAAAATCGGATGAAAGAGTTTGTACATTTCACTGCTGAGCAAAAGGTATAGAGAATAGAAGAGATATTCAGCATGCACTGCGATCTATTTCACATAGCATTGGATCTTTAGAAAAGCTCTTCTCACCTCCAGCTTTCAGCTTAGGTCAAATTAACAAATCAAATCAGGTAGAAATGCAAATCGAGAAATATGAAAATAGTGACCTTGCCTGTGTAATTACCAGAAAAAAGGTCCTAAGATGTCTGTGTGCTTGTGTTCCTTCATTCCATTCCATTCCATTCTCTACCGCTTATCCGAACTACCTCAGGTCACGGGGAGCCTGCGCCTGTCTCAGGAGTCATCGGGCATCGAGGCAGGATACACCCTGGATGGAGTGCCAACCCATCGCAGGGCACACACACTCACTCACTCATTCACTCACGCACTCACACGGACAATTTTTCCAGAGATGCCAATCAACCTACCATATCTTTGGACCAGGGGAGGAAACCGGAGTACCCGGAGGAAACCCCCGAGGCACGGGGAGAACATGCAAACTCCACACACACAAGTCGGAAGCGGGAATCGAACCCCCAACCCAGGAGGTGTGAGGCGAACGTGCTAACCACTAAGCCACCGTGCCCCCTGTGTTCCTTCATTTCTGATAAAAATAACAAAACGACATAAAAACAAGCTTTCATTTTTTATTGAAATAAAGTTTGAGGCTTAGAAATGTATTATATAGCAATATGCTGAAATTTAATGAATAAATATAAACAGAGGGAAATACATTAATTTACACAAGTCCTAGCCTATAAAACCATGGTTTTCTGCATGGAGAACTTAAAGGCTTTGTCAAGTTTCCTGCCTCCTCCGACTGTCGACAGAATGATGTCAGTCAGGTGTCGTCACGGAAAATATTAACTCAAGATGAACTTTGGTGATAAGTCTTTTATACGGCATCATGTCACCATGGTGGAGCCGTTTCATTATCAACACAGTGAGGCGCTGAACTTCAAGAGAGATGTTTCATCCGTGCTCAATTACCGGACTTTTAACCCCAGGACTACATTACCCATCATGCACTGCACCCCTCTGCCATCATTGATCACCCTGCAGCTGACTTTCATTACACTCCTCCTGAACTCCATCCCATGGACTCTATATAGTGTATATACTCACCCTTTTGTTTTGTTAGTTGTCCAGTCTTGATGTATTTTGCTCAGTCTATACCTCATCTTGGATTCTGTTTGTCGACGTGTGCATTAAGCTTTTTCCGTGGATGGTATTTGTTGGATTTTGTTTTACCCATGAAACCCGGTGGATTTTCGGATTTTTTCCCAGTTCCCTTGGAAAATTATTTTATTTGCCTAGACCCATTAAATATTCAACCCTTTACACTCCAGTTCACTTGTGGCATCGTTACTATTTTGGGGAAGTGTTACATCAGTAGTTTATCTATGGTGGGTAATAAAAGTCGTGAAACACTTGCGTAATAGGACAAGCTGTATTTATTTCTGCATCTATGCGGTTTTTTTTTGGAAAACGCATAGATGACTGATGCAAGCAGGTAGGTTTAATGTTTACACAATGTATCATTTTACACTTTCCCCCTCTTTACAGAGCACTCCGGAGTTCGCACTCCCGATTTGAGGGTGCTTGATGCGCGTCAACAATCAGATAACGAATCTGAGTAAACAACATATAATTTTAATAAAGTTTAATGTCCATTTGACGAAATAAAACATTACCAGTTTGTAATATGGTTCAATTAAAGGAAGGAAGGAGGCGGGAACCGTCAAACAATTAAATACAGTTTAATCAAAACGAACAAAAAACACGGATGTAAAATGCCAAAAGAACATAAATACAAACTTAAAACATATGTAAGGGCCTGGTCCACTCTCGCCAGCAGTCCTGTCGATTTGTCCTTTTATGCTCCCGAACTCCTCCGTGGGAGATGCGGGACCACAGCTGATTTCCAATAGCACTCACGCCACCGGCCATGCCCCCAGTCAAGCTTTCCTCGCTACATACCCCATTGCCCCTCATAGGCCGTGGGCTCCCCCGAGACTGTGCTAACTCCCCCCTGGGGAGCCAGTCTCGATGTCCTTATCTCCTGGGGGTCTGCACCGACGAGACGAGAAGACGGAGACGGAAGTACCCGGAACGACAGAGACGAGAGAGGGTAGAGAGGAAAAAAAATAAAATCTGGTCCGGTTCCCCGACACGCTTTCGCTTGGTCCTCAACCCAGCCGAGAGAGTCTTCCTCGCGGTGCTATGCGGAGGTGCTGGACCTTTGGTGGACGGCCCGATCCTCCTCCTGGCGGTTGGCAATGGCTTTCTGGCTGAGGGTAGCCGGCAGGAGTGTCTAGATCAGCACAGTGCTCAAACAACACATTTCTGCAAAAACACAGAACTCTTCAGGACTGGAATAACACTACGAAGAAGGGGACTTTTTTCTCCCACATCCAGTAGTTTACACAGCTGCCTTCATTCAAAAAGATGATACAGAAAATGCCTCTTGTGTTGGAATCTACTATCTGCACCAACTGCAGTCAGAACTACTGAAGTAAACTCATCAAAACACTTCAAAGTGTTCAAGTTCAATGCACACAAGTGTCAGTTGGTCAGAACTTGTCTTTTGAATATCTAGGTATTGTTCTGAAAGGTGGCCCAGAGAGCTGCACGGGTCCGATTTTCTAAATCCGCACCCGCCCGTACCCGCAGTGCTTAAAACCGCATCCGACCCGTTTTCCGACAGCAGCACTAATTAAAATCCGCACTCGACCCGCTTAAAATAGAACCGAAACCCGACCCGCACCCGAAATCAAATCAGTTTATATATAATTTCATCTATGTTGATTATATGAGAAGTGAAAAAAGTAAGATCATAAGTTGCGCAATATGTGGGCAGACATTATTTTGACCACTTCATTAAGTTTCTTATTGTATAAAGTCTTTCTTTAAAGTGAATTTCGTTTTGTATTAATTGTATCTTAATTTTAACCAATGTTTTATCAACCAATTGCCTGGATTTAATAAATAAGAAGTAAATATAGCAGGCAATATAATCAGGACACGGAGCGGAGGCGCCTAGAGACTCCTGGGAGGGCGCGGGCTCAAATAAACAAAAAAAAATATTTTACCAACTTGAAATACAGGCATAGTTTTGTAGAAGTGTTCCTAATAATATGCATTCATTTTTACATTTGCATGTGACTGTTTTGAACCCGTGTTTAGACCCGTGTTTCCCCCGTGTCCGAACCGACCCGCACCCGTATCCAACACAGTTATATATTTTTCACCCGTTTCAGCCAAATTTGCGGGTCACCCGAACCCGTGCAGGACTCTGAGGTGGCCCACGCATTTTATTCATCATTACCTACCGGCCTCCAAAATATTCTCGATCCTTTGTTGAAGAGTTCACAGAACGGCTATCAATGATTTCCTCTGAATTTGACTGTGTTGCAAATGCAGCGGATTTTAATATTCACATAGATAATACAGAAATCAATACTACAAAATAAATGATAACGAATTGACCCGAATTGATAACAAACGGATTCAGCGAGCGCTCTGCAGGGGCGTTTCCAGCATTGAAGGACATCCGGGGCTTAGCCCAGAACATTTAATGCAAATACAGGGATCACTCGAAGAGGTTTTTTTTTTTTTATTACAGTCAGTAACACTTTACTTTCAGTCAAAATACATCTTTAACATTATCTTCAAGGCAGGCTAACATCCTCTCAGTGCTCAACTGAGCACAACCTTTTTTTTGGATATGAAGAGCATAACCATTGCTCAACTGAGCATGATAACATTATACATCTTTAACATTATGCTCAATACATATACACAGAGTCAACATACAACATACACTATTCACCCCTTGCTGTCTATCTGGTATGTCCTTCTATATTAGTTATATTTCTCTCTCATCACCTGCTGTAGTCTTTCTCATCACCTGCTGTAGTCTTTCATCACCTGCTGTAGTCTCTCATCCACTTGCTAGTCTTTCTCATCACCTGCTGTAGTCTTTCATCACTTGCTAGTCTTTCTCATCACCTGCTGTAGTCTCTCATCACCTGCTGTAGTCTTTCATCACCTGCTGTAGTCTCTCATCCACTTGCTAGTCTTTCTCATCACCTGCTGTAGTCTCTCATCCACTTGCTAGTCTTTCTCATCACTTGCTGTAGTCTCTCATCCACTTGCTAGTCTTTCTCATCACTTGCTGTAGTCTCTCATCCACTTGCTAGTCTTTCTCATCACTTGCTGTAGTCTCTCATCACCTTCTGTAGTCTCTCATCCACTTGCTAGTCTTTCTCATCACTTGCTGTAGTCTCTCATCACCTTCTGTAGTCTCTCATCCACTTGCTAGTCTTTCTCATCACTTGCTGTAGTCTTTCTCTCATCACCTGCTTTTTCACTTGCTTTGCTGGGTATCATTAAAGGGTATTTTCTTGGTTTGAGCATTGCAAATCGGTTCATGACACTGTTATGGTCTGTGACACACACAAGTCCCCTCTCAATAGACATCACTGCCAGGTAATTGAGCCTCTGCTGACCCATGGTTCTTCTCAACCATGTGTGTAGGCGACGCAGAGCACTGAATGATCTTTCGCAACTGCAGCTGCTGACAGAGTCGTTAGTGCGGCTTGAAAGACTGATCTCAGGCTTGGGAACATGTCAGGGTCAAGGAGCTTGTATACACTTGCCATATCTGAAATGACACCTTCATCTCTTCTTTTGATCAGGAACTGTCTAGCCACTGCAACCTCTTCTTTACTGACCTTCATGTTATAATGTTTGGCAATCAGCTCTAATGATTCTTCACACAGGAAGTCATTTGCTGCTGGATGGCAAGCTTTGATGCCTTTCATTAGCTCTGCACCAACACCACAAAATCTCCCCTCCAGCTCACTCACCATTCTGTCAAGGCATGGGTAAAATATGTGATTTCTTATCTTATCCAAAGTGCTCACATAAGCCCTTGTGCCAGTGGTGGACTCTACCACATAGTCATCTAATCGCTTCTGCTTGCGTTTTTGAGAACCTCCTGGAGCTGGGGTCTCTGACAGATGGTTGGCCTCAAGAATTTCTTTGGCCTGATTATAGAATTTCTCTGCCATTTCCTCTGTCCGCATGGACCTAAGTGTTTCAAGGACCGCATCTTTATACCATGTAGCTTGTGCTAAGTCTACATCCTCTTTTTGAAGGTACTTGTGAAGTCCCTCTGTAGTGGACAGCAAAGCTTTGAACATCACAAGCATATAGACATTTGAAAGTCTTGAAAGTTTGGAAAGCAGTCCAATTGCTGTGGTGGTACTGGTCAATTCTGTGAGGGACTTCAACAATGCTGGCAGATTTGCAATCACGGCAGTGACTGATTTGAGCTGGCATGCCCACCGTGTCTTCGAGAGCTGAACAAGCTCACTCTTCTCTAAGCCCAAGGCTTTTTGCATGTCAGAGAAAGACTGATGATTAACTAAAGACACACTGAAGAAACAGTACACACTCTCCAGTGTGTCGAAGAAATCAATGGCTCTGGCACAGCCCTGCAAGTGTGACAAAGCACCAAATTCAGTTCATGGGCATAGCAGTGCACATACACTGCTTCTGGATGCTTCACACGGAATTGAGCCTGAACACCCCGAACAGCACCGCTCATGACGGAGGCCCCATCGTAAGCCTGAGCAACACATTGCAGGTCTTCCAGGCCTTTTGATTTGAGAACTTCTTCAATGGCCTCTGTAATGGAATGTGCATCGAAAGACTTCAGACTTGTAAGTTCCAGAAAACTTTCTTTGACAGTGTTCTCATATCCCACATAACGAACACACACAGCAAGCTGTTCCACATGACCATCTCGAGCCTCATCAGCCATCACTGCATACATTTTTGAATGCTTCATCTCTTTAATGATGGATGCAGTAACTTCCTCTGCACAACATTGAATCATCTCATTCTGTGAGCCTGAAGAGAGATATGTGGAATGGGCGGGAGGTGTGTAGCTTTGGAGAAAGGGGTTGAATTCCTCTAGAAATTTCATCATTTCTAAGAAATTTCCCTGATTGTCAGAGGACTCTTTCTCATCATGGCCACGGAATGTGAGGCCTTGCTTTCCCAAAAAGCTAACGACAGCAGTGATACGACGAAGGTATTCTCTTCTTTCAATTATCTGGTCAACATTGGCCACATGCATTCGCTCAACTACACTGCCATGTGATAAACTGGCTTTGTAAGTCTTCCATGCAAGCATTGAAGCTTTGTGTCCTGAGCTACTATCGTGCTCTCTAAAGCTGTCCAAGGCTCGTTTCCAGTTAGAAAATCCAACAGAGCTGGTTATCACATCTTTGTTAACTCTAGACACTTGTTTTCCAAAGAGCCTGCATGCAAAGCAGAAGGCTGCATTTCGGCTAGCAGAGTACTCTAACCAGTCAAATGTCTCAAACCATTTTTGCTGGAAGGACCTTCTCTGTAGTCCAAAGGTTGTGAGAGGGTATTCTTTTAGTTTTGCTCTGGCTGGGCCTGTTTCTACAGTCCCTAAATCTTCCACTACAGTACTAGCGACCTCAACTAACTCAGCCTCTCTCCTCCCTGAATCATCTGTGATGCAAAAGAACAGATACAACACATAACTAATTGCCAATCAGTTTCAAACAACTTCAGCTTCAAACAACAACTAAGTTAAAGCAATACATGAATGACTTCAGTCAAAGTTCATTGACACACCATGGCATCGAACTGTATATCAATGTTTCACTTTTAACTTTCTCCAAAGTAAAATTGATTTATTGTTACCACTAACCAGTTTCCATGTCTGATCCTGGCACAGCTGCTGCTGCAGCTGCTGCTGCTGCTGGCTCCTCCTCAGTCTGCAGCTCATCTTTGCTACCCTCTACAAAACCATGTGTATAAGTGTATATTTACTACAAACTAATAACACATAAGTCACACATACATTTTATGTTAACGCTTATTGGTTATATCCTTAGAGAAAACAACATCTGATAAACAAGGAAAGTATTCAGTAAAGTGGGATAAAACTAGGGATAAAACTTTTTCGTAAGCTACCCTTATGAAAAAGAAGTATACTTCAAGTTAATTTTATGAAGAAGTATACTTAAGTAATGTTGAAGTATATTTAAGTATACCAATATCAATGTGTACTATTTCAATACAGCTTGGGACTAAATTGGCCCACTTTTATAAAAGTATATGTTTAAGTTATAAGTGTAAGAGTAGTAAACTAGGCTAGGTAGGTGTCTCATTTTTAATGCATCTGTACTACAAGTTAACTCTTAAGTAGTAGTTTACTATTTTAATACAAGTAGTATTTTTTGTTTATGAAAGTACACACTGAAGTGTACTCTCAGTAAACTATTAGTTTAGTAGTGTATACTGCAAGTATACTTGCAAGTTTTGCCTTTACTTATAGTTCACTATTGTTGTATTATGTTTGCACTTGCACAGTATACTATTGTGTTTAAATGTAGATATTTTTTTTTATAAAAAAAAAAAAAACTTTAACTGTACCTTAATTTTAAAAACATGTCATTAGCTTAATGTTGCATTTTTTATCAACACTTGATTGTTGGTAAGTTTCATAAAGAAAGGCAACATTTTAAACATAAAAAAGTGGAAGACTACACCTTGATCAGATTCAGAACGGATTCAGAATAATAATAAAAACACAGATGGAGTAGATCGAGTCCAAAGTCCAAACCTTCACAGACAGTAGTTTTCTAGGCTATTTGTGGGTTAACTTACCCTTCATTTCATCTGGTAATATTAAGCGTTTTATTTTATTTTTTACTTTTGATTTACACACTGTTTAATAATTGATGATGATCACATTATTTTATATTTGATTGAGCATGGATTGAGCAATCTTCTATCACTTGCTAGTATCACTAACTTCTAGGGGTGGGAATCTTTTACCATCTCACGATTCAATTCGATTCCGATTCTTGAGGCCACGATTCGATTCATAATCGATTTTCGATTCAAAAAGATTTTCGATTCAAAACGATTCGATTTTATCCATAATGATTTCTAATCGGGTTTCTGATCATGATCTACTCTCATCTGCTTTGCTATACAGAATGACAAACGAAGACATTAAAGTGTCTTTTTCACATTTATTAAGTTCAATTCTCAGGAAAGTGCCTTGTATCAAAAACAGTCTGGTTCTCAATTGCTACTCATTAGTAGTAATGATTAGTATTATTAGTAATTAAATATAGATGAATCATCATTAAAGCTTCAATTTTCTCTGTTCCCGTTGTTCTGTGATGAACATTAATGACAGGCATCATCAGTGCTCCTGTCACTTTAAGAACAGCCGCGCATCTCACGCGATGTCCCGCGCATCTCATTTCCTCACAACTCTTTAAGTTCATTTAAGACGTTATTTAACTAATTATGACTCCTGATATGAGAATACTCAAAATCCTCTATGTTATTGTTTGTTCAAGAGCAAAAGAGAACTCGAGCAGGTGAGCAACTGTGAGCAGGAAACTGACGCGAGTCTGTCTGTGCGTGGAGTGTGTGTGTGTGTGTGTGTGTGTGTGTGTGTCCCTTGATTAGCTGACATAAGACGCACACACACACACACAGGACATTGGCATACAGCGCGTTCTCTTGTGTCTTGTCACGCTTGGAAGTATTTACATGAATAAGCGTGATGATCATGTAACGCTAAGCAAAATGGATATAAAAACGGACGCTGCGTTATTTGCGTTAAATATTTTTAATGCGTTAAGCTGAAAAAATGAATCGCCCGCGTTAACGCGTTAATTTGCCCAGCCCTAATTAATTTATTAAATCGATTATTGGACATTTCAGATCGATTCTGAATCGTTGCAAATGAGAATCTAGATTCTTCTGTGAATCGATTTTTTGGCACACACCCCTACGAGATGCTAGTAACATACAAGTGATGCTAGTACCCTAATAGCTAGTTAAACAAATAGACATACAGTGAAAGAAGACATCCAGATGATGATCTTTAGATTTAAAGGATTAAAAAAAATGAATTCTTACCCACTGACTTCTTTCCAAAAAATCCCCAAAGTCTCGTTTGCTTCATTTTTCCTGCCCGCTGTCTGTCGTTATTAACAACACTCTCTCAGACACTTGACTTTGCTGCTAGCTCCTCCCCTACCTGCTGCATATTCAACAGGAAGAAACGACAGCAAAGAAATGTAGCCTATACTCTAGGCTAGATTATTTTTAAGGTCTATTTTTACAGGCTGTATGCACTATGCAGTACGTGCAAAGCCAAAGCGCAAATAGGACAACTTATGATTTCGCGGGTTTACATAGGCTCAAAAAAAAAAAAAAAAAAAGGGATTTTTTTTTTTTTTCTCGTTCGGGAATCGGGGCTACACTCAAAACATCCGGGGCTGAAGCCCCGGCAAAATCGGCTGGCTCCGCCCCTGCGCTCTGGAGTAATCGTAAATCCTCGAGAAGACAGAGATATGAGGATTCCCGCAGGACAACCACAGAATTGCACCTAAACTTAAACACTCCTCTTTAATGTTTTATTTCTCTTTAGTTTTTATTGTTTGTTTAAATTACTTGAATAACTAAATTAAATTAATAAAATGAATACAATACAAAATCAATTAAAAGACTGAACATAAAGTAAAGAATAAAAAAGTATGTGGGCAAGTTGTTGGTTCTAACAAAGCATGTGTGTTATCATTGCTGGATGAAAGCTACTCTGCACTACAGGCAGATCAGAAGATTTCAGGCTGTTGACACACAGACTATCATCTATTCCAACAGCAGGCCACACTTAAAGAAGCTAAATGCATGATTTGCTGCAAAATTGGATCGATGAGCTTTTTTGCTCTCTAATTGCAAGGTTCAAACTTTGGGTCTTTTTTATACATAAACGCAGAATGTATATAAATATATAATACCCTGTCAATTTTACAGAACATTCTACGTTTTCTATAAAAAGCAAAAACATATTTAAATATCTTCATGTTAATAATTACTTTATTCATTATGACCAAACATTGTGATTATAATTTATGTATATTTAGCAACAAGTAATGGTAAAGCATGTGTACAAGAAACATTTAGTCTGCACTAAAATTTGTACGGTGGATAATACATAAAGGTGCTATAATAATAATAATATATAAACATCTAACATTTATCTAAAATTAGCCATTCACTTCTGAATTTGCTGTGTAAAAACCACTAATAAACATCTTAGAAAAGTCAGTTTTACACACATTCGAAGTTATAAAAATCTTAAAGACATTTTCTAGATCTCTTTATGACATCTGACAGGAAACATCTCATAGATGTGTTGCAGATGATCGAACTATCCAAAAACATGTTCAAGCTGAAGATGTAAATGCAGATGTCTCCTAGATGTATGTGTGATATCAGGGGAGGGATTCAACAAACACAAAGAGAAATCAAAAGCTTTAAATCAAAAACTTTTGGGTTTGTGTCTTTACTCTGGTTTGATCTTGAAGGTTGTTCTAACTGTTAATTTCAGTGTTTGCTCCTCTCCTCAAGGGGGCGCTGTAGTGGCAAATTTACTTGTTGAAGGACTGGAGCGCGAAGAAGTTTCAGTTTTTTTGTGATGGTGGCAGCGGGGCTCTATGTTTCATCTCCGAGTTAAAATAAAAAACTATAACGTAACATTTTTGCCTGGTCATTGGTTTTAAGCTTACGGATTAATATTGGTAGCAGAGGATGGCTGCTACAAAATTCCCCCACAATTTGATGAAAAGAAGTCGTATGAAAGTTGGAAAAATGAAGTGCAGATGTGGATGCGTGTTACGGAGCTGGAAAAAAAGAAACAAGCTTTGGCTACAAGAGAGCACGGCATTTCTATGATCGATTACATCATTGAATATGAACGCAAATATAACAAGCTACTTCAGTTCGGTATTATACTTCCTGATGCTGTATTAGCATTCAAGCTCCTTGACACCGCAGGACTCGATGTTAATGACAAACAATTAGCCCTCACTGCTTGTCCTGCTCTTACGTTTCCTGACATGAAGTCAGCACTGAAACGAATTTTGGGCGAAAAGCATATGCATGAAGGTCACCGTAATGATGGCTCCGCATATTTTACAGAGGCTAACAGGAAAGAGAACAAGTCACGTTGGCTAAAACAATCAAAGGCACAGCCAGGAACAAATCCACTGGATAAATATGGTAGGCGATCAAAATGTGCTATCAGTCAAAGCACATATCATTGGGTAAAGGATTGTTCTCACAGACAGGAACATGCTAAGATAGCAGAGGACTCAGAGCAGTGTAACATCACAATGTTTTCTAAAGAAACTTTATCTGACACAAAAAATCTTTATGGTGGAATCCTTTGGGTCAGCAGTAATTGATACAGCCTGTACCAAAACGGTTTGCGGACAGAGATGGTTTGATCATTATGTCAATGGACTAAAATCAGCCGAGTTACAAAAACTGGAGTACATAGACAGCGCAAGGGCTTTCAGATTTGGTGATGGAAAAGTTGTACATTCTACTAAGAAAGTCAAGATTCCAGCCACTATTGGCCAGACTAAATGCCACATAGAAACTGAAGTAGTTCCAGCATATATCCCATTACTTCTGAGCAAAACTTCACTAAAAAGAGCAGGTGCAGTCTTGGATCTTCAGAATGACAAAGCCATCATGTTTCACCACCCTGTAACCCTTGAACTCACCTCATCTCGACATTACTGTGTGAATTTAATGTCTAAAGATATCTCATGTGATACTGAAAAGTGTGAAGATGAAGTTCTAACTGTAACAGAGAACATGACTACAAAAGAGAAAAGAGAGTACTCTTAAAATTACATAAACTGTTTGGACATGCCTCTGTGGACAGACTTAAAAAGCTACTAGCCAGTTCAGGCAATCAGGATGAAGAATGCATTGTGATCCTTAAAGACATAGTAGACAACTGTGAAACATGTGTAAAGCACAGCCCACCCAAACCCAAACCTGCTGTAGGACTCCCCATGGCCTCAAGCTAGAACGAAATGGTGGCTGTGGATCTGCATGAATTAGAAACAGGAGTGTGGTATCTCCATGTTATCAACCATTTCACACGATTCAGTTCTGCAAGCATTGTGACTACAAAAAAAGCAAGTGAGATTGTGAAAAGCTTCATACATTGCTGGATCAGTGTTCACGGCCCACCGAGGAGACTTTTCAGTGACAACGGAGGAGAGTTTAACAATGAAGAAATGAGAGACATGGCTGAAAAGTTCAACATTGAGGTAAAGACCACAGCAGCTTATAGTCCATGGAGAAATGGTCTTTTAGAGAGTCACAATCAGACTCTGACTGAAATACTGTTGAAAGTGAAGCATGACAACAGATGTGATTGGAGAACTGCCCTAGACTGGGCCCTGATGGCAAAAAATGCAATGCACAACGCACACGGGTTCAGTCCTTACCAGCTTGTTTTTGGACAAAATCCAAACCTACCATCAGTTCTCACTGACAAACCACCAGCTTTGGAATATTCCAGCATGAGCACATGGGCAGGGCAGCATATTTCTACCATGCATGCTGCAAGAAGAGCGTTTACAGAAGTGGAGTGTTCTGAAAGAATTCGAAGAGCCCACAGATGGAAGATATGTGTCAGGTGACAAAGTGTACTACAAACATGCAGGCTGTACACAGTGGAAAGGTCCAGGTGTCGTCATTTGCCAAGATCGGGGAGTGATTTTTGTGAGGCATGGAGGAACTTATGTTCGTGTGCACTATTCAAGACTCCGAAAGACAAATGACAACCACACAGACAAGATGGAAGTACAAAAACAACAAAATCCTGGGAGAGATACAGGTTTGCAGCTCACAGAAATTGTCGAAATGGATGTTAATAGCATAGCTGGGAGCATGGAAAATTCACAACAGGATGAGGAATGTGATGATAGATCACAGCAGGATGAGGAATGTGATGATATATCTACTACAACGTATGTAAAAAATATATAAAAAACTATAACATAACATTTTTGCCTGGTCATTGGTTTTAAGCTTACGGATTAACACTAACCCCTCACTTAAGGTAACAGTTCTAGTAATCCAGGCACACAACACCCCACCTTATCTTGATCCAGTCACATTAATAACTCTACTGCTCAATAATTTAGGGCCACTTGAGTGAAATGTTTCTCATTATTAAAAAAAACTTTTGATCCGAAAGTGTATGCTTAAATGTGTGAAATGAGTTTAGTAGAAAAAAAAAAACTTTTGCAAACATACCTGACAACGCTAATATTTTATTTAATATAAATATAACGGATGACTTTGAAGGAATAATAAAGAAAGGATAGCCAATAAGAGCACAGAATAGACGGGGACTCCTTTAATAAGTAAGACGAAGTGAGACCTCAAGAAGCTGCTTGATAAAGTGACAAGAAAACATTTCTACTAATCTCAGGTGACTTCACTGTACCTGCAGTTACTGAGACTTCTGGCTATGCTTTTTCACATTTCATTACATTTACATTTATGCATTTGGCAGACGCTTTTGTCCTTAGCGACTTACATTACATTATCCTATACATTTGTTTTTTAAGTTCATGCAATCCCCTGGGTTTAAACCCACAACCAGGGCCCGGTTTTTCAAAAGTAATCCACTAGGATTTTGGACAACGGATTGGATCAAATCTTGAAAATGGGTTTTTCAAAAGAAAAAACGGATTACATAATCGGAGTAGATCATGTAATCCAATCTTGGTTTTGATCCGGATCAAACCTTTAGTTTGGGTTTTTCAGAACTTTTTTGTAGGATTTGGATCACTTTGATCCAAAAAATCTGGATTAAACTGATCCCATCAGAAGGGTGGATTTAGCATGGATTTCATGGCCAAAATGTAATGAAAACTTAAAAAATGTATCATTTAATACAATATTTGGATCATGCAGTATCTTACAAGATATCCTATTTATTCATAAGGTTTAAATAGGTAGGCTTTAACGTATTCAGCCTTTCAGTATAGGCCTACAGCAAAGTAGAAAGAGTTTGGCCTCATAAAGTAATCCTCCAAACAGCTGTCAAGATTGACCAAAACAATACATTTTATTCCGTCACTAATTGATATATATATTCATCACAATCGAAAATATGTTTTGTTTTTAGAATATTTATTAGTGATCCATGCAATGATTACAGAATAACCAAAAAAATGCAAAGAATGGCAATCACTGATTTTTGTGTCCAAGACAAATCCAAATCAGAAATAGTGTCTAACTATTGCGTCCCTTGTTGCACGTCCTGTTTGCTCGTTCTGGCAGAATGCAGGAGGTTGGTTATGGTCTTCAAGGGGCTCACGTGCATCATTGTCAGCACAGAAAGGGCGATTGCGCTTAGTAGCGATGTTGTGCAGGACAATACAGGCAAGGGTTATGTTGCATGCTTTCAGTGGTTCCGCTCTCAGGTAGTTAAGGCATGCAAAGAGCCTCTTAAGAACTCCATTTAAACGCTCAATTGCACAATTGCTCTGCAATGAGCAGTGTTGAAGCGTGCCTGCGCCGGTGTATTTGCTGTTAGAAAAGGAGTCATCAGCCATGGTAGAAGTGGGTAGGCACTGTCTCCTAATACTATGCCATACGGTCGGTTGGGGGTCTCTATATAGAGCGCTCTCCCTCAGGATGTGTGCATCATGGACAGACCCAGGCCACTTGACACCGCAGTTGATGATGAGGTCAGCATCACACACAAGTTGGACATTGATGCTGTGCCTCCCCTTTCTGTTTATAAACTCCCATTCATCCTCACAAGGTGCTTGTATATGCACATGTATGCAGTCGATTGCTTCAATAGTATTGGGCATTATACAAGGCCAGACTTGAGATCCGACCTCCTAAAGGCTACGCTCAGACAAGCTGGTCTCTCCACATCAGATGAGGAAGTCTGAAATTATTGTGGAGTATTTTACATTAAGTCTTTTTATTAATTCAATATATCTATACTTGATACTTGTTATAAATATCCTCAATGTACTGTGTTTGTGTTGTAGGTCTCAGATGAGCGGACTGCTGCAAGAGGATAAGATGGGGTTTTTCTTGTTTTTAGTTTTTTTAAATGTGTGTTTTCATTTCAAATAAAAATAAACTTATATTGACCCCACACTGGCTATTCTACTTGTTGCTCTTTACATATCTATAGTTCTACATTGGGATTTCCTATCATGTTTGAGCACTGGTTATCCAGCACTGGTTATCCAGATTTGGTGATCCTTACCCGGATCAGATTGATCCAATCCGATGTTGCTTTAAAAAACTGGCTCCAAAAGTAAACTGGATTACGTGATCACGGATCACAAAAAAAGGATTACTAAATCCGGATCAATTTTATCCGGATTAAACCTTTTGAAAAACCGGGCCCTGCTCTTACCACTGAGCTACAGGAACACTATTTTATGTCCACTAGGCAGCGCCTTTGGGCTTACACATATATTTATTTTGGTTACTTTTGATTAGATTTATTAGTTTATTTTTATATTTCAAAAATTTTACAATGTTCATTTAACTTTTACAGTAAATTACTATTTATTCATTTGCAATATACATTTCTTATTTAAAAATTTTGGGCATTATTTTTACTTATTCCCATAGCTGTTTACATTTCTCCACTTCCTGCTTTGCCACCGGGACGAGAAGAGGCTGCAATGACTATCCTAAATATTAAGATGGTTATCAAATAATTAAGAAGTTTGATATAAGTAACTTGTGTAAAAAAAATTCCAACATATTTTACTTATGTCTTATGTTTTGCATAGGACCCAAATTGGTCCCAAGTGAAATGTGACCAAATAATATCACGCTCGTATTCGTGGTTGTCCTCCCAATTTTTATAAATCCTCTCAGATTAAGTACATTTTTAATTTATGAATTGGCCCTTTGCCCTTTTTTTACATAAATATATATATACATATATACATATATATATATACATATATATATATATATATATATACCCTGTCAATTGTACAGAACATTCTACTTTTCTATAATAATCAAAAACATATTTAAATGTTTCATGTTAATAATTACTTATAGTTTTTATAAAGCTTCCTGCTATTTTCTTATTAAATGTGTTGTTCTGTATTTGAAAAGTTAATTTGCAAAAAGAGATTTTTTGTTTATAAACTCCTAATTTGTTTTTAAAGTTCTTGTTAATTGCTCCCGTCATGAATGAAAGTTAAGGGGCACCTGACATGTGTTTTTCTTCCAGCAGATGGGGAGCAGGAGTGGATTAGAGGATTATGAGATTATGAGTAACTTCGTGACAGTGGATGTAGTTTAACACGTAGTTTAATATTACTTGTTTCTATTCAAAAACATATAGATTAGCTTCCAATGACATTTATTACCTCCTGAGGACATATTACTTAAATGTTAGATATGCTGTATTGGCTTTCTGATGTCAAGATCAGTAAGACCCACAGCTTCCATCCTCTGTCTGAAATCGGATGATGTGTTTGACAAACGTTGACCCTCTTTTCAAACTCCTCGAGTCGATTCAGCGAGTCTCCTCGAGTCGACGGGGTGCACATGCTTAGGTCTACCCCAGCTATCTGGTTCTGCTATGGGGCCATGCTCAATGACGTCATCATCATTGGATGTCTGAACGTGAGCTTTGACATGTCTTGTTGCAGCAAAACGCTTTGGCCTGACTGACACCTGCTCTTTTAATTCTACTTGGTATCTGTCGAGCTGTTCTTGAATCTCTTGTGCAGTCCATTTTTCTGGGGCTTTGAATCTGAATACTGCTGCTAGCGTTGAGTCAGGGCAGTGTTTCACAAACATAAGCACGGATCGTCCATTTGTCGTCCGAGTCTTTTTAAAGCCTCCTCTGTAAGATCGGCTGCTTTGTTCAATCTCACCCAGTACTCAATAGGATTCTCTCCTACTAATGGCACAGTGCTGTAAAAATCAGCCAAGGGCATACATGAATAGTTGGCATCACTAAAATGCTGTTTCAGGATATCAATGATCACTTTTGGGTCCTCAACTGGCTGTAGAGCTGAATTACAACGAAGTGTTACTCTGACTACATCTTTAGCTTTGCCCATTAATCTGCATAAAATCTCTTGATACTGCTCTGATACTGGTATCCCTCTCTTTCGCAGATATGTGTCCATCATCTCCTCCCATTCATGCACGGTGAGTTTGTCAGACCCATCACCATGGTACAATGGGGGTTCTTTTGCCTCAGACTGCATGACCAGCTTTACTCCAGTTCGATTAAGCGAGGGTATGTCTGAAAGTGCTTGACTGCTACCCAATCCTTGTGTCTGTGCACTTGTGTTCCCATCGTCTTTTTGAGATGTTAACATCATTTGTCCTACTTGTTGGGCAATCTGCGCTATTAAACCCTTCCAATTTGGATCATTTATGTCTGGGATAGCTAATGGCAAAGTGTTAGCTGCAGGGCTCAGATCATGGTCAATTGCTCATGTAGGACATAACAAAGGTCTTCGGTTCACATTACATGCTTTCAGATTAGGTGTACATAAAGTTTCACTAAGAAACTTTCCCCTTCCAAGACCTAATCCAGTTAATGTCTCGTATGCATCGATTTCATCTCCCTTTTGACTAAATGCCATGTTCAATTACACATGCAAATATCCCTGATATTACAACATAAACTATATTAAGGTCTATTTATGTGAATAACCACTGAAGGTCCCTTGAAAATCTCACTAATGAGTGATCATGTAGAGAAAATGCACCTTAGAAACTTAAATGTCCATTTGCATTAAAGCAATATTCACAGTCTTTTACTGATGGAAAACCTCAGTGCAGCATTCCTCGGCGACCCTACTGACGTAGGTCCTTCAGATGAAGATCCCAGATCGGCTGACCTTCATCCAGGTCACGGCACCAATGTAACTGGTCCTTCCTGACCGCTGTCACGACTGATAACTCTGCGTTGTGTTTTAAAAAGAAGACTGGACAACCAACAGCTCTGGAGATCTCAATGAGGTTTATTTGCCATGTGGTCTGCAAATGATCAGAATTCAAATGTCACCATCAGACACGACACAAATCTTGTTCACCTCCTCAACCGAACGCTCAAAGCATGAACTGAAGAGGAGCGCTAAAATAACATCAAATTCACCACAGAAAGTGTCAAAATAAAAGTCCCCTAAATCGTTTAAACAAAAGATCTTGCAAATTTCACAAAAAACAGAATTCAATCAAATTAATTGAGAGGAGGATTTTAGTGAATGTTGGAATGTAAAATTCTCAATGTCCCCTTCTAGATATTATTCTACGGTTGAAGAGTCTAGTCGACGGAACACAAAGAGTTTGCAGATCTGGAGACAAAGTTTGACACGAGACACCAAGTGCTTGTTCAATCAGAGTCCAATGTTTATTATATTAAGGACTAATATTTATAAGCTTGAACCAGGAGGTGTCATATAAAACCACCAGAGTGGAAAATCACCAGACTTTCTGTTTAGTCTTATTCCTCCTGAGAACAATCAGATATGATTACAAAGTACGTATTAAGCATCAAAACACATCATTAGGAACCTTGAGATGGAGACCGACAGTTACTTATATCAGTACAACTTTCAACGAGGTTAAACAACAGGAAAGTAAGGCCCATATCAGGGTGAAGGAAGCTTATATTAATATAAATGAATACATATGATAGACAAATGTTCTATTAGACACAGATGATGTATTTAAAGAGGACAGGACGAAATCCAGATTCTCACAGTGAATAAACAGTAAATGCCTACATTAAAAGTATTATGTTTTAACCTGTTAAACCAGCACCAGGGTCAGACTGTACAGCACTTGCAATCCCATCCATAATAAGGGGCCACTCCTTATTTTTACTCAGCGCCAACTCCTCCGCCACAGTGTAATCTTGAGGCCCTCCCCCAGTTTTCCTCATTTCACATTTTTTTTGGTTTGCTGCAAACAAGCGTTTGCGACAATGTTCACAAAAATAATAAAAGGTTGTGGTAAATATTCACCACTTTGAATTATATTCTTATATTTTGTCTCGATCTGCTGCCAGGAACGTTTGGAGTTGGGGTTCCATCTAAAAATCAATGAATATCAAACTTTCTTAGGATGTAATAGCTTAGCCTATACATTCACATTTTACATACATACGTATGTATGTATGTAGACTATGCATGTATCAGACATCTCAACCTGCAAAAAAGCATTTCAGGGAGGTATCCTGAAAGCACAACCCCCTGCCGATCCCGCCCCCCCCAACAAAAAAGGAGGCCAAGGATATGATATTTCACAACAGAACATGACTTTACTTTTATAACGAAATACAGTTGAAATGAACAACAAGATTGAATAAATTAACTATTTACACACACTGCAAATGTTGGCCTAGGCCTATTTCCAACATCCTATGCCTTTTACTTTTCTTGCAAGCTTTCAATGTACTTTGTTGCTGCTTGCTTCGTAGATTTTAGCTACTTTCCAGAAACCTCAACCTCATAGCACTCCCTGTCAATGAATTTGTTTATCTGGCAAGACATCAGATTTACATGTGTTTGGTGAGACATCTGACTCCTAAATTCTGTCTTGATGTGACGCACAATGCTGAATGCCCTTTCCACATCAACAACTAAGTTGTTAGCCAACCTGAATAATATGCACATGAAATCAAATGAAACTTGATGAACTCACCTCAACATGTCTTCTACAATCATTTAACCCACCATGGGCAATGCTGAAGTCGCTATTGCAAACTGTACAGCGTGCAAGACTGTCATTATTTTTCACTTTTATAAGACAGGGGTACACTTTCGTGTAGTCTTGGGTAAAATGTGTCTTATATTTTCGTTTTTTGGGGCCCTCTCCCTCTGCCATGGCGCTCTTGTTTCTAGATATACTGAACTGGGGCCTGTACCATGATGGTAGTTGAACAAACTCTGGGTTACAGGATTAGTTTTGGGTTGTCAAAACCAAACCATCGTGATCAAGCTTTGTTGGTACCATGAAGCAGCTCCAGGAGTTTCTTTGTCAACTCAAGCTTTGATCCTGAAGCTAAGATTAGTTTGTGCGCGCGTGCACATGAACGAGTGACGTTGGGATCGCTAAACAAATCGCGTTCAACATGGATAGAAGGAGTTCCGTAGGTTTCTTAGGAAATAATTATGCGCAAATGTTAGTAACACAAAAATGTATTTCAGCCACGGAGTAATACTGTTTCTGCTGTTTACGCAAGAGAGAACGGTTTCAGAAACACTGCTGATTGAGTTAATCCACAAGTTGAACGACTATATAGTACACACATTTACTGTAGTATACTGTAGTAAGGTAAATATTACAGTAATGTAATATGATGTGTTTTATGTGTGTATGTGCCCCCACAGTGGATGAACATATCCTGCTAACATTAGTTATCATTTAGTTTACCTTTATTAATGAGGATGAAGCACATGATGAAGTGAAACGATCTGTGTGCTGACAAAGTTAAAGAGATAAATGTACTATACTATTCATTATGGCACAAGTGTGAATGTGAGGATTTATATTTTATGTTACTGGTGTCTCTTTTATTGTAGGACATTTCACAATTCCTTCCCCAGAGACTGAAGTGTTTACCTTCATAGGTTACAGAAGTAACACATGCATTTTGTGAACAAAATACCTTAGAGAAGCTTACTCTTAATAAAGAAGGTTAAATAAAAAATACCAGTATGTGAACTTAGTTGTCAGTTGAAGTGTTCATTTAAAAATCCGATGGTCATCTCAATCCTGACTCTGGTTTGATTGAGGGCCATGTTGAAGTGGTTCTGCGGTCAGGATAGCAAAAACCTCTGGCATACATAGGGACCCCCGTCTCCCACCAACATGCTATTAAACAGCCCTGTTATACTTTACCTTCCTTAAAGCACTGACAAAAACACAGATGCATAGGGAATGTTGTAGGCATTACAAGTATTAAAAACGTCTTAAACATTTAAAAATGTAGGCCTACTTTATGATACATTATTTAGGTTCATTGTAAGTGTAACTTGATAACAAAAAGATTAAAATAGCAGTGTTAAAAATATGTGATGTCACCGGTCAATTTATGGTTTTGTCTGTATCTTGCTGTAGCTGTAGAATAGAAGGTTTCTTCAGTGGACAAAGAAGATAAATGTTTCACCCAACACAGTGAAACTGGAAGTGTTCCTAAATGTTCTGCCCCACAGACAGGAATGTAAAAAATGCAATGCAAAGAAATACATATTGTATGTAGTACAATAACAGTATAATACATTTAATTTCATGTTTAAGGGAAAGCCAGCAAATGTCATCTCTAAAATCAGATTTTACCTACATAGTCACCATTTTTTGATTTTGTATTTGTAATATATATTTACATCATTTTATGTTAGTATTTTTATTTTATTAAACATTATTAAAAATAACTAACCATTGTAACACACATTGTGAGTTAGTTGCCTCACTTATATGTAAATTTGCTCGCCGCTGATTGGTTTATTTTCGATGTGAGATCTCTACTCTAGATCATAGCCTGCTGCGGAGCAGGTTAGCCGTATAGCGTAAGTTACCATGGCGATGAACACCGATTAAAGCTGAGTTACTTTCATGGTACCTAAAACCCAGGGTTGGCGCAAAGTAATCCTAAACTTACCTGGCTAGCCACCTAAACCGGCTTCATGGTACAGGTCCCTGAATATTCAGTTCGGGACTCGGGATAAGAGATAAAAGCCCGCCCACACTGACAATTGATTGGTTGACTTACCGAAACAGGCCAATCAGGACGCTCTCTGTATTACATGCGCTTCATGAGGCACACACGCAGACTAGCACACGCACGCACACGCAAGGTCCCTCGCTCCCTCTCCCTTTCTGCCGTGCGCGCGCTACATGTGTTGAAGCACAGTCTCCGTCTCGCATGCGCGCTCTTGATCACTCGCTCTAGATTCCGGGATATTTTAACTCATTTGCGGGCATCAGGGAGCCGCTATCAATATGCGGGAGACTCCCGGAACTTCCGGGAGACTTGGGATGTCTGCAATGTATGTATGCATGTATCGACACCAATACACACATTTTCATTTTAGCATTATATATTTTTTATATAGCCTAATTAATTTTACATTAATTGTTTAGCTTACGCATTAACGCAATCAGCAATCTTCCTCCAAGATTGTTCTCTTGCTTTGGCAGCAGATACAGTGTTACTGCGTGCTTGAAAAACACTTCTATATTCTTCATGTTTCTGAAGAATAATCTCTCGCTCAATCCATATTGAACGCGATTGGTTGTTCAGTGCCGACGTCACTGTTTTATGTGCATGCGCGCGTGGAGTAATCATAGCTTAAGGATCAAAGCCTGAGTTGACAGAGAAAGTTCATGAGCTGCGTCATGGTACCAATAAAGCCTGAGTGCATCGATTTGGTTTTCTCGACTCAAAACCAATCCTGTAACACAGAGTTTGTTCAAGTACCATCATGGTAAAGGCCCCTGGTTTCTCTGTAGTTCATAAGGATCATCGTTGAGTTCAACTACTTTTAATTTCTCCAAATAAGGGCGTGTTTTAGTCCAAGTTTCTTTTACCACTCAAGGTTGTGTGTCCCTGTAACGAAATGTAAGAGGAAGAACCCAAGCGCAGGCTGTAGAAAACAGAAGACACTTAAACGTTGTTTAGGGACAAACAAAAACCCACGATGGGGAGAAAACCCATAACATTACTATATATAAATTAGAAAAGAAAGACTTCCTACGTGGGGGCAAAACAAGATACCGGGAAAACTAGACTTATTCTATAAGTGACAGCACCAGGGCCAAGACCACACTTTTCGCAGCTTCACCCAGTGTACCAACCACACCCAGCCCACACTTCCCCCAGCGTACATACGACATGAAATAAGACAATAGAGCAAAAGTAGTAAAAATACTGTTCAGTGTATTGGAGGAACAGATTCTTTTTGGATATACTTACATGTTTTATAAACCACTTTAAGTTGCACTGCATACATCACACTTTATTTTATTTCATTACAAAAAATAAATTACATTTCGTTTGTTTACATACTGACTATATGTGTAAATATGCAACGCGAGGTTTGAACCCGAAAACTTCTACAACAGGCTTGCAGTTTATCATGTGTGCTACTCAGTCATCATGATAGACAGAGCATCCCGAGTAGAGTTTACAGAGGTTCAAACATTGACATGTGCCGACCCTGAAGACGCTGAATCAAGTGTAGAGCAAAAGTAGCAGAAATACAGTGTAAAGGAGGAACAGGTGTTTGAAGTGACAATGGAAGAAAGAATGTAATTTTGTTCTTACCTTGTTTCTGTTTGTATATATATTTACATGTTTTATAAAACACTTTAAGTTGCACTACATATGTCACACTTTATTTTATTTTGTTACTTAAATGGGAATTCATTTATTTAGTTTACATACTGGCACTATTTACGCACACACTTGCAAATTGAAAACTGTAAATGCACAGCACAAGGTTCAAACCCGCCACCTTTTGCACCCACCTTATCAGGTGCAGCACTCAGTTTGCTTGCTTTACCCAGCTGCTTTCAAGAGTAATACAAAAATATAAATATATCTCACGAACACAGGTATAAATGACAGATGTCAGAAGTGAATGAAAAACAGAATGTCATTTTGAACTTGACCTGTTTCTGTTTGTATTTATTTACATGTATTATAAACCGCTTTAAGTTGCACCATGTACATCGCACTTTAATTTATTTCATTTCATTACTTTGCATTTTTTATGTTAACATACTTGCTCTATTCTTGCACATACTTGAAAATGAAATGTGTAAATGCGTGACCAGAGGTTCGACACAGAGATCACGATTTTCTGCAAAAGTTAGTGACAAAATATACATTTTTAATATCTTGCGACCGATAGGTGGTGTTGTTTCCCATTTTGGAATAGACCCCAATTCCAAGGTGTAGGTTAGACGTACAAAGTGTCCTATCGATGAATCTAACATTAGCCGAGTTACAGCCTCCAATACATTTTTGGGTCAACTGTGAAAAGTTTGTGGTGTCACAACATTTGAGCAACAGCAGTACACAAGCATACACGCAAGTAGAACAGAACTAATCAGCAAAAGATAGAAAACACAAGGACAATATACAGGGGGACTAACAAAGGATAATAAACAAGGTACAGGCGTCAGGAATGAAACACTGACGGAAAGCTAAATGAGGAAACAAGAGGTGCGGGGCCAATTACGAGACCAGAATTATGTCAGACCACATTATGTCAGAACCAACAAAAACATGTCTCTCTTCAGACAAAAGATGAGGCTCTGTCATGATTCTGCCACTAGAACAAAAAAGACATGTGAAGCGGAATCATGACAGACCCAAGGGTGTTCACATGGGAAAGTAACATCAAAACGAGCGACCGGACCGTCGAAGAGAGAGGACCAGGCACGAACATGTTTGTATTTGTTTTTTGTTTTACGTCCTCACGGACGACGGCTGTCTTTTTACGTTTGTTATTATTTGATTAAATGTTTAAATGTTTGCCGGTTCCCGCCTCCTTACTTTTAATGAAGGTTCTCTACAATACCCTCTAAAGCTATGGCATAAAATAAGGTAGCATGTAAACAGGGTTTACCTGCAGACAAACAAAAGAATCAACACAGTTTCAAAATAGGAGTCCATAACATACAGGGAAGAAACAGTCTGGGATCTAATTTTACCTCAAGATTTATTTAAAAGAAATTGTTTGACTCTCCAGAGATCATTTCAGTTCACTCGTTGCAAAATCGAGGCAACCAAATATGTGTATCCAAATCATATAAGCAAAGACTCACGGCAGGATTTTACTACCTGAAACAAACACTGGTAAATTCACTGATTAAACCTAAAATTATAAAACTAGTGTTCAAGAATGAAAGATTTACAAAAAGCACCAATGCTGAAACGATGAATGAGGGTCAACCGTAGATCATCCTCTGGACTGAATGGCACAATAAGGCCGTAGTCACCAGAGGCAGTGCAGGACCTTTTAATAGTGGCACCTCAGGACTACTGGATTGGGAACCACCAGACCTGGGACAGAACCCAAAACTATAACCTTGGGAACAATCAGGGTGGTGTGTGTGGTCCAATTTAATAGACATGACATCACATTCACACATGAACAGAAGTTGAACATGCCAAAACAAGGTCCCTTTTGTGGCAAAACATTTAGCAAAATGGCTGCTTACAATACCAGTACATGCAATTCTGCTCAACATATCAGCGTCCAATGACATCTGGTTCTTTTGAAAGTCATAAGGATCATCGTCTAGTCCAACAGCTTTTAATTTCAGCAAATAAGGGTGTGTTTTAGTCCCAGTTTTGCAGCCATTTTGCTAAATGTTTTACCACTAAATCGGGTGTGTCCCAGCGTGTTTACATGTTTTGCAGCCATTTTGTCTGGGATCATAACAGGAACAATACATCTAATTCAACCTCAAGATTTATTAAAAAGAAATGATTTGTCTGTCCAGAGATCAATTCAGTTCACTTGTTGCAAAATCGAGGCAACCAAATTTGTGTATCTAAAATGTATAAGAGAAGACTCACGGCAGGATTTTACTACCGAAAACAAACACCGGAAAATTCACTGATTAAACCAAATAATATAAAACTAGTTTTCAAGAATGATAGACTTACAAAAAGCACCAAAGCTGAAAGATGAATGAAGGTAAACAATTGGCCATTTAGATCATAAAATCATTATATCCTAGCTAAACATGACTCAAACGTGAGAGGGTTTTGGATGTCTGACACAAAACATTATTATGTTAACAAATGATCGGGAACATTCATAGGTGCCCCTGTGCCTGAACATTTGATTATTTATGTTTAACAGAAGAATAAGAAGATTTTACATCATTTTATAAGTGATTTGTTTTGTAGTAAATAATAGCTGAAGATACAATAATGTCTTCAAACATGTTTTTTCATGTGTGGACAATCAAGTTCATTCAATGGTTGATGGCAAAAGTTGGTCATGAATCATTTCAATCATTTGTGTTATAATATCATTACACACATTAAATAAACAAAACATTAAGTGAACATAAAAATGTAAGTTTAATAGTCTGTCAGTCTTTCATAGACTTGTGCTCATGATTCAAATCAATCCAGCAAAGAAGTGAATCAAAACAAAAGTTGTTTTTTTGTTCATCTGCTGATTTCCAGGTAAGAGTACAAGATGTCCGAGAACAGTTGGTTATTCATTCCATTTTCGAGACACCAGATTTGATTTGTAAATAAGTCTTGAGTTGAGGAAAGTGTTTTAGACGTTTAAGACGTTCAGTGGTGACGTCATGATGAGGGTGGAGAACGTGAAATTCAAATGTCCGGAGGGATGAACTGATGTTTTGCTATAAGAGTGAAGAAGAGAGGGGGACTGTCCCACTGAGTGAAATCTTCATCTGTAACTCCAGAGGTGCTTTCTGCTCATATCCCGTAAGAAACTCAATTCTCTTCTATTCCCTATTCTCATATTCCTTTTCTTCAGCGGAGATATGGACAAACTTATTGATCTAATTTTACTTTCTGGTGAGTACACCATCATCTCAACATGATACCTGTTCTTCAAAGGTTAAGAATTACAGACCTAACAGTTTTCATAATGTAATTGATTTTCAGTTATAAATGTAAAATCCTTTATCTTCAACAGGTCTTGTTTGTATTCCGGGTAGTTTAGCAGGTAACAATTCTTTTGATTCTTCACACAGAAATGTAGAATGATGTAATGTTTAATGAATATTCATGTGAGTTATAATTGGGTGTTTCCAACTTTCAAGTACAACATTCTTGTTTTCAAATAGTCAACATTAAACTTAGATGAGTTATAAAGTATCAGAGATATATTTCAATGTTAACTGAACAGTTGTTGGGGCTATGAGTCTGTGGTTTATGTGTGATGTGTGAATCAACCTGATAGAACACGTTCTGTTCTTTTGACATGTGAAGAATGAATACATCAGGAAACCGTTGATCTCTTCAAAACACCTCTGACACAATTCACACAATATACTTACATTAGATCCTTAAAGTGTCATTCTGTTCAGCTTAGAATATGTTCAAACAGACAATAAGAAAATCTGACATTCTGGACTTTTACCTCCTATTCATTGTTTAAAGTTTACTGGTTCCATTTATCTACAGACTGATTGATCAACTGTCTTTGAATACATATTTTCTAGAAAATATAGCGTTGAAAGGAACAGTGACACAGTCATCTACACAGTCAGCCTGGGTAGCTCAACATGCCATAGATGGTAAAAGATACGGATCTGCATACTGCTCTTCTACAGCCAATGAGAGTAGCCCATGGTGGAGGTTGGATCTCTTGCATGTTTATAACATTAGTACAGTCATCATCACTGCTAGATCAGACTGCTGCCCTGAACGAATCAACGGATCAGAGATTCGTATTGGAGACTCGCTGGTTAACAATGGAAATAACAATCCTAGGTGAAGTTATTCATGAAATCACTTCAACACTTTTCACTAACTGATTGATGATTGATCGATTTATACACCTCTATAGAGATAGATTGATTTTCTCTCTCTCTCTATAGATGTGCTGTAACTTCTGGTTTTCTAACCGGTTACACCATCAGTTTCTCATGCCGTGGGATGGTGGGACGTTATGTGAATTTGGTCATGCCTGAAATAACATCACATCTCTCTCTGTGTGAGGTGGAGGTATATGGAACAGGTGATTTCTGAAACATTATTCTATTCGGTTAGAAAATTAGATTCATTTTACAAAAATGTTTTCTTCATAATTTGTCTCATCAACAAAAATTCCATTGTGTTGTGGTCTCAACTTTTAAAGTGAATGGTTTTTATTTTAATAAGTTGACATTAATCTTACAAAAGTCATGTCATATCAGATTTATATTTCAATGTTAGATAAACGTTTCGTTGGTATTTAATGAGGCTGTGGGTCTGTCATGAAAACATGAGTTGAGAAGATTCAAATGGTTATCAGTTGGTTCTCACAGATATTTTTATATATCTCCAGACTGACTGATCAACTGTCGTGATATATTTATCTTGTTTAGAGAATTTAGCATTCAGAGGAACAGCTACACAGCCATCTACATATGGCACCATGGTAGCTCCACATGCCATAGATGCTAAAAGATACGGCCCAGGTCAATTCTGCTCTGCTACATCATATCAAAGTGACCCATGGTGGAGGTTGGATCTTTTGAAAGTTGTTAACATCAGTACAGTCATCATCACTGCTCATAACGACCTGTTTTATCAAGTCGACGGAGCAGAAATTCGTATTGGAAACTCACTGGACAACAATGGAAACAACAATACCATGTACAGTTATTCATGATATCGCTTGAACAGTTTTCATTGATTGGTTGAAACACATCTGTATAGATTCATTGATTTCCTCTCTCTCTATAGATGTGCTGTAATGCCTGATCCTCTAACAGAGAATACTGTCAGTTACTCATGTCATGGGATGGAGGGACGTTTTGTGAATGTGGTCAGATCTGGACGTACAAATTATCTTGCTCTGTGTGAGGTGGAGGTCTATGGAACGGGTAAATTCTGACACATAATTCTGTACTGTTAGACAGCGCTGGAAAAATAGGTTGATTTGTTTGACCTATTGCAAAGAAAAGATTGATGAATATGTATAAATTGAGTCATCCATCAAACATTTTTATGTGTTCTAGCCTTTTGACATTTGAAGTGTAACATTCTTGTTTATAATAGATTGACATTAATTTTAGAGCGGCCATGTAGTATCAGATTTATATTTCATAAGTTGCTGTAACAAAGTTCGCTAATAAGGAAGAAAGGAGGCGGGGTCGGCGTGGCTGGGAAGCGTAAGATTATTTTATTTACAATAACTTCCGGGTTTCAACTTCCCGTATCAGCAATAACTTATGAAACTCAATATGCCATTGATCAGCTTAATCACCGTTCTTCTCCCGTCTCTCTCTCTCTGCACAGACCGTGCTGAACCACGCCCCCCTTGCCACAGTTGCTTTTTCATGGACCAATGTAGTCTAATTAAAAGTCCAATCCAAATGAAAATGCTGCATACAAACAGGTTGTAGTGAGGTTCACTTAAAAAGTGAAGGAAGAGGACGAGGTTGGTTTGAGACTGAGACGTGAGTTTAGTAGAGATTCCTTAAATCATAAAGTTCAAAACAATAAACAAAACTTGGTGTCGAATTTCCAGAACACCGTAAGATTCTTTCAATGCGGATCCGTATTCCAGTTTGACGTCTCAGCTAGCGATCCCTTCGGTCTCTCGTCTGCAGTTGGTATCTCTCTCCTTCTGTCTCTCAATCTTCTCCTTATATCCGGTCTCTCCACGCCCTTACTGGAATTACACACAGGTGTTGAGTGTTTGCAGGTGCTCACCTCATTTACCGGTTGTCCCCTAGCTCTCACTCCTTCCGCAGACCTCGTTAAAGTTGCTGGTGTCTGTGACAAAAAAACGAGACATTACTCTGTATATTTTTTTGTCCTGTTTTAAAATAAAATACACACAACATGTGCTTTAAAACACTGTTTTAGTGGGTCTTTAGGTGAACACTTGTCCAATGTGCGCGTGTCACCAAATTATATCGGATTTGAAGCTTGTCATGTAAGCAGGCCCATCAATCATATCATATTATTTACCTTTCATGTAAACACTACATTCAGATTGCACTGATTAAAATTCAATCCGATGTGTCCATATAATTGCAGCTTATGTCAGATTAAAGTTTTTTAGCTGTTTAAAGAGGCTGAGGGTCTATCATGAATATAAGAATTGAAATGATTTAAATGGTTATTAGTTGATATATATTTCCAGACTGACTGGTCAACTGTCTTTCGATATATATTTTCTAGAGAATTTAGCATTAAGAGGAACAGCTACACACTCATCTATCGCCTGGGAAGCTCTACGTGCCATAGATGGTGAAAGTTACGGCTTAGATACTTATACATACTGCTCTTCTACAACATCTGAAAGTGACCCTTGGTGGAGGCTGAAGCTTAAGGATTATTATGACATTGATACAGTGGTCATCACTGCTAGATCAGACTGCTGTTTGGATCAAACCAACGGAGCAGAGATTCGTACTGGAAACTCACTTGACAACAATGGAAATAACAATCCCATGTAAAGTTATTCTTCAAATCACTTGAACACTTTTCATTGATTGAAAGATTGAAACACCAGATTCATTGATTTTCTCTCTCTCTAGATGTTCTGTGACTTCTGGTTTTCTAGCTGGTCACACCATCAGTTTCGCATGTCATGGGATGGAGGGACGTTATGTGAATGTGGTCATGTCTGGACATACATCTGCTCTGGCTCTGTGCGAAGTGGAGGTCTATGGAAAACGTAATTATTCATAGAAAGTCCTACTGTTTAATAGAGCTGGTAAATAAAAAAAAATACTCAACGTAGAAATGTACAATATTGCAATGATTCTTCCCCATCATGTCATGTTTCTCTCGTTCTAGTGGCAGGATCATGACAGAGCCCCGTGATTTGTGCGGAGAGAGGCAATTATGGCCCTTATGGCCGTCCATACCCTCTCTCCGGTCTCGTCTTTGCCCCATCCTCGTTGCCTTATTATTACTTATTATTGATTTCGTGCCCTTCACATGTTTCCTCTTGATTTGATCCCTAGTTAATGACCCTGTGTTTTCTGTCCTGTCTTAGTCTCGTTTAGTGTAGTTAGTCTATGTTCCTGTTGATCCGTTATGATTTTACCCTTGTCCTGTTATGTTACCCCCGCAATTTTCTTTTATTCTTTATTTAAGTCACTCGTTAACACCTTACGTCTGCACCTGGGTCCTCTGTCCATGTCTCACCCCAAACATTGACGGAAAATCAATAACAAATAATAATGAGGAAACGAGGGAGCAGAAACAAAGATGCCAGCAGAGAGAGTGTATGAAAGGCCATAAGGGCCATAATTGCCTCTCTCCACTCAAAACTCGAGGCTTTGTCATGATCCTACCACTAGATCCAAAAAAACTATGACATGATGGGCCAGAATCATGACACATTTGAGTCATTTTTAAAAAAAGTAGCTTTGTGTAATGTTCTATTTTTTTGTTTTATTTACATCATATTAATTTTTTTCATTTATTTTATTTCAATGCGCATATTTAGAAATTGTGTTGTTAATGTGTGTTGCGAATATCACTTCATGTGAATGTATAAATGAAATTATAGTCAGTGAGTGATTGATTTAAGAAGTTCATTAAACAGGTTTCAAACTGTTTTAAAGTTTTTGAGAATAATGAAACAATTATGTCCATGTAAACAACAAAAATGTAAATTTTACTTGCATTACATGCTTCTTTCACCAACTGCTTGCCCGGTGTGCTTAATGAAGTCTTTTGAGGTATTTTGGCAGATCCTTGTGATTGAGGATCTATAGTAATACTTTGCAATGTTTACCTCAGATATTAGTGTTTTATTGGTATATGGTGGTTGAATATTTTTTTCTGTCATAGACCGCATGAGAAAAATCTTTCTAAAGTTGAAGTTTTCCACCAGTCGTGATGTGGCTGCTGAGAGCGACAAAATGCTCCAACAGGTAAGAAAAAGAAAATACAAAATACATTTACATTTATTCATTTGGCAGACGCTTTTATCCGAAGCGACTTACAAGTAGGGTGCAGTGGGCAGCCATCACTGCAGAGTAAACAGGGGTAAGGTGCCTTGCTCAAGGGCACTTCAGTCATTTCCTGGTGGCAATGAGATTTGAACCAGTGACCTTCTGGCAACAAGTCCAACTCTCTAACCACTAGACCACAACTGAATAAATGTCTTATTAAAGAGAGAAGTGATATATGAGAGTGTTTGTTGTGTATAAATATATGAGATGAGTGATGATGAGAGAATGATAAATGACAGTATGTTTCATGTGTGGATTGAAATATTTGATGTATTTTAGCTGAAGTCTGCTCTGGGATCACACATCTCTGATTTTAAACTGTCCTGGACACAACTACCCAAGAGAGAAGAAGAACTGGAGGAGGACGGAGGCGAGTAGAATTCAGTTCGATTCCCTTTTATGTAACTCTGCATTGTTTCAAAACAACTTTACAAAAAAGAAAGAAAAACAGAAAGAGTAGAAAACAGTAAGGCATGCATTATAATGGAAACAGTAAGATAAAATAAAGCAAGACTCATGAACTTTACATACAGTATTGTAACTTCCCATTGAGCCAACCGTCACGGTTTGTGGTGAGACAAGGACAGAGGACCCAGACAGCAGGTAAGGGGTCAAAACAAACATTGATAACATAGACAAAAAAAAGTAAAATAACGAGTGACACGCCTCTTAAAATATGTTAGCTTGATAGATTCGATATTGAGTCTGTCACAAATTCCCTTAAAACAGTGTTTGAAAATGCACAACTGATCTCTACACAAGCGTAATAAAATAAAAGTTATAGGATACGTCATGTAATTTGCTGAATCTTTGTTTTATTTACAGGTTCTTGTGTTAAACATCTTTAATCCGGATGGACAGACTGAATCTTCATTGCAAATGCTCGTTCATTTTATTCCTTTTTTTAAAATACTGATTATATTGTTCTTCTCCCTTATTGATCCTGTGAAATGTCTTAATTTGAGTGTCATTATAGTCCTCATCACCTCTATTTGTGTAGTTTGTTAGTGTCATAGCCCAAGAGTAAATGTGTAACACAAGAGTAATTAGCAATGGCAATATATAGTAATTGTGGAGAGTGCATTTTTTTTATTTTACACAAAAAACCTAATTACTAGTTATATGTTAAAATATTGAGTAGAATGTTAAACTAATACAAAGTTTTAATTATTAAAGCAGGTGTAACGCACAGGGTTTCTTTCAATCTCATATGAATCTTGAGTACTTATAAAGTAGTATTGCATAATTCGTATCTTCGAAGAGTATTTAGTTTGATCACATTTATAAAAGATAGATACAGCTTTACTGTTGTATCCGAAAACATCAAAGTAATGTCTGCGCATGTTCCTTCTCCTGTTCTCCTGTGGCCGTGCCGTGTGCTTTTCTGGGAGAATTGTCCAATAAGGGATTAAGAAATGTTGGTATGAAACAGTTTTATATGTTCAAAAAAACTTTCCATAACCTGTATGATCGCTGTGGGAGTGTATCGAGCACAGAAATACTATATAATACGCCCAACACGTTTTGACAAGTTGACTATGTTAAGCACGAAAAGACAGCAAGTGAAACATTGTAAATACGTCATAATGCATGACACATCGTTGCGGGGCAGCTTTAAGTACAATAAGGATGCAAAGGTGTAAATTGCCACTTTATAATTTTGAACGAATTACATTATAGTTTTGTTGTTTGAAACAAACATGTTGTTTGCATTATTGTCTTGCTGTATGAAGCTCAATACATTTGTTTGAACCAGCAGCTGTTTCTGTTAATTTCAGATTTTTTTAGGAGATGAATGATCCAAGTTCGATTCAGTTTATTTTTATAGCACTTCCCACAATGTTTCATTGTTTCGAAGCAGCTTTACAGGAAGAAAGACAAAAATAAACAAAGATTAGTATTAGCATTAAAATAACAAGGGTCGATCTTTGTCTGGACTGGAGCTGGGATGACAGTCCTGTCCACAGGATTTCGCAGGAGGATGGAACGTGACCATCAGCTGGTGTAATGTGTAGTGTCCTCTGGATGGGATCGTGATGGTCAGTCAGTCCGCAGGCTCTCACAGGAGGATGACACGACTGGTGGTCCAACTTGAGCCGGCATCATCTGTGGTTACTTCAGGATGGCTATCCCAAGGTAGGGGAGGAGACCAGAGAGACTAATGTAGCGACTGTTCATTTAGCTCATGTCTATGGTTTGCTGAAAATGTGTCGTTTTAATCTAGATTTAAAATGGGAGTGTGTATGACTCTCAAATATTATCAGAAAGGCTATTCCAGAGTTAGGGGCAGGGAATGCCCAGCCTCTGTTGGTGCCCTGGGCAAGATTTAAGATTGTGTCTTTCTGTAGCTCAGTGTTAAGAGCGTTGTGGGTTCGATCCCTAGGGATTGCAAATATCTATGTAAAATGTATAGGATAAAGCAATGTAAGTCGCTTTGGATAAAAGCGTCTGCCAAATGTCTAAAAAAAAAAAATATGTGAAAGCAAACTAAACTGAGAAGCTACAGAAACTTACCTACCTCCTAGTGATGTGAAGTTCTACGTCAAGTCTTCAAAGCTTTTATCAATAAAAAGCTAAACATCTAGTAGTAAAGCACTGTACCGGAGCTTGATTCGTCTTGCTCTAATCACGTAATTAATTCTGTCCAAGCACCTCACTGCTTCGTAATCTGATTCAAAGCAGCGCAAACCCCTTGCGCAGGTTTCACGTGTCATGCACTTCTGAGACTAATACAAAGAGTAAAGGTAAGCTTCAGCGCAAGTTCTGCCGGGAAGACTCAATATCACGTCAATTACTACGTATAGACCAATAACCAATCATCACCTAACACTTGGAGTATAAGATCGCCATTTACCTTTTGTTTGCGTTCACAGTTGAAGCAGCCGATATTCACGCGCTCCGACCAGTCGTGATCAAGGACGTTACAGAGGATAATCATGACCACACGGCTATTTGCTTGTAATGCTAGGATTTCTCAACTGCGACCTTTTGAGCTCTTATAGGACTTGCTTTTCCAGAACTTCTGGGTTGTTTAATACATTTCGTCACTCAACTCACATATAGTGATGGCAGCGACGCTGTCTCAAATTCCGAGATGCGTTCCTGTTAAAGGTTTCGAAGTACTTTAATATGATCAACTTCTCTTGCAGCGCTTGTTCCTTAAAGGAAAAAATAATTTTGACTTGATTTAAGCCTGCATGAGCCCCGATCACAATGGTCTTGATGGGGCTAAAGTGCATGGTTACATCGGAATAGCTGAGCAGCACAGGGAATATAAAAACATTCCATAACTGTCCCTTGCGTGTTTTTACCAACTAAGATACGGGAACAGGTAAGGTACTTTCTTTTATTGTTTTCTCTTTTTGGTGGATATTCAGCAATGGTCAGCGAGACGATCGTGACAACTGATCCCAGTTTACAAACTCTTTTCCGAAATGTCATAGTGATTTAGCATTTATTATGTCTTGTTGTTTAATCGGAGGAAATCGGTCACACTTCCCTGTCAGCTAACTGCGGAGTTTAATTACGATGGCAGAATTGTAGAAAGATACTGCAAGAGACTGTTTACTTCAATTTAGTCTCCGTCAGGCCTCGCTTTACGTCACAACGTTGGGCTGGTCAGTGCGATAAATTCTGTGGTTTTCCTTAAATTCATTGTAGCAGAGTGTGCAATTACACATATTCTAATAGAAGAAAGGTCACATCAGCCGCGCAGGTCGGTCAATTTTAGAGGGGAAATCAACCTTACTATCAACCTCGATCTTTAAAGAATCCAATTCTGCTTTGTCTCGTTGTGCTATTTTGGATGTTCAGTTTAGTGCTTTATTTAGATTTGCTACATGGCAGCGATACGTCAATGCACCTGAAATAACTCTCAGGGTAACTTTTGACATAGTTCACGCATATCCGTATGTGATCCCAGTTTATATGAATTGACGACACCTTCAAGATATTTGCGATTTAAGATTGTCAGATCACACACCCCTTCGTTCTTATCAACTCAACATTTTATCAAGGCAGGAACGAAACTTAAGTAGCAGGAGCTGGTTTAAATTTAACTCACGCATGTGACCTCATCACAATCATCTCGGCTGGTACAACATTAGCAATCACAGAATTTACCCTATCAGCTCAAGCAAGCTCCATTATAAAAAGACAAGCAGTGTTATCTGATGCTTCTCGCAAGTTCAACATCGACCAGTTCGATAAAATGCTGCGAGACTCCCGTCATTACCGATGCATTAAATGCTCTAAACCCTTCAGCGCTGCCACGCACTTCCCATCTCTCCAGCTCTGAGTCGGATTCCGCAGCCGAGTTCCAAGCTTCGCCACGGGGCCACCAGCCCCGCCGATCTGCTCGGCGAGCAGCTATGAAAAGGGGCTCATCTTCGCATCCTCCTACAAGGACTCCACCTCCTTCACCGGCGTCGTCATGCGCCTCAGCGCTCCACTCGATTCCTGCCCTCCTTTACAGCAGGTGGCTCTAGCGTGAGACTGCCTCTACTAGAGAATCAGGCGATGGTCTCCGGACATTTATTCGATGCCGCTGCTAGCGCGAGCCTGACTCTGCTAGCTGCTCAAACAGCCGGCATTCCATCCCTCCTCTCTCTGCAGCAGCCACGCCCCCTCACTTTTCATTGGCCACGGCAACAGGTATGCCAGCACCTTCCAATGCGCCAGCTCTGGAAGCACCACCCGTCTCTAGCAGCATCAGGGCACAGATTTAGGCAGGTGCGGACACAGACCTTTATTACCTCCTCTCACCTCTATCACCTCCGTCAAGCGAGCGGCAGATCACCTACGGCGATCTCTCTTTCACTTTATAAAACGCTTCACCCCATCACTTCCGCACGCTGTCATTTCCAGAATTCACTGTAGCTTTCTCCCGCTACAGCGAAGTCATATTTACCATGTTCCCTTATAGGTGACGCAAGCTAAGCGATTACCTAGCCATCGTGGCAGAACTCGCTCTCTCCTTTGGGGGTACACACTTCTACAGGTACCACAAGCTTTTCGCCGCCAAATGTGCCTTTCGCATAGCTCAGTGGAACCAGTGCCCTTACTGGGGAGCACTGTACACTGAGCTGCATAGTAGAGTGTTTTTGGGCATACGCAACATCTCATGCGCAGTCGGGCGATCAGTGGTTCACATCACCAGCAACTGCCCCCTAGTCACTCCCTCTCTTCCCTCATTCCTATCTCCGGCTCGCCAGTCCACTTCGTCTAGTCCGCGCCTGCAGAATCACCCCGCAAATCCAAAATCCCGCGCGCACGAAGTGTGCATTAATTTCAACCAGGGAAGATGCACCAGACAGAGCTGTGGCTTCCTACATGTATGCAGCTCCTGCCCACAATCGCATAGTTTGCCCAGCCATGCAGTCCTCAAATAAAAACATCAGAAAGTATCTCTCGACTCCTGTGAACATTTCTCGTTCGTCATTTGAATTGTCTTTGCACCCCGACATCCAGTTCACTATTATCTTTGACCCAGGAGTTATCAGTCACCCTTCACACAACCTAAAATGCCCAACCTCCTGTCTGCGATCGTCCAGCCAGAGGTAGTCGATCTCCTCTCAAAAAATGAGATTGACGCTGAATTTATTATCGGCCCCTTCGCAGCTCCTCCTTTCACTGCATTTCGAATCAGCCCCATTGGCATTGCTACACGAAAATTTTCAGGCAAAAAATGTTTAATATTCGACCTCTCGTCACCACACGGCTCTTCCTTTCCTAGAATTAACAGCCTCATTCCACTCGAAGATTTTTCCTGTACTATCACGACATCGACCAACCCATCACCCTGATTGAAAAGGCGGGTCTAGGTGATTGGTTAGCTAAAGTCGACGTAACCTCGGCGTTCAAAGTCATGCCCATCCACCCAGACTACTGGCATCTATTCGGCATACGCTGGCGCGACAACTTTTACATTTCAGTCTACCTAACTTTTGGCTGCAGAAGAAGCCCTAAAATTTTGACGTATTGTCAGAGGCAATCTGCTGGATTCTCTCTAACAATTATCCAATCCCCTACCTCATCCACTTACTGGACGAATTATTCATTATCTCTCCACCTGACTCTGTACCAGCCGAGCATCTCGCCACAGTCCAACATGTATTCGAGAAGCTCACGAAGCTACTCGGCGTCAAGTTGAACTCGCTCAAATTCCAGGCTTCTCTGCCAAAGAAAAAAATCGACAGAAAGATTCTGATCGCTTCCTCTCTAATATCCGCCCCCCGCTGCTCAAAACGCGAGCTCCTGTCAGTTCTCGGCCATCTAAATTTTGCGATTTGCTTCGCACCTCCTCTCTCTCGCATCTTTCGCCCACACCCTCGAGGACACAGTCTACCTATGCAGCTCTTGCCGAGACGAGCTAAGCTTATGGATAAAATTCTTCGGTCAATGAAGCGGCTTGTCATTCTTCTACAGTGACATGGTCTCACAGACGCCGCCCCTCCCGGTAGGTTTCAGAGGTGTTTACCAAGGTTGTTGGTTTGCGTCCAATTGGTCCCCCCAGCTCTTGGAACTTCCACAGGCTCTCGCATTGTCAAACCTTTTTGAGCTATACCCGCTGGTTGTCGCAGCATCACTATGGGGAAAAGAGTGCGACAGCGAGGCTGCTGGCGCCCGAAGCGGACCCGATGCCAACACCTGTACCACCCTTTTCGGAGATGATCTTCCCGTAAACCACCCCCTGCAAGCTCTTTACGATGCATCTCTCAATTCAATTACCCAGGCCGTTTACCCTAGGACCCTGCAATAATATCCTACGGCGTGGAGAAGCTTCAGATAGTTTCACCAGGCTTTCAGCATTCCCTTCCCAGATTTTTTCTCTCCTCACCATCACCTCCTAAATCTCCTTCCTCAACACAGAAAAAAGCCTTCAGGCCAGCATTATCAGAGATCACTGTAGTTGAATCCAGTTCTTCCACAAATTATTCTTCAACTCTCCATCAACAGCCATAACTCGCTCCCAAACATCAATGATCATCACCACAATCTTCTGTTTTCAAAAGCACCTCAAAGCCGTCCTACAACAATCCGGCATCCCAGCAGACAACTTTTCCAGTCACTCCTTCCGCATAGGAGCAGCCGGCAAAAAGGGCCTCTCTCAGCCGCTAATTCAAGCACTTAGCTGCTGTTCACTGGAAGCTTTCAGAAGCTACATCTGAAAAGACCTCTCACTCATCAGGGAAGCCCGTCGAACCCTCATTTCCCGTATCTTCTAATCAACTCCTCAGTCACCCAGCACAAGATCAGACCTTAACCACTTCAGCATTATATTCCCCAGCAGGACACCCAACCAGCGCAGCAATCCTCTCAGCAATCACCAGCGCTTCAACGTGTAGACATGTTGCTCCAGACTGCTTCCGCAGGGGCCAGCACACGTATCTTGCGCTATGCAGTGACAGACACCATATTTGAAGTCAGCATCGCCATAAAAATTATTCCGAAGAGGCCAGCGATTCATCCTCGACAAAGAAATCACCATCACGAAGCCAGCATCGCCGCAACAACTGCCCAGCAGGGGCACGTGCTTCCTCCCGTGCTCTGCCGCAGCAGTCATCCAATCCCTCCCAATCACCTTCCCGAAGCCAGTATTGCTGCAGCGACCGCCCCCGCAGGGGCCTCTGCTTCCTCCCGTGCTCTTTTTTAATTTATTTTAAAGCCAATTATACTGCTTACTTACTGTTGAAAGACTAAAATAAAAAGTAGTGTAAAGTTCTAGAGAGACGCCATTATAAAACTTATTTAACATCTAAATTGAGGCCAGTCCACACCAGGACGACAATCATACGTGCCTATCGGAAGCGTTTCTCCAAACGTTTTTCGGCATTCATACCCAAACGATTTTCACTGGTGATGAGCCGAGTAAACGAACAAATTCACTGCCTGACATAGATGGTGCTTGATGAGAAACAGAAACACCCCGGTGTGACACCCTTGACTAGTGAAAATATTTAAATAATAGTTTGGGCGCCAGACATTTTTAAGCCTTTCAATATTTATAATTAACTAAATTCCACGGATAGCTCAAAAATGCCACTGTAGAAAGGTTTGTAAATAGGAGGAAGAAAGGAGGCGGGGTCGGCGTGACTGGGAGAATTTGTTTCTTTATTTATAACAAGACGTTGCGCCACTGTGCTATTAACTTTAAATGACTCAAAATCTCTCGACTTCTCCAGACTCCGTCCATAAGTATCCACTTGTTTCTCTCTCAGCTGCCACGTCTCCCAGTCGGTCTCTCTCTTGCTTCTCCTCTGAGTCTGGAGGCTTTTATGCGGTCTCCTCACCAATCACTGTACGAGACGCAGGTGATCTGTATCTGCACTTGACCTACTTACTCACCGTCTTTCCCGTGTCTCTCCTCCCCGGTGCACACGACACTAAACCACGCCTCCCTTGCCACAACCACCAATCATGAATTTACAGCATTAAACCATAAAACACTAATCAACTATGAAGAATTAAGTTTAACACTTTTTACACATCAGATGGAGTAAGATGAGTTTTGTATTGGCATGTATAAGACCCAATTCACATCAAAACATTGCAACATCACATTAAATCAATCACCAATATCAGGAGGAAGACTGGACAAATAAAGAATAATTAACATATAGAATTAACAAGCATTAAAGTTTAAGCATAACTGCGCTCTCACACACTGAGAAACTATTTTGTTTTATCAATCTAGGTGTGTGTGCGTTATGTTACTGTGTGTTCGGTTTGATTTGCATGTGTGTGAAGAAGGTAAGTTGCAACCACAGAACATCTTCCTCAGACCAGAACAAGTATAGTCCAACCATGATCTACCTGGTTACCTATAAAGCATCGCATTAACTTTAAGATCTTGCTTATTACCCATAAAGCCCTACATGGTCTAGCGCCGAAGTATTTGAATGAACTTCTAATGTATTACAGACCTGCACGTACATTACGCTCTCAGGCATCCTGTCAGTTGGTAATACCTAGAATTTCAAGATCAAGTGCAGGTGGTAGATCCTTTTCTTATCGAGCGCCTAAACTTTGGAATATTCTTCCCTGCACGGTCCAGGAGGCAGACACACTCTGTCAGTTTAAATCTAGACTAAAGACTCATCTTTTTAATCTTGCATACACTACACCTCCATAATATTAATCCTCAGAGGATTTAGGCTGCATTATTTAGATCAACCGGAACCAGGAACACATCCGACAACAAATGATGTACTTGTTGCATCAAAGAGTGATTTTTTTCTCGATGGGAGTTTTGAGGTTCCTCACCACCGTTTACATATTGTTTTGCACTATCTGCCTGGCCGGGGGGACTGCTTTATAATTCAGGAATTAGACATAATTAATATTGCATATAAGAATTTATAGTCTGTTTAATATTTGACCTGTGGTTCTCTCTCCTTTATCGCCAATGTGTGCTTTCACTGTGTGTGTGTGCGTCTATGTCAATGTGTGTAAGTATGTTTGCATATTGTGTGTGTGGAGCATTTGTATGTCTGTCTTTGTTGTTTTCACCTTTTTCTTGTTTTTACAGGTATATGCCTTTAGTTGTTTTACTTGTATTCAATGTGTCTCATGTACAGCTGCTTTGTAACAATGAAAATTGTAAAAAGCGCTATATTAATAAAGTTGAGTTGAGTTGAATCTATACCTTTTCAGGTAAATCCCATCCCTTTCTGCACATAAACATACTTCCGCATAAACTCTTTTGAGTAGCTCCAATCATCATCAATAGTCTGCCAGACTGCTCACTTAGTCTCCTGTTTCTGGTTTCTTAGTTCATCGCCATGACAATTTTCTTATTCCTTCTGTTTCCTTCTCTCTGTCTCTCACTTCCTTTTCTGCGTCTCTAATTCCATTTCTGATCTCTCGTCATTATTTCCTCTTCCTCCTATATTCTCTTCAGTTAATTACCTACAGCACCACCTTCTGTTACCATTTTCCCTGCATATCTTATTGTCACCCAAATGGGACGGTAGTGCACAATTACATCAATAGATACCACAACGACGGTAAGTATAAATCTTACTCTTATTTTCTTTCACTACCATTACAATGCTTTAAAAACAAATAGAACAAAGATATGAAAAGACTTGAAGAGATGTCAGTGCAAGCTGTTTCCAGTTAAGACAGCTCTAAAATTAAATTTAGACTGGGACTAGATTTATGCTCTAGCTGGGAAACTGCCCCATAAAGTCTGCAGCACTACTTCAATAGTCTAGTTCTTTAAGGTCTAGCCCTGTTCATGTAACTCATGTGAAAACAGGCCAGTTTATAAACTGAGAATGAACAACCAAACAGAAACTCATCGACACACTTAGAGATGGAGGAATAAGAGGGAACTCACTAAACGTGTTGGGTGTTGTTTTTCTCTGTCTTGTTCCCTCACCTCACATGCAAATATGTCTTAAAGCAGGTTCAAAGTATTTACATTTACACATAAACATCCCTTCTCTAAATCTTAATGAAGATCATAAGACATGAGTTGTTTGTTTACGTAACTCTGTGTCTACAGAACATCACAAGCAGGCACACGCTTCAGCCTAAAATAACCATTGTAACACACCTACTGATTTCACTTCACTGACTGCCAGTTTCCGCCCGCATCAAGTTTAATCTCTGACACTGGCCTTCACAATGATAATGGCAAATTCGTCCATGCACCTTAACTATGTGCTCCAGGTCAATCTCCTATCCCGTCATCTTCGGTCTGAAAATGAGCGTGCCTTGTTCCAACATGCCAGAGGCTGTTCATCTTGGGCACCTGCAGCGGTTATGGATACGTGCGTGAGACCCACACCCTTTTAACAATGTTTTACATATAAATATACATTTCTTTTTTTCAGAAACCACATTTTTCACTGAGTACACCTTATAAAACACACTTTGGAGTGATGACCGCCTCGGGCCCCGGATGCAGTTTGGAGTTCTTAAATCCATCCCTTAAGGGTTTAAATAATAGCTGCATTAGTGTTAGTTCTCCCTCATTAAAATGCAGACGCTGAGAGGGTTGTCTCCATGGTTGGACCAAACAAAACGAAAAGCAGGAACAGATGGAACTCTGTCATCCATCATGATGATGATGGCTGGAGGGGAACCAGAGTGTTTCAAATGGGAGCCACCAACCCCTGTGCTGAAGGCCTCAAAACCTGCTACCGACACCTACAATAAACAACACTAACCAAATTCTCTCAAACACACACACACAAACCTGCACTAAATAATAATAATAATACTTTTTTATTTATTTTCAGATCATTGCAAGTCCCGACAGCCTGTCTTTCCCATGCTTGATCGAAGCCAGGTTTTTAGCCGCCTCAAGAAGAGAACGACCTCTCACATGAACAGATGTTCACTGGTAATGTGTGATAGATGGAGAATACAGTGGATGTTGGGGTAGGACTGCTTGTTGATGTGATCTAAAGTTTCTTTTGCGGATGATGAAAAAACTGTCTGGAGTTCTTTACCTTTCATCTGTGAATCTCCTGGTCCGTAGATTCTGGTTGGGGAAGATCCTCTCTATACCAACAACCATCATTTCTTCTTCTTTTGTGAGATTATGCAAATATGAAGGTAGTAGATATGTGGCAAGTATGGCTGGTTCAGAGGTTCCAACAAACCTAGTGTTTGCTGGCTTGTCACATGGTCAATATAAGGGTAGAACAGATTGAGTCTGCTTCTATTGACTGTGAGGGTGTTTTCTCTATTCCTTTGCCTATTCCTTGGATTTTGTTTATTGTTAAATCATTGACAACTTTATCAAATGAAGATTGACAGTTGTTCAGTCCCACTCACACCCAGCACCAAAAACCGGCATTCTTTATTTCCTTCACAATGTCCACCTGAAGTTCAGCTTCACAGCATGCTATTATTTAATTTTGAATTTTTGGTCCAATGTATTTGGCATTTTTTGGTGTTTTCTCAAGATGCTGTTCTCCTGTCCAGTTACCACGCAGGGCTATGTTAGTCTTTGACAGATTGATTTCAACATCTAAACATCTAATGCGAATGCATTGCTTATAACAACATTAATGCTTTTCTTTTGCCCTTGTGCAACCAACAAAAATTCTCAGAAAACGCAAAGCTAGGTTAGGGGTTTTCAAACTGGGGTCCTGGGACCCCCAGGGGCCCTACAGAAAGTTGCAAGGGGTCCCCCAGAAAAACAATAAAAGTCCAGTGTTTATCAGCTTTTCTGCTAATGATAGTTTCCAGAAGTGACTTTTTATAACTGTAGTTTCTTTTTAGGACGCAAAGTGAAATTGTTGAAGACTATAAAGGTTAAGAAACAACGTGTTCTCTTTATAATATCCTATTTATCTAACAAATCTTTAAAGTTTCTTTACACAGAAAATATATAGATTGATATATATTTTAGAAAAGGGGGTCCCACACAAAGGTAAATCATATTTTGGGCTCACTTACCAAAGGCTACCAGGAAGACGAAGTAAGTTTATTAAGATCTTTCACAGTATGCATTTATTAATCTTTGGTATAATAAACTACATAATGTACTGAAAACGACATCGTAAAGTTGTTAAAAATTACATCACAGTACTGAAGTAAATAAGCTATATAAGCTAGCTAGTCTATATCTTTAAATAAAAAAACTAATATAAACCATAGTTAGTTTTTCCAAACTGATAACATACGTGTTTACTTTTTTATAATTAAATGCCTGTGTAAATTTACATTTTAAGTTATATACATCTCGCCTCACGCCTCCGTTTCACCTCACACACCACCACCGCTTTGTCGCTTCTGTGAACTGCAACTCAGCTTGCTTTGATTTGATTGGTCATCTCTCAAATGTATTGACATTATTTTATTGTGATTTCATGTAGTGCCGCCAACGCACACTGCCAAATACACACCAGTACCACTGCGAGAGAGTCGACCGAAAGCACAACTTTACATTAAAAAAATGACAGAGGTCAAGACCTCAATGGTGGGTACAGCGATAGTCTTGTATTATTTTCTCAAAAGGGCAGTAAATCGCTTGCCCGCTAATTCTCCTTCACAACTCCTTCCTGTTTGAACATTCTTCCCAACTCAGATCATTCAAACACAGCACTCAAAACATTCAAAAACTCTCTTCTGTGAATACTTGACAGGCAAAATCAACAATAACCAACTCTCTTACTCGCAACAGGAATTGGTCTGGCTTTTGTTGAAACTAGTAACTTGGAATTGCACCTATTGTATTATTCGTCCTGTATGACCTATCGCCTATATTTTCCTGAACTCATCTGCTTAATGACTCAATGTAAATGTACTTCAATTTTTGAATTACAAATGAGCCAAGAGAAGACATGATGAGATTCAAATAACAGCAAGACCAAACCAGGGCACCACTTTCCATCCTGACTTCAAGATTCGTTTTCGATTGGTGATACTGTGGTGTGGTCATTTCAGTGGACTCATTGTCATGAATCAACACAGGGGAGAACACAATTGCAGGCAGCGGAGGATTAAGGGGCAAAGGTTTATTATACAATAAACACAAAACGAAAACCCACGAGGGGGTTAAACAAGACACGATAACAATAACAAGAACAGGCAAACAGGATCTAGATTAACTAATACAGGACTTACAAAGACTAAATACAACACTTGACAAACTACAACAAACTAAGACTAGACTAGACTTACTTTGGGGCAATACAATCAATTAAATTAAATTAAATTAAATTCAAGTTTATTCATATAGCGCTTTTCAAAATGTGTATTGTTCCAAAGCAGCTTTACAGAGGCAAACAGGAAAAACAGAAAAGGTAAAACAGTGCATGGTATTTATACAACGAGGTAGATCATTCTAATAAATAATATATAATTTCTAAATAAATAAATAAATGCAGTCTCACGGTGAGTAGGCCAACACTGCCCTGCTGTGGCGAGGAACCCAAACTCCAATGATTGATTAATGGAGAAACAAACCTCGGGAGAAACCAGGCTCAGCCGTGAGGGCCAGATCCCCTCTGACGTGTCATAGCTGCACTCAAACTGCTGACATGTGATTTAAGTTTAGCATTTAATACCAAATATTGTAACTTCAGCATTAATAAGACAAATAGTCCGTCTTTGCTCTTGGTTGGGGGTGTATTGGTCTGAGCTGGGATGGTCCGATGGTCATATTTGTCTTGGCTGGTGGTGGAATTGCCTTAGATCGAGCTGGTATGGTCAGTCAGTCTGCAGCTGTAGCTGGCGTAATCTCAAATTGGGGATGGCCATCTGTCGGACGTCTGGACATGGTGGAACTTCTTCCTACCAGGTAGGCAGAAAGAGAATAAAGAGAACACGGAGGTGTAAACACACATAATGACCGAACACCAGACAATAAAACATGAGGACTATTTAAAGGGGTCAAAATCGACACAGACAGGTGCGGGGTATGAACTAATTAACAAACAATAATGACACCGAAGGGCGGGAACAGAGACCAGCCCTGGAGAGAGAGTATGGCGATCAAAAAGATCCAAAACTCTCTCTCTTCACATGAAACAAGGGATCCTGCAATGATTCTGCCCCAAAACCAAGAAAGACATGACATCGTGAGGTAGAATCTAGTGAGCTGTAGATGAGATCAAGTTGATTACCAGCTCACTACGGTGAGCACAGCAGTAATTTAACGATAAAAAAGCATTGGGCTTAAGTTTAAAATAATTACAGTTGACCAAAATGCAGCTCTGTTGAAAATGAGAAGTGTGTAACAAATACTACAACTCCAACACAATAACTGACCTCAATTGGAAGAAGGGTAGATTCTTCCTCTTCGATATAACTGATGTGCAAGATCAATTTAAAAGCCAATGGTGGCCTAAAGACATCATACATCATCTCACATACTGCTCCGAACCGCACCCAGACCTCCCTTTTTAAGCGGACTCACTTACAGTTCGCAGGTGCACACCAGGCTTCAGAAGACAGCGTTCACATCACTCAAACGAACCGATCTCTGACCTTAATCGAACCCTGGTGCACTCTTAAAGTGCTAATGTGAAACTGCCAGACTGCGCCGTATATGTGCTGTCACCATTTTCAACTTGTGTGAGCTATCCCTCCTATCCCTGGCTTACGTTAAAAACAAAAAAGGAAATGCCTGTCAGTGGAAATGCCCCACATTTCTGGGGGGAATGTATTGGGCTCCCCAATCGGCCACCCCAATAAAGAAAACACAACAAATAAAATCCACAAACAAGTTGTATTACCTTTGGAGTCATTCTTGTTATACATATAATGTATAATTTACATCATGTCATGGTGACAATCAGATTTTCATCCAAAAAAAAACATAAAGGTTTCCTTTTAAATAAACACTTTTCCAACTGCTTCACAGTATATCAGATATACAATTCTAAAAAAGATAAATAACAATCTGAAAACTAATGAAACAAAGGGGCAAACGGAGTAAAAGTACATAAGGTAAATTGAGATTGATTGAGATTGAGATTCAATTTTATTGTCATTACACATGTACAAGTACTATGCAACGAAATGTATCAAGAAGGAAATACAGCATAACATGAGGAAGGTGGGGAGAAAAACAAGCAAACAGTACACATAGACATGACTTGCAACAGGATAAGTAATCCAGCTCCGGCAAGCAGCCATCCGGTCCTGCAGCCATGAAGGCGCTTTACACAGACCCGCTTGCCAAGCTGGCGGGTCAAAGCGATGGAGGCTATACACAATAAATTAGAGCTGACACTAAGGATTATTTTCAACATTGACCTTTTTTATCGAGCAGATAACAGGCTAAACAATTCTTTGTTTGATCTTTTGCTTATGATAACTTAATAAACCCCAAATAAGGCTATTTATTGTATTCTTTGAAAAGTATCCAAAGCAACATTCATTGCAGTAACCTATACATTTATACTGAGGTATATGCAGTCCCCTGAGATCGAACCCAACACCTTGCGTTGTTAACACAATGCTCTCACCAATGAGCTACAGGGAAGATTTAAAAACTTTAACAAAAATTCTGGTCCATTTTCAAATAATACCACTTCTTTAAATATCCCAAATATAAGTAACAATCAAGTTGTAGCCCATTAAAGATGTGCCGTTGAGGAAATAAACGTATTATTAAGTTATACATTTAGATTATTCCCTTTCTTTTAACAAAAAAATGTATTAACATCATTTATTATTATCAGAATAAGACGAATAAGATGTATCACATGACATACTTACTTTGTATAACACAAATAAACAAACAGTCTTTGTTTTATCCCACGTTGACATACTTTAAAACGAATGCTTAGATTGTTGTTCATTAATATGTAATAAAAACACAAAAATAAAATAGCCTTATGTTAAACATACTTAATCACTTTCCAGTTATTTAAAGTAATTTTTAGTGTGTTCTGTTATTTATATGTGAATGCAGAGTTATGATACAGTTTGAAGAGATTAGAGGAGTGATATGGACCATTAACAGAATAAATGATCTTCACAAATGTCATGATTCCGCTATCATGTCATGTTTATTCTTATTCTTGCAGCGGAGTCATGACTAAGTCTAGGGTTTTGTGTGAGAAGGACATGGCATGGCTTAGATATTGGCTGTCATGCGCCTTCTCGTGTCTCGTCTATGGCCCCGTCCCTCTCGTCTCCTCGTTAGCTTCCCTTGAGTGTTTTATTACCCACACCTGCCTATTGTAATTATCCTTTGTTCGTCTCCCTATTTAATGCCCTGGTATTCTCTGTCCTGTGCTCGTTTGTTCTTGTAACTTTGTTATCTGCTTGCTCGTCTGAACTGCTGTACCAAGGATTTATCCATACGCTGGTTCCCAGCGTTTCTGCTCCAGCACCCTGTTCCTGTTTGTTATCCTGGTTGATTTGTTACAGTTGGTTTTCCCTCCGTGAGTTTTATGTTCCTGTGTGGCTGTCTCTGTTATCCCAGATATTTTACCCCATTGTGGGTTTTTGTTTTGTGTTTCGGTATCCATTTAATTAAAAGTATTTTGTTTTACCTCACCACCGTCTGCCTGCATTTGGGTTCTCTCACCACACGTTTCGTGACAACAAAACTTTTACATTTCTGAATCAGTTAGACACGAAGAATCGGTGTATGAATCTCAACAAGGATGACAATCAACAAAAGAAAATTTCAACAAATCTCAGTCATGACTCACAGGATGCATTGCAGTTGATCTGTTTATCTGAATTAGTTTGATGATTGTCATAATATTTGAGGTTTGTTCTGATGAGTGTTGATGTTTAAACGTGTTGATAAAACTTTGTTTATTTTGCCCCAGAAATTTAGCATTTTTTTTACCAAAACATATCAATCAATCATCAACCACAAATCACTTACTATACTTTATTTAGGGCAACTTCTTTGTTTATTACACACCAAAAGAAGCCAAATGACTGTAAAAGACCACCCACTGGCCCAACAACGGAATCCAATAGTGTGGTTGAAGGGATCTCTTGTTCTGCTTCTCCTCAGCGATTTCTACATGAAGTTATTTAAGAACTGTTACAATTTAGTTCAATTTATATGACTCCGTGGTTAAGACCAATCCGACTCCAACTTTAATATAATATAACTTGTATGACATTTCAAGTGTATCTTTTGATCTAAGTTAACTTATCTATAAATCTCCATACATTAATGTTTATAATTTAGAGTTATTATTTCGATTGGGACCTGCAGTCACACAGAGTCACACTGAGAAACTTGGTTTGTTTGTTTTCTCGTGACTGAAGAGAGCATCAAATGAGATCTCAATCTATCTGTAAACAGGATTCCCTTTGAAAGTCACACCTCTTTGAGGAGTGCAGGCGATGGATTAGACTTAAACAGTTTTAATATACTCTCTGTTAGATTTGAAAGAACTAGACCCATCACACCATGACCTTTAAAATAATACCAAACATGAATCACCAAAACTTCATACTTGCACAATAAATTATATACACAGTATGAAATGTGTAAGCATTTTCCTAGTCATCAAGGCCTGAAGAGATGAAGAGGAGGGGTGTGATAAGAAGAGGGGTTCATTTCCTGGGCATCAACAAACCCCTGAGGGGAGGGCAGGATACCAGCAAATGGAGTTTGATTGTCTGCTGTCCCAGCATTGGGAACAACCTTAATTCTTAGGACTTTTCCAGCTGCCTTACACTTCCAAATCGAGACACACAGCTGCATTGTGGAAAGTTCTGGTTACAGAAGCTTCCCTGAGTCTTTTATCAATGCACCTTCTATACTCAAATGTAACAAAAACTCATGAATTCAATGGTCATTGTGAAATTTAGTTTAACTTGTGGCCGACGAGATAATCACATGGGATGCCAATTTATCTGTAAACAGGATTCCCAGATAAAGCCAATCCTCTTAGAGGAATGCAGGTAATGTCCTAAAGTTAAAAAGCTCTAATACACTCTCTGTTAGGTTTGAAGGAACTTGAACTCTTTTACCCATCGCACCAAGACCTTTAAAACGACACCAAACATGATGATCAAATCTTCATAACATGACAAAACATATTAAACACAATATGGAATGTGTAAGCACTTTTCCAATGATCAAGGCCTGAAGAGATGAAGGGGATGATAGGGGTGTGATAAGAAGAGGGGTTCAGTTCATGGACATCAACCCCTGATAGGATCAAAGCAACAAATGGGGTTTGATTGTCTTGTGTCCTAGCATCACAAACAACCTTAGTTCTTAGCACTTTCCAGCTGCCTTACACAACTATAACTGTCCTGTTGTGACAGTTCACTTTCTTTATGCATTACATTTGCTACATTAAACACATTCACAAGCATTGAAAGAGAAATGGAGGAGCTGAGTTACCAATGTCAAGCATCAAGGTCCCAACTAAATCAAACATTGATCACAGTAATGGTTTGATGAAATTAAAATGTATCAACATGAATTGCAGGTGCAAAAGTTATTTGATTAAAGCCATTAATAATTTTTAACATTGATTTATAGGTTGCTTGCTATCAGGGTATTAGAGTTTAGTATGTTGTGTTGGCATTTTAAAGAGTTTTTGTAACGTCTGTTTTAGGAATTGGGCAGGAGAGTATCTTGTTAGGTTTACTTGTTTCAGTCATGTTCTCTCTATATGTTCATTTCATGATGAGAAAACATGACTCAAACATCTGGAACCAATGTCCATGATTGAATCATGTTAAACCAAAGAGTCATTTTTTTGAGTGTACCTTTACTGACACCTGAAGTGATGGGTTTGAGGAAGTTACCTCTGGTAAAGTTGATTTCAATTTCTCTGGTTCTCTTGCTTCTTTTTAAATATCCTGTGGAGGATTCAAAGCTAATTCGGCCTGCCATACAATTCATTAAAAATATTGTCTTCGATGTCATTTTTATTGAAACATTTATTTCTTAATTTACTGAGTGGAATTTTTAAGTATTCCTTAAATTCACACAATAAATGTCAACTTTCACTTAATGAGGTTTTGTATTGTGAGGTTCTGTTCTCAACAATGTCTCAATAGGAGTTTTTATCATCAATTAGCCAAAATGTCAGCTTTATGTATTGTAACTAGATTTTCATATTTGATCAGTACATTCTAATGGAATTCCATTGACAAGTACCATTTGTGAAATAGTAAATCGTAGTTAAAAATTAACAATTTTCATTACAAGGGGTTACTAAAAATTCTCAGTTTCTAATTAGAAATTTAGAGTACATGTTAATTTAAAATAAACATTTCGATTTGTATGAATGAGGATGATCCAAGTTGAAATTTGTAATATGGAAATTTAAAAGATATGTTAAATTCAATAAAAAAATCCACATTCTGAACTCTTACAGTGAAGTAAAGCAATCAGAAATGATACAATTAGATTAACTCTATGTGAAAATGTTATTTCAACAAACAGAAAAAGTAAGTAGTTTGTAAACAGGCTTGTTTTTTTTTTATCTACATAATAAAATTATGCAAAAAATCATCCTATTTTTTAAGTAAATCAAGCAGATATTTTTATCAGTGTGGTTCACAATTATATTTAAATGGAAACCACTAGAATTTATGTAATACTATTTTTAGCAGGGTGGGTTTATATAGAAATATTATATTACAAATAATGACTTAATAGCTTTTCAGATGGATCACTAATGTGCATTGAAAATTGCCAGCTGATAAAACCTGTGCTTTAGGAACTGTATACATGAATTCAACTCTTAGCTGTCTGATTAAGACGGTGATTAACAAAACCAGAAAGTCTCCCCGGCTGTCGAAATCTTGCATGCAATAAGTCTTTCAGAATTTCTTTCTTGATTACATATAGAGCCATACTCTATCCTTGCATTTGTGAGTGTGGTGGTGCTCATGTTCGACCTGGGACGGATGAGTAGGCTGGGGGGGAATCAGACTGTACAAACTACACTAAACTAGACTACACCACTGCGTGGAGGTAAGGGCACTGTTTAAGGTCCGAACCTAAGTTTTAAAGTGAAAGTGTAGAGCGGTGTCATCACTGTAGATATCAATTCATGTATACTGTTTAGTGTCACTTTGATTGCAGTACGTATGTGATCTTTTAGGAGTCTATAAGAAGAATAGACACATACTTTATTTTATTTTTATTTGATTGTGTTTAAAAAGAGCATTTGAATAGCTGTATGTGCAATGATACCCGTCTTTTAGTGCGTCTCTCTTGCGGTTAAAATATCAATAACGACTTTTCATGTTATTTTTATAAATAACCCCGCTATTCATTGTAATCTGGTGAATACCACATACTTTGGTTAATTAAAGTCCCAATGTCCTGAAAATCTTTACATAATTCCATAGTCCCCCTAATGTGAATACATTTACATTACATTTACATTTAGTCATGTAGCAGACGCTTTTATCCAAGGCGACTTACAAGTGGGGTAAGCAATGGAAGCAATTGGGACAGCACAAGTACAACAAAAGCATAAGTGCAATCAAAAAGAAAACTGGTCTCATAAAGCCTAACACAGTATGCCAGGTCACCCCGCTGCACACGTCAGATCATTTCCTCATCACTCTTGATCTCAACTTAACTTCTCCAGACACTACACATGCCTCCCCACTGGTCACATTCCGACGCAACCTACGATCACTCTCTCCCTCCCGCCTATCCTCTGCAGTCTCTGCTACTCTCCCACCCCCTAAACAGTTCTCTCTCCTTGATGCTAACACCGCCACCCACACCCTTTGCTCCACACTAACCTCCTGCTTAGACATCTTATGCCCTCTGAGATCTAGGCCATCTCGTGCATCTCCTTCTACCCCCTGGTTATCTGATGTTCTCCATGAGCATCGCGCCTCTCTCAGGTCTGCTGAGAGTCTGCTGCGCAAATCAAAGAACCCACTGACCTCTCTCTCTACCAGTCTATTCTCTCTTCCTTCTCTGCGGATGTCTCCTTTGCGAAAACCCAATACTACCACACTTAAATCAACAACTCTCCTGACCCTCGTACTCTCTTTAAAACCTTTTCTGCTCTCCTTTGCCTGCCTACCCCCTCACCTCCTTCAGACTTAACAGCTGACGATTTTGCATCGTCCTTTATAAAGAAAACGAGCACCATCAGCAATCAATTCTCTGCGCCACCACCTCTTGACCACAGTCAATCCCCAGACACATGCTCGTTCCCCTCGTTCTCTCTCCTTTCTGAAGAGGACGTTTCCAAGGTGATTTCTTCTAACCACCCGAATACATGCCCTCTAGATCCCATCCCCACCCATCTCCTCCAGGCCATCTCTCCATCGGTTGTTCCCTCTCTGACTCACATTATCAACTCGTCTCTCACCACTGGCACATTTCCTACACTCTTTGCCCGCCTACCCCCTCACCTCCATTGGACTCCTGTGGAGTCGCACAGGTAGAGTCGATGGTCTTTACTCTCTTTGGTCTTCACGCGATGAGGACTGCATGCGACCGCAGCACGCGGTTGTCAATCGCACTTAAATACCCGTTTAAACCACGCAATAGAATTCAGCAGGACACACCTTCCACTATCTCCCAATATTAACACGCAAACAAATGCAAACTACATGTATGCATGGAAACTATACGTAGGTTATATATATATGTCCCTGTATCCCTGTATCCCCACTTTGTGATACGCAAAACATTTACACCACAGTTATAATTTAAAAAAAAGTTTCAGTTAAAAAAATTTGTTAGTGACTTTATTTCACTTGATCAAAACAAGAACAGGAACTGGGGAAAACAAACTAAAAGTTCAAAAGACAGGGAACACAGACTGAATCGTGACATGTTTCTTTACAAGGGTTATACATTAACATGACACTTTGGTAGAAAAGAACACTAAAACAACTCTTTTCATCAAGTTTTTTTTAACAATTAGGCCTACTGTAGTTAAATGATGACAACATAAAGATCAAAACTAAGAAACTTGTAATCCATATGGCAACCTTTGAACTAGAAACATAACAAAAGATCTAACGGGTCAAGAACCAGATTTACCCAATAATATAAAATAATAAAATGCTCAGAAATAGAGTTGACACAAAAACAAAAAACAAGACTTCGCAATGATGAAAACAAAAAACCAGGTTAATGTAGACAGAAGTAATCAGGTTAACTAGACACAGGTGAATTCCGTCATAGATAGTGAGTCCAGCATTATTGGATTATGGGAAATGCAGTGTGAGATGGTAATACATGTGATGAGAGGAGTGCCCTTGTTTGATATTACTTTCCCCATAGATAAAAAAGCCCATATATATGCATGAATAAGTGTAGCATATGTGTGGTTTTAAGGCTCAGAGAGGAAACCTGCTAGCTGAGCAGACAGCTGGCTAAACGTGGAGGAAGAGGATCTACTTTAAGCTAAACATTCTTTGTCTGACATGCTATGTTTTCTATACCTTATTTGGTACAACCAGTGTCCTATGGCACACTATATAAAGATGTTTCTTCCATATAGTTTCTATACCTTATTTGGTATAACAGGTGTCTTGTTGTACACTATATAAGTATTTGTCTTCCCTGAAATAAATGAGTTCAAAAGCTGGATGCCTTTGTGTCTAGTTCTTGTGCTCCCAGATCTGCAGAAGAATTCTCTCACAACATCCAACCTATTTCTGATTCGATCTAAGGGTAATCCAAAACTCAGAAAGAAACTTAGTGTTCGAAAGGAACCTGAAGTTTAACAGTCCTCTAGTGGATTTGAGAGGCCACTGCAACTGATGACTGTGACATGTATATTGTTAATTGCTGCGTTTCATTCTTATAAAATCTTTTAATATGTAAATCTTTTAATAAACAGATTCTTGCGTGTGTGTAGGTTTGTGGATTGGGGGCACCTCTGAGCTGTTGCCAGGGGCACAATGAGGTCTTAATACGCCTCCTGTCCCAGGTAAACCTAATTGTGTGCAAATAGGACTGCTGATGTGGGCAAACCAGCAGAGATGGAGAGATGAAGATCCGGCGCTCTTGAAAAATTTTTATTGTCAATGTGTGTTGAATGTGAACCCCTCTAAGGAATATTACCATTTAATGTGACTTTATCTGAGAATATAATTAAATAAGGAAATCTGTACAGTATTTGGTCATCCAAAAACCAGTTTTTTCACACAGCAAAGTGTGAATCACCTCTCAGCTTGACGCTTAAGATTTAGTCCTAAATGATTGAAATACTTCAAAACAACATTTCTGCACAGCTTCAAGCCAAGAATTATTTTACTCTTTAGTGAATTCTTGACGTGTTGTTGTGAGGTATTCTCAAAGGCTTGAAAAATACCGGCCGAGGTCATGAAAAGTGTCTGTACAAATCGTGAGATTTCTTCTATTCAATTAAGCACGTAATGTATGTTTAAGAGAGCAAATGCCTATGGTAAACATGTCAAATATGTGTCATGTGTACATTTTTCAAGATGATTGCACTATATTTTCACACTAAAATAATCAGTGTTTGGGAGTAGACAGCTACAAGTAGTAACGCCACATACTTAACTACATTTTTCAGTACATTGAGAGTAGCTCATTTACCTTATCCAGCGATCAATGGTGTTGCATGACAAGGAGCGACCATTGGTTTTTGCCTCATGACGAACCTGCAACAAACTACAGTTCAAGAATACTCTGAAAAATAATGTTTGAATACATAATGTTTGAATAATAATGTGCCACTGGAACATCTCACAAAAAGGATTAAAAACAATGCCTCACCACTTCAGATGCAAGCTATTCAGTGTATGGAGTTGGTTGCTTGTCTATCGGCATGAGGAATGTGACAGTTAAACATGTTTTGACTTAAGCAGTACTTCAAGTAGTCTCTTTCAAATAAACTCCTGTCATTTTGACGGGACCAGGCTCAAACTGTTTTTCTTCCGTTCTGATCAAAGATGAGATTTGATTTGTTCACTCATTTCTGCACAAGGTTAATTTTACAGATAAACACCTAAGCCTTGAGAGGTGGCATCACAATCAAAGACAGCATCTGGAGAATAAGAGCTTCTGCTAACAAACGATGCAGCCGTGACTGGAGGGGTACTAATGGAAAGGCGGACACTACAAAAACTTTTATTAACGGTAAGTATTTATGAAAATAACTTATGTGATTTATTCATGTTGTTTGAGGTCATCGAAAATGTTTACACCATTAATGTTCAATTTTTAAGAGAGGGCTGTAGCTTGCCACAGACAGAGATGCTAATGCTTATGCTAATGCAAAGCTCTATGCCCACCGAGGAACACAAATATACCAAACATGATAACTTATAATGTAAAAATGAAGCAATATCACAAGAGCAAGACGGTTGTTTTTACCATATGACTTATTAATTTTGAAGGTTCGAACTGAATCGTTCACATGTATTGAAAAGTTTTTGCTCTTATAAACGAACGGAAAATCCCCACACATAAAATTCTACTAAGAATATTCGTATTTGTTTTTATATGATTTTTTGGAGAGCGGAGGCCCGTTTCGATAATGAGGTTCAACCAACACAGACTTAAAATGTGAACTCCGAGTTGATTTACACCGAAATGCAAAACTTTGAGTTTTTGGTTTCAGAACCGATGATTTGAGTTAGTTCTATCAACTCTGGGTAGGTTTACCTTGAGTTAAGCATGTGCATCACGACTGATGTTGTTGATGAATCCGTGTATCATTCGTTCTTTTCATATTCAATTGAGATTCCAAAATCGGAAAATTCAAAAACGGTTTGTTATTTCGTTATTCGTTTATAAATGTAATACCAAAAAACAAATAACGGGTCAGTTATTATGCTGTCTAAGTCATGACCTGCTGAATGCCTCTTGAGATGACCGTGAACTTCACGTGGAACCTCCATCACTCACTCCCCTTACCATCCTCAATATTACTTTGATAGAACAGTTTTTAGGCAGACTATCTCCACCATGAATATTAATCACATCCAAAAGTAGCTACATGTTTGAAAGTGCGATATTCTAGTGCAGAGCATGTAATACGGTTTATGCATAATTAAGTAAATTACGTGTATATTTGTAAAAAGCATAGTATACACAGTTTTGTTATACTTTGCATATATATCATTAACTGTCCCTCTTACCTCTTATGTAAATAATTTTTTTCTTCATTGATGTATTTTTATTCTATATATTATTTTTTTCCATTTCCTGTGTTTGTCTATACTGTATTTTTTCATTCTGAGCTCCTGAAACCACAACACGTTTCTTGTCTGTGTGTGCACATTTGGAAAATAAAGCTTATTCGAATTTTTTTCTGATCAATTGCTCTTATACAATTTATTATCCTCTTGTTGGTCTTAGCCAGTGCGTTATACACACATTATATTACTATGTAGTTACATGTATATAGATTTATGTAAACTTTGTCACTTGTTGTGTGTACAGAAAATGTTTATTGTCAGAACTGTGATTTTGTACAAGTATGTCTTTGATGGTGCGTTAAAAGTTCCACAGCTTGGTTATACCTTGTCTTATTACCCAGTATCCTTGACTACCATCTTGCCAAAAAGACATTTTTACTGTAGCGTTTTTAAGTTATGGACCCCTGAAGTTGGCATATCTCACAGTACTGTTAAATGGACCGTTGCAGTTATGGGACATTTTGAGGTGCTACATCTCAAAAACCTGTGAGGGTGCGTTGAAAGTTCTACATTAGAGTTATACCCAGTATCCTTGACTACCATCTTGCCAAAATGCAGACATTTTTACTGCAGCATTTTTAAGTTATGGAATCTATAAAGACTGCAAAGTGTTTAAGAACTTAATTGTGACCCTGGACAACAAAATCAGTCTTATGGGTAAATTTTTTATTTTACAATTAAGGCCCTTTGATTAATGTATGGTTGTTAGGATAAGGCAATAACTGGCAGAGAAACTTTATTTGTGATTAATGATAATACCAGAATAAATTTTATTGATATTGCATTTTTTTGAGGCATTCTAATTCTTAATAGCCATTTCAGCACATTGGGCATTGACAGAAATCTCCTTCCTGCACATTCAACACTAAAACTAAAAGTCTGCTTTCCTGCAAGTTGGTAGAGAAAGAGACATGGTATAACCCAGCTGTGGAACATTTAACACATCCTCAAAGACAGTTGAGATATGGCACCCCAAAATGTGCCCAAAAGTGCAACCGCCAATGTACCGTTTTGTGAGATATGCCAACTTCATGGGTCAATAACTCAAAAATGCTACAGTAAAATGTCTGTTGTTTGGCTAGATGGTAGTCAAACATACTGGGTATAACCCCTATGTGGAACTTTCAACGCACCGTTAAAAGTTTTCGAGCTGTAGCACCTCAAAATGTCCCATAACTGCAACGGTCCATTGAAGAGTTTTGTGAGATATGCCAACTTCAGGGGTCCATAACTTAAACATGCTACAGAAAAAACTGTGTATACTATGCTTTTTACAAATATACACGTAATTTACTTGATTATGCATAAACCGTATTGCATGCTCTGCACTAGAATATCGCACTTTCAAACATGTAGGTTTTAGATGTGATTAATATTCATGGTGGAGATAGTCTGCCTAAAAACTGTTCTATCAAAGTAATATTGAGGATGGTAAGGGGAGTGAGTGATGGAGGTTCCACGTGAAGTTCACGGTCATCTCAAGAGGCATTCAGCAGGTCATGACTTAGACAGCAAGCAGCAGCCCATCCTCTGTGCACTCTCTCACACACACACGCGTGCACGAACATACAGACACGCCCACAGACACACACACACACACACACAGACAAACGCACGCATGCACAGACACTCGCGCGGACACACACACACCTCATACATCCCCACAGACACACAGAGACAAACGCACGCAGGCACAGACACTCGCGCGGACACACACACACACACACACGCCCACAGACACACACAGAGACAAACGCACGCAGGCACAGACACACGCGCGGACACACACAAACACACAAACACACACACAGACACGCCAACAGACACACACACACACACACACACGAAGATAACTTCCGGTTTACGCAAATCGAACAAACTAAATATCAAAATCAAAATCGGTCGTGCCCCCTTTATTTCATTTCCTATTTTTGATCTGAGCATTAAATCAAAAGTACGAAAAATGACCCGTTATTTGTTTTTTGGTATTACATTTATAAACGAATAACGAAATAACAAACCGTTTTAGAATTTTCCGATTTTGGAATCTCAATTGAATATGAAAAGAACGAATGATACACGGATTTTGATGTAATGATATATGATGTGTTTTGATAATTATGTCAATTGGGTCCGTGTACGTTTTATTCATTTGATATCCTATTTGAAATACATTATCGGAAAATGAAAAATGACTCGTTTTTCTGTTTTTCGTTTAGTTCACAAAACAGAAAATTGGATTTCGGCCCGATTTTTCATTTTTCGTTTGCCGTTTAAAAAACGGATTTTGGACTCAATATTGGATTCGTATATGTGGGCGGTGCATTAACGCCCCTTTCACCCGATTGGTCAAATCGCCCATCGTTCTGTACGGCCTTAATTCTGACCGGCAGAATAAGAGTCACCTCTAGTCCTTCATTTTTTAATTATTCCAAGTATATCTCGATGCGACCCACTGCTTATTGTTAACTCTGCGTGATATTTAAGCAGACATATGTGTTGCAATGTACGACATTTAAGAGATTGCAAGCCATGCAGTATGCTGTACCAGGGGTCTCCAACCTCCACCTGGTGAGCTACTCTTCGCAGCAGGGTTGAGCTGCAATTGGCAGGACAGTAGCTCACCAGGTCCAGGGTTGAAGATCCCTGCTGTATACAGTATTACTTCTACATTTTACACCATTTTCACAAACTTTGATCCCAGAAAAATTGTTGTTAAATTGCTAGAGTGCTTAGTGGGATGGACCAGGGGGGTATTCTAGAAAGCTGGTTAGTTTAAGGGTTAGTTTGCTGAAAACCCCAACTTTCAGTTCCAAAAACAGAGATAACTTTCAGGGTATGCAAGTAACCATAGCAACTCACTCTCTGAAGATAACCTGCTCAGGAGCAGCTTATGTTCCAGGTTTAGTTAATTTTAAGGAAATGGTACAATTTCCGACAGTTAAAGGATGTTAATAGTGAGGTATTTTAACTCCAGAGGAATTGCATATCATCTTGTCCACTTATAAGGCAATATTTTATTTTTTGTCAATATATTATGGGTTGGGTCAAAGATAGTTGTGTTCTAATGGTTAGAGTGCCAGATTTAAATCTCAAAGATAGCAAATTTAATTCCCAGGCTCCGAGGTTTCATTAGGCGACCCCCAATGGGATCACCAGGGCATATTGTTAACGTATTTAAATTCTTATTATAATTTAATATCCATTTACATTAAAAAATACATACAAACTTAGACTTAAGGTTTTTTATACTGACTGTATTCCTTAAAAATGTCTTTCTGATCCTCAGCCTCCTCCTACAGTTTAGTATTGAAAGGCCATTCTCCAAATTACAATTAGCCTTTCAGAATATACCGTTTTCACCTCTTTTAACTTCAACATCTTTACTTAGGAAAGCCTTGGCATTTTACCAAACAAAGTCCTAAAGAAACAAACAAAATGTATGTGTATTTGAAACGGATATATATGGGCTATATGACATATTGGACATGTGACTGGGCCTAACATTTTAAACCTCTACCTCTGTCACAGCAGATCTTCATCCTCTGCTGCAATTTAATTATCATTATGGTGTAGTGTACTGAAAAGCATTACACAATTTTTCAAAAAAAATTATGACCAATTAAGTAGTTTCTAGAATTAATTGAGTTTTCATTAATATGACTACATCAGCAACTGTTGGAAATATAGCTGATACAAGGAAGAGTCAGTTTTCAGAAAACTCAACAATGATAGATTTTTTAAGGAACATATAGAGAAGGAACAAAAAAAGGTTGAATACTCCCTTCAAAAAAGCAATGTGATCAAATACATATGCACAACACAATTTTGGTTAGATACAAAGGTAGACTCATTAAAATAACAGTCACAAACATCTCAACAAATCTACTCTTTATGTAACAAAGATAGCCATGATGAGTATATATTTTCAACATTGTGGTATAAAAATAGTGCATGTATTTAAAATATTTATATACTGATGGGGAAAATATTGATCTTCAAGCTCAAAAAATTGCTCAGACAAGGAAGGTCCAGGTGTCAAAGTTTCAACTTTATTTGTACAAGTCAAACAAAGTGAGATGTTCCAAGTCTCCAAAAACATCTGAAAACTTGGTGTTTTCCAGCCTCTAGTTATAGTGAAACTTTTCAAAGGTGTTTCCCTCCGAAACCAATCAGGTAATTCCCCGCTATCGCTTATTTTTTATTATCCCACTGTCCTTGTCTGCCACCATTATTTTTAAGCAACAAGGTTTCTTGTCTAATAGTGGAATTTCAACCTTGACTATATTTTTAAAAAAATAAGTTGTGTTATAATCCATCATAAGTTTGACTTAATTGGGTCGGGCCTTTAAACCATCACTGGATTTTGTATTGCTGAAAATGATTAAAATATATAAGCAATCACTACATAAGTAGTACATATATGTGATTCTATCATGCAAACAATCTTATCGTGACTCTAATACTCATCTAAGTTTATGTGATTTCTGATCTACTAACACATCTATGTTAACAAACATTCCTATGAATACTTCTTCATAACTGGGGTGAATAAAAGCCCCACAGTATACAGAATATGATCAGAATTATACACAATAATACTTAATTAAATAATTAATTTATAGCGTTTATGGTTTGATAAACACATAACCTAAAATATACAATTTTAAGATTTGTGTCCCGCACTTTATACACTGATGCTTTAGATGATGATTTAGAACGTTGCTTTACAGTCAAAAACTTTAAGCTTGTTGTGGATTTTCTTTGAGTGTTCTGAAGAATTATTGTTGAGTCTAGAGTTTTGAAACAAAAACCACTTTATTAATGGAGTAGGATTGCAATGTCACTCTCTTCTCCATTTTTGGAGAAGCCCTTATATAGTTTGCTTAACACACACACACACACATACACACACGTCCTCAGAGCCCCCCAATATAATGTACAACAGATGTATTTTCCTCCCCCAGCCTACAAAGGGTCCTTTGTGTCAACTAGCATTCGGCCCCCAGATAAGAAACTCTTAAAATGATTTTATAATAGTAAACAATTGTATACATTATTCTTCTATATTTCAGCCAAAAATATCTTCTTCAAACTTCCCGGCCGTTGCCATGGTGACACGTGAAATCTGTGATTTTAGTGTTAACGTTGACTAGTAAAAAATATATATATATACACACAGGTGCTGGTCATATAATTAGAATATCATCAAAAAGTTGATTTATTTCACTAATTCCATTCAAAAAGTGAAACTTGTATAATGTATACATTTATTCCACACAGACTGATATATTTCAAGTGTTTATTTCTCTTAATTTTGATGCTTATTGATTGTATTGATGATATTTTCAAAGAAAGGATTTTTAGAAATCTGATTTCATCAGAGAACATAACTTCGGACCGCTCAGCAGCAGTCCAGTCCTTTTTGTCTTCAGCCCAGGCGAGATCGCTTCTGACGCTGTCTGTTGTTCAAGAGTGGCGTCATGCGACAGCTGAAACTCATGTCTTGCATACGTCTGTGTGTAGTGGTTCTTGAAGCACTGACTCCAGATGCAGTCCACTCTTTGTGAATCTCCCCCACATTTTTGAATGTGTTTTGTTTCACAATAATCTCCAGGGTTATCCCTATTGCTTGCACACTTTTTTTCTACCACATCTTTTCATTCCCTTCGCCTCTCTACTAATGTGCAAAGAGCTCTGTGAACTGCCAGTCTCTTTTGCAATGACCATTTTTGTGTCTTGCCCTCCTTGTGCAAGGTGTCAATGGTCGGCTTTTGGACAACTGTCAAGACAGCAGTCTTCCCCATGATTGTGTAGCCTACAGAAGGAGACTGAGAGACCATTTAAAGGCCTTTGCAGGTGTTTTGAGATAATTAACTGATGCGAGTGTGGCACCAGGTGTCTTCAATATTGAACCTTTTGGGAAAAATATTCAAATTTTCTGAGATACTGAATTTGGGGTTTTCATTAGTTGCAGTTATAATAATCAAAATTCAATAAAATAAACACTTGAAATATATCACTCTGTATGGACTGAATGTATTACACAAGTTTCACTTTTTGAATGGAATTAGTGAAATAAATAAACTTTTTGATGATATTCTAATTATATGACCAGCACCTGTATATATATATATATATATGTATCAACTATAAAATAACTGACATCTTGTCTTTTATGTTTCAATAGTATATGCATAATAAGCCAACAATACGGCTAATGCAGATTCCAGAGATCACTGGATTTCAAGTATTCTGTAAAATCGGTAAACAAAATACAGATGTGAATACTGTGGACAATTGAAAGCAGTACAACATATTATTAGGCTACACTTTCGTAAATCTGAGACAGAATTGAAAAGTTTGACATATACAAATTCTGTTTATTTTAACCGTATCAGGACTGTGTCAACGATTTATTTTTCGATACTTAATTTGTTGAAAGGTTATAAAAGGAGATTCACATTTCATACCAGTTGGTGGCGGTAATACACCAATTCCTTGTTTGTTTGTCAATGACTAAGATAACGCGAAGAGAATATAACATACGTAGGGTATAGCATCGCTGAATCGCGGTCTGTTCGCGCTAGTTGTTAGCATGGCCTCTGCGTTGCTTCCGTATCGAAATACAATAGAGAGTATGATTAAAAATGGATGCTCGGATGAACAGATATCAAGTTTTTTAAATGTTGAATGTGAACTACCAAAGGGTGCTTCAAAGTCGAGCATACGTCGATTTTGTGATGTGCCTGGCATAGGAAGAAAGCGTGTTGACAACTACAATCTCGAGTTGGAAGTTGCAAAAGCCGTGACCGAGGTAAAATTTAATTTAAGAAGTAACGTTTTGTGTGTTAATGTTCTCAATCCAATAGGGATTTTTCTGTAACAGATCGGGCCAACATATGGAAGAAAAATGATGAAGGGATACTTGACTACAAAAGGTGTAAATGCATCAGAAGGTCGAGTTGGAAGTGTACTGCGAACCACCAATCTGCCCTATCATATGGGTAGGTATCATGTAAGTTACCTGTATCATTAAAGAAGTAACGGTGGCAAGTTTTAAATTTTTGGCTTTTGTATACAATATTATATAAGGTTATAAAGGGACAAGTTATTTTTCACATATTTTACTTTTTACTATTCCTCTGTTTTCACTGTCATAAAAAGTGGCTAAAGACTTTACGCTGGCCTAGTGGGTTTTGATTCGATAACAGCTTGGACTGTCTAACGATTAATCGCGTTATTAAAGCATGTGCTTGCATATAATGTATGTCTGTGTGCTATGCATATTCATTTTGTATTTGTAAACATGTACTGATACATGTTAATATTATCCAAATATATACAGTTTATACATGGATTTATGTATATTTACCAATTATTGAAATGATACATAATGTTTTTTCACTAACGTTTTATCTTTAATATATTCATGTATGTGTTTATCAACACAAAATTAATATGCACAGTACAAAGGCATATATTATGTACGTGTCTGTGTGTCACTAGTCTCTTGGTAATAAGTCGAAAGAAGGCGTTCCTAGCTTTGGTTCGTGTAGTAACATTTATTAACAAACCCTGCAGTGAGTGACGAGAGATGGATGATGTAAGCCCCAATGCTTTACTCCTATTGGTAGTCGCCCCCAAAAGTCGCTCATAATTTGTGTAAAGTTGAGCAAATCTCAGCTTTGTTGTGTCGCTAGACACGCCCACTTCCTGTTGTCAATTGTCTTTTTTGCTTGTGTCGCCGCCTGTCCATTGAAATTAATGACATCACATTGCTTTGTAGCTGGCGGTCTGAATGCTCCTTTAGACAAACAACGACAACTGTATCTATGACATGCATAAAGGTAGAATGCATCATGTTGTTCAGAATTTTTTTTGTCATGCTGGTTGTAAATCTCTGCACGTCCTGATAGCAATCAAGAAGTATAGATGTCAGATATCTTTTTATAATTATATATCATCTGTGAAAGGCGTAGGACCAAAAAACATTGGACCAATAAAAACATTCTGGCCGAACATTTTGATGAGAGCTATTGGTTGAGACTGGTCCTGTGTTCATTTTCGGCTAACATATTTTGCATCCCACTGCACAGCCAGTTCACGCAGACATCATACGTTATCAGCACGCTCACGTCTGTTATGTCAATGTAGGGAGAATGGCGGAGAAGCAGCAACACCTTACTTGCTGGCGGAACTTTATTACACAGCGACACAAGCGACAAATTGCTACATCAAACTCTGACGTCAAACGATTGATTAGATTTGTTAATACAGTAGTGATATTCACTTCGTACTGCAACTTTTTTATCTCACCGGTGAATGTGCCATATGCATTGCTGTAGCGTCCTCCAACAGCTTCTTTTCTGTGCGCGTCAATGTGTTTTGGAGGAGGCATAGTTTCGGACGTCGATTCACATGGAGGGTGGGATCATGATTTCTGTGCTTGCAGCCTAAAGCCTAACCTTAACTTATGATGCATTCTGCCTTTAACACAGAAGGTTTTTGTTGAATAGTGTTAATGCATACGTGTACCTCCCAGTTTTTGCAAGTTTTGTTATTTTTATAGGGATCTCGGAACCTTAATCCAGTGCCATACTCTGCAGAATACATGGGTCACAAACTACATATTGACCAAAATGAAAAGATGGTGATGTTTGGGGTGACCCATGTAGTAGCCGTGGATGGATACTCAAGAAAGATTGTCGGTCATTCCACTATGCCAGTGAAAAACAACCTTACAATTTATCAAAATGTTTACAGGTAATTTGAAATATTTGAATCTTGTTTTTTAGATGGTTTAGTAGTAGTTCCTTAATAATTCCATAAAAATTTATAAAAATCCTGTACTTATCTCCATGTGTTTGGATACTTGTGTTTTACAGATTATATTTGGATTTAGTGCTGCTAAATGTAACCTTACATTTTGTGTCTTGCAGAAATGCAGTGATTGAATATGGCATATGGGACCAGGTCAGGGTGGATCATGGCAAAGAATTTTATTTAACGCTTTTTGTTCAGGAGAACCTTGCACATCTCAGAAACAACACAGAGAGGCAGCCATATATGCGAACAGCATCAACAAATGTGAGTCTTATGCTCTGTCTGAATTCCTCCCCTGTCTCCTATATAGTGCACTATATCATGTGTCCGCCATTTTGTAGTGTTATCCGAATTCTGAATGAAAAGGAATTCCCAACGTTCCTTCACTACATTTCACCCACCATGCATTCTGATTTTCTGTGAACTCTTGCTCACTCACTTTTTTGCCATGATACAACACGAGTCAGCTGGAGGAAAGTGACATGAATGCAACAAATGTATGATTATATATTTGTTTTTATTTTGTTGACCGTTATTTTCTACTTTTTGAGAATAAATTAATATAATTTATTTCATTGATTTTACTTAGTTCAGAGGTGTCCAATCCTGTTCAAACCAGCAGGATGAAATTACGTGTCATATGAGTAGAGGTTATGTTTTATATTCTTTTTAAGTTATCAGAAAACTCTTTCACATGATTTTATAATATTCAGAACTGGGAATTTATTATAATGAAACTAAAGGTACAAATCATGAGTATTTCAACTATCTACAATCTCTATTATTCACCTTTTTCCTCACTTCTGCCAGGCTCCTTTACGTCAAATGACCTGGGTGCTCTGTTATGTGTTCTGTTGACTATGATATGTGTGACTGTGGTTGGTGTGTAGTTAATCCACACATAATTGTGGGATTATGATAAATCTGTTTATTACCAAAACTCCGTACAGTAATACAGATAAAGTGGGGAAAATGTGAATAATACTGTATTCAAATTCAAACCTCATTAACAAATTAAACTTTTTAATTATACCCCATAACATGAAACATTATACCTAGGAATTATACCTTGACAATTTTCTTAGCTGTATTGTATAAAATAAAGTTAAAATATGGTTACTGTACTTAAACCATGGCAAATTTTATGAGCGCTTATTACAAAGAATTTAAAACATTGGCACAAGCATTTGATGAAACGAAAGAATAATGGGTGACTTTTTTTTTAAAAGGATTGATGATAAAAAGGGTAATTAGTCAAAGGTACTTTCTTGTGCATGGGAAGTCCACTGACTTTAAGCTTCTTAAAGTAAATTTAAGCTTCTAAAATTCTAAAGTAAGAGTAGATTTTCTATACTATATTTCCTTTTTCCTCTGTTGTCTCTCTGCTTTTTTTTTAGTTGCAACCACCAACCAACTCTCTGAAACTGTTTATTTAGACATTAAAAAAAACTTGCAGACTAGGCTTTGCCAAGCCGAATTGAAATGTATGTCTAAATTCACTTGTCTTTTTTTACAGAATCACATTGTAGAGAGAATGTGGCCAGAGGTCAACAATAGAGTGAACTATCCACTGAAAGCAGCACTCATCCATTTGGGAGACCAAGAGGAGCTCGACATGCAAGATAGCCTCATTCAATACTGTGTGTCTATGCTGACATGTCAAGTTGCTGAAATCGGTCTTGACCGATTTGTGCAGTCCTGGAATGCACACAGTATTTCAGGTGAATCTGGAATACTTGCTATTATTTTAGCATTTCCATTCGTTAGACTTACTTTAGAGTGATTTATCTGGTACGTTTTTATTATTCTACATATCTAATTTAGTATAAAAGTTCGATTCAGTTGTTGATGTTCTGTTGGTTGTCTTTTGTTTTAACGTTTGTATAGTGTTAAAAAAACAGCAGCTTCTAGACCAGAGCTGTTTAGATCTTTAAAAATAGTCTATAATAGGAAATGTAAATTCCAACTTATGCTCTCTAAAAGCGCTACAAATTTTTCCTGTATCGCTAAATAGGTTATGGAGTTACAAATCATTTGGCCCTTGGTGGATGCCCAAAGAAAGTCTCTTCCCTTCTTTTGCCAAATGCAGTTGATGCAGCAGACTGTTATGACAGAATTCTTGGGTCTTCGTTGACACGGGTGTCATCCTTTGGCAGGAATCCTTTTGAAAGTCTTGAAGATCAGGAAGCATCTCAGCGTGAATTTTCATTGAATTATCCAAATATTTGTGTGTTATTTGAAAACACGATAAATTTCCAGCCTGACCAATTCCAGCATGCCATCAAAAAACGTATTGACATTGTGAGAAGTCATATCTAGAAGTAGCTCCTGTAGTCTTGTGTAATGTTGCAGCTGTAGCAATTAATTCAACAAACAATTGCAAAGTTTATTTTTAATAACATTAAAAAAGCAGAGTAAGAAATTTTCACTCTGGACACTGTTGTTGTGCAGTGTGTATATCTCTGCATGCGTTTGATTGTTTGTTTGTAATATGCAGAATGTTGTATTGAGCTAGATCTATGTTAACCGTTTCCCATTTAGCAATAATTAATAAACTCTGTTTAGTATTTATACATAATGTTTCTTGGTTCTGTTTAAATCCAAAGTCACTAAACTCAACTAGCCAGGTCCTAGTTAAATACTGTAAAGCAGAGAATAGTTGTTTTATAAAGCCAGGATAATAAAATTTCTTTAGAACGAGTAATTCTTAGAAGATACAATAGTTATGTTATTTTTCATAATCCTATAGGACTACAATGTGCTGTTTCTTTAAGAGCACCGAAAGTACCATCTTCCACCAAGAGGGGCATTGTTTCTTTTCTAACTAACGTTAAACACGTGGACCACCACGTTAACTCTTAAACTTAATTTAATTTGAAACAATCTCCAGGAACCGAATTGATTTGTGGCAATGGCATATGTTTTGTTTAAAGGAAACCAAAGAATTTCCTTAAGACTTGAGGATATGCGAGCCGAACGGATCTCAAGGATTTTCCAGGTGTGTGTAATTAGCTAACGTTAATGGGTTCAAATGAAGTGACTAACTGGCGGTTTCTTTTTAAAATGACAGTCCGTAAACCCTTATGTGAAAAATGCATGTTTCAGATATTTCAACATTACACTCAATTGACCTTTATTTGAAATTTTAAAAAGTAAAGCTTCGAGTAAAACCATAATTAAAATATCGACCTTATCATGGCAACAATTGGCACGCAAATATGAAGACGATCATGTAACATAATGAAATGTATACAGAGACATGAGGGAATATCCAATTTTGGACACAGGAATCGATAACTTTGTCTCGATGGGGCAGTTTCCCGGACAGGGATTAACGTTAGTTTAGGTCAGGCCTAGGCCTTGGCATATTAAAATCACAACTGTTAACATTACTTTACAAAAAAAACATCACTGATGTGCATCTTGAGACAATATATATTGTATCGATATCACTCTCGTAGTCGTGTGATACGGCTCTGTGATGCATCCACCGCAGCGTCATACTGAGGAATACGAGAGCAATATTGATTACATTGTTTTGTCTCAAGATGTGTTTAATTTAGTATCTATACATTTATAATCTCACTCCTGTCCCTGCCAGAAAACACAACAATTTTCTAAATAAAAAAGTTAAGGTTTATTGCAGAGCAAACAAAAGGCCAACATAACAAACAAAACAACAACAAACTATCGGGTGTACCAAACTACTCGACCTTACAAATAAACTACAAAATTCTTACCTTCCTCCCTAATCAAAAAAAAAAATCGAAGAAAACGGTAACACTAAGTGGCAACCACATCTCTAGTATATCAGTCATGTTGACTTTTGTATTGGCAAGTTCTTTAACTCAATGTAAAACAATAACATGAGTAGATTCTTTAGCTCAATGTAAAACATGCAAAAGGTCTGACAACATATACAAGCTTGCAAGCTGGGGAAGGAGGGAAAGAATCTCACTTAGTTGTGGTTCCAGCCTAACTTCAAACGGCACCAACCAAGTTGTTGTCAACTGCAAAGAAATCCAAGAATGTCAACATCACATTTTTGTATTTCAGGTTAATGCAGATAGTCTGTTTTTAACAGACTCGGCAAATGTTGCTGTTTTCCCTCTGGACAGTGGTGACTTCTGCAGCTTGGACCTTACTGACCATGGTCATTATGAGGTTCATGGCAGTGCACTTCAAGCAGATGCTTTGTCACCATCTTTGAGTCAGCGCAGTTTTGCATTCACTCAGAGACCTTCATCTTCTCCTATGGTGAACTGTGCAGTGCCGTCTAGAAGAAGTAGTACTCCAAGATCCTTTCAAAGGTGACCCCTTAGAATTTCGCAGCATTGTGGTGTCAGTATGTTGAGCTTATATCAACCATTATCCTCTTCATGTTTCATTAGGATTTAAGTCATTTTAAGTACAAAAAATGAGTGTGGTAAAATTCAGCAAGGTCTGATACAGTTCAGATGAACATTAAGCTAAACAAATTATAAGAAATAAATGTCAGATCAGAATGACACAATGAGAGGATGAACTTTGTTCATCAATTTATTTCTATGTTGAGGTTGTCATTTTCTACAATACTGAAATATGTTTATCTTTATTAGATCTATACACATCTCTGAAATCCAGGATGGACATTTGGTCTCCAGTCGGGTTGTTGTTGTCCGTTTTGCAGAATCTGAGGCAAATGTGCCAAATATTATGGAGAAAATAAATGCAGCTATGGGCAATCAAGAAACGTATGTCATAACAAATGCTCAAGGAAATGAAATTTGACACTCTGAGGGTACAACCTAATAAGTATTTTTAAACCATGTTTTTTGCAATTAGTTTTTTATTACTTTAAGAAGCAAAGACTCGCCAATAAGAACTAATTTTTCTTAGCTCAACTGATAAGTGAAGAAACAAACAGATAAAAATGTAGTCAAAAACAGGAGAGGCGATTATTTGAACTTTAATTTGTTTCAGAAACTTAACAGCGTATTCAGGTAATAATACAAAATCAAATGCAAACTAAAAAAATCATTGACAATGGTTAACACCTTTTAATTATTATGTTGAAAATTTGGATTAATTTGGATTATTTTTTTACTTTCAGATTTGTATTTTTCAAATCATATTATTAGTTTCTTTCAGGTCTTCTATATAGTATAGTAAAAATACTATTATTGTGAAATCTGAAATATATGTACTGTTCTCTATCGTGTCTTTCCTGCTATAGGATCACTTTATTGGAGCCCCAACTCAAGAAAGGTGCATGCAGTAGAAAGGGCTGCGTTTACAGATTGGCAACGCAGCAGGACTCAGAGGTACTGAAGTGCAATATTAGTCAAATTTCTGGCAGTTCATTTCAGTGAACAAACAAAACTATAAATTAAAAAAAAATTAGGGTTAAGTTTTTCGAGTAGATATTTTCAATTCGATTCAATGTAATTTTGCGATTCGATTCAATATCGGTTAGTTAGCAGTACTTCATTTAAAATGATCGTTTTGCAGATATGGATTCCATGCTGGTAATTGAGACCCTCCTACTCAGCTACATTAACGAAACACATGAATATGAACAGTTAGAGGCCACACAATAATTTTTAGTTTTACTTACCGAACAATAAACCACAATTACTAATTCACGAGTTCACCTTAGCAAATAATTAAAAAGGGGGCAGCGTAGTTAAGAAAATAACTTAGTATGAGTATTTGGCGTGCTGTCCGGGGAGAGGTCTCCGGGGTCGGCATTCTCTCCCGACCCCGGAGCACTCCCCCTTGGTTCGGGGTGAGGGCTCTGATCTCTATGTTTGCCCGTTCCCGAGCGCTTCCCCCCCTTTTCAGGTAGAAAAGAGTTTTAATGGTGAGGAGTCGGGGTGGAGGTGGGATGCTGCGAAAATGTTGAGTAGAGGAGGTAAGGCAATTTCACTATTTATAGAGCTCGCGTTGGTTTGGTAGGATAGGTGGTGGGATTGCTAATGCCGGGCAGCTGCGTGATCGCTGATGCCGCGGAGCTGCGTAATTAATTGCTCCTCCCGAACTTTGTTAATAAAACATAATTTAATAAACAATTAGGTTCATGAACACCTTGAAACATCTTTCATTTGATTTTGTTTTAAATCACTGGTAGGCAATCCTGGTCCTGGAGGGCTCAGCTCAGCAGGGTTGAGCTCTAACTACTTCCAACACACCTGCCTTGAAGTTTTTAGTAATCCTGGAGAGCTTGATTAGGGTTGGAGCCAAACTCTGCAGAGTTGTGGCCCTCCAGACCAGGTTTTTAGATTAGATTAGATTAGATTCAACTTTATTGTCATTACACATATACAAGTACAGTGTAACGAAATGTAGTTTAGGTCTAACCAGAAGTGCAATTCGCAAGTGCAGATATACAGTGTGAATAAATACAGAATACAATTTTAGGGAAATACTATACAAATGTTGTACGAAAAATATGACAGTCGGTATGTACTATGAACAATATATACAGAAGGCTATATACTGTGAACATTAATGTACAGGTGGTTATGAACAGATAACAATATAGACAATACAATAGTGCAAGTTACTTGAGTGTGCATTAATTACAGACATTAGCTATTAAAGTTACAGTGCAGTAGATGAGTTAATGCGGTTATTAAAGATACAGTGCAGTACATGAGTTAATGCAGTTGTTGAAGTTATAGTGCAATGCATGAGTAGATGCAGATAATACAGTTACAGTGTATTAGATGAGTTAGTGCAGTTATTGAAGTTACAGTGCAGTATATGCGTTAATGCGGTTATTAAGGTTACAGTGCAGTAGATGAGTTAATGCAGTTATTGAAGTTACAGTGCAATAGATGAGTGGATGCAGTTAGTTATGCAATAAATGCAATAGATGAGTTACAGTGCAGTAGATGAGTTAATTCAGTTATGGAAGTAGTTTATTAGTGCAAATGAGCATTCAGTGTAATATTCCTGGTGTGCAAGTGAGCAGTATATAGTGGAAATGATGCTATGTGTGTGTAAACAGTCCGGTAGAGCAGGTTACATGAAGTACTGGTGTGTACAGTTCAGTCATGGATGCAGCCCTGTTATGCAAAGTAAACAATGTAGTAGCAGCGTTAAAGTTATGAGGGTTAGTGGAATCAGTGGGGAGCAGAGTTCAATAATGAAACAGCTCTGGGAAAAAAGCTGTTTCCTAGTCTGCTGGTTCTTGTCCGGAGGCACCTGTAGCGCCTACCGGAAGGCAGGAGAGTAAACAGTCTATGAGCGGGGTGAGAGGAGTCCTTGAGAATGCTGCGAGCTCGACGCAGACAGCGTTTCCCCTGGATGTCCTCAATGGAAGGGAGTGTAGTCCCTGTGATGCGCTGGGCTGTTTTCACCACCCGCTGCAGTGCCTTGCGCTCAGCAACAGAACAGTTCCCGTACCAGACTGTGACACAGTTGGTCAGGATGCTCTCTATCGTGCAGCGATAGAAGTTCACCAGGATAGTTGAAGACAGTTGGTTCTTCTTCAGTGTCCTCAGGAAGAAGGGACGCTGGTGAGCCTTCTTGACGAGGCATGAGGTGTTGGTGGTCCAGGACAGGTCCTCCGAAATATGGGTCCCCAGGAACTTAAAACTGGAAACACGTTCAACAGCCATCCCGTTAATGTGGATGGGGTCGTGTGTGCCTCCTTTCGCCTTCCTGAAGTCCACGATGATCTCCTTTGTCTTGGAGGTGTTAAGGAGCAGGTTGTTGTCTGAGCACCATATGGCCAGGTGCCGTACCTCCTCCCTGTAAGCAGTCTCATCGTTGTTGCTGATGAGACCAATCACTGTTGTATCGTCTGCGAACTTGATGAAGGAGTTGGATCCATTCACAGGCCTGCAGTCGAGTGTGAAAAGGGAGTAGAGAAAGGGGCTCAGTACGCAGCCCTGTGGTACACCAGTGTTGAGGGTGATGGTGGTTGAGCAGATGTGGCCTAACCTAACAAGCTGAGGCCTGTTCGTCAGGAAATCCATAATCCAGTTGCAGGTTGAGTTGTTAATGCCTAGGTTTCCAAGTTTGCTGATTAGCTTGGAAGGGATGACGGTATTGAATGCAGAGCTAAAGTCTACAAACAGCATGCGTGCATAAGTGTCCTTATTATCCAGATGTGTGAGCACGGAGTGCAGCGCCATTGACACTGCATCATCTACGCTCCTATTGCTGCGGTAGGCAAATTGGTATGGGTCCAGTGTGGATGGTAGAGAGTCTTTTAGGTGTGACAAGACCAGCCGCTCGAAGCACTTCATAACAATGGGTGTGAGTGCTACAGGGCGGTAGTCATTCAGGCATGTCGGGCTGGAATGTTTTGGAATGGGAACAATGGAGCTGGATTTGAAACATGCTGGAACAACTGCTTGGGCGAGGGACAGGTTGAAGATATCCGTGAAGACCCCAGCGAGCTGCTCCGCACATGCCCGGAGTACGCGACCAGGGATGCCATCAGGGCCAGCAGCCTTACGTGCGTTTATCCGGCTTAGTGCAGTGTAAACATCTGTGGAGCTTAGTGTGATGATTGGGTGGTCAGTAGAAGGTGTGAGCCTGGTGGCGGGTTCCTTATTGTCTCTCTCAAAGCGTGCATAAAAGTCATTAAGCTCGTTCAGAAAGGCAGCATCTGTGGCTATGGGGATGGAGTGGTTGGGTTTGTAGTCACTAATGGCCTGGATGCCCTGCCACATGCGTCGAGGGTCAGAGTTGATAAAATGCTCCTCTAGCTTCAACTTGTAGCAGTGCTTGGCCTTTCTGATGCCCCTCTTCAGATTTGCCCTGGAAGTACTATAGGCCTGTGCATCACCTGATCTGAAGGCGGTGTTGCGTGCTTTCAACAGGAGGCGCACTTCCTTGTTCATCCATGGCTTCTGATTAGGGTATATGGTGATCTGCTTCTGAGTTGTGACACTATCAATGGTGGTATTGATGTAGTCCAATACAGAAGAGGTGTAGCTGTCTATGTCCATGTGAGAGCCACTGGTGGCCTGAGAAGCAAACATACTCCAGTCTGTGTGTAGAAACCTTTCCTGGAGTGTGAAGTCTGCCCCCTCAGGCCACACCTTGATGGTCTTCACTGATGGCTTCACACGATTAATGAGAGGTGAGTACTTGGGGGTGAGGAACAAAGAAAGGTGATCAGATTGACCCAGGTGGGGGAGGGGTGTCGCGGCGTAAGCTTCAGCCATGTTTGTGTAGACATGATCCAAAGTTTTGTTTCCTCTTGTGTGGCAGGAAACATGCTGGTGAAATTTAGGGAGCACTGTCTTTAAGTTAGAGTGATTAAAATCTCCCGCAACAATAAATGCAGCCTCCGGGTGAGCAGTCTGTTGTTTACTGATGGCTGCATGAAGTTCTTTCATAGCGAGCTTTGCATCAGCATCCGGTGGAATATAAGCTGCCGTTATAATGGTGGAAGTGAATTCCCGTGGCAGATAAAACGGTCTACATTTAACCATGAGAAACTCAAGGTTAGCCGAGCAGTGTCTCCCGACAATAACAGAGTTCGTGCACCAAGCTTTATTGACATAAATGCACAGTCCACCTCCTCTTGTCTTACCGGATTCCTCTGCCGTTCTATCCGCCCGGTGTGTGTTGTAGCCCGCTAACTCAATAGCGTTGTCCGGTATGCCGCTGTGTAGCCATGTTTCCGTGAAGATTATGACATTGCAGTTTAAAAGTCTTTTGTTGTTGATGATGCGGAGGTGAATCTCATCCATTTTGTTCACTAATGATCGTACATTAGCAAGGAAAATGCTGGGTAAAGAGAGCCGGTGTGGTGTTAGCTTTAGCTTAGCTCTTAGCCCTCCGCGCGTTCCCCGCCTTTGTTTACGATCTCGACGCCGCCGACGAGCACTTCCGCCCGGCCGTGTGGGGTGCGTAGCATCGGATGTTTTGATGATCTCAGGGACAAGCTGAATGTTGCTGATATAACTTCCGGGAATGCGCAAACCGATATCCAAAAGCTCCTGCCGGGTGTACGATGTGAAGGCACAACTGTTCTGTACGAACAGGCCCGAGATGAGCAAGAAAAACACTATATAATTGCTAAAACTGGAGAGACGCTGAGCCTCGCGATGTTCACGCGCCGCCATCTTGGTCTAATATATTCATATGGATTTCATATGGTTTTCATATGGATCAACACAAATGATGGTGCCAAAAGATTGGATGAACTTTAATGCAGTATTTTTGGGTTAAGGGAATTTACTCCTTACTGTGGAAAACCTTTAATGTGAATGTGATGTGACATTAGGGCAAGTACGGTGTTCCATACTCAGAATTTGTGCTTTGCGTTTAACCCATCCAAGTGCACACACACACAGCATTGAGTAACACACACACCGTGAACACACAACCAGAGCAGTGAGCAGCCATTGCTGCGCGCCTTGGAAGCACCTGGGGGAACGGTGCCTTGCATAAAGCTCTCACCTCAGCCGTGGTATTGAAGGTAGAGGAGAGTGCTGATCATTTACTACCTCAACCTACAACCCCTGCTGTGACTGACGCTCCAACCAACAACGTTGGGGTTACAAATCTGAGTCTCTAACCATTAGGCCACGACTGCCCCCCAGTCTACAAATGTGTAGGGGAATTTACAGTAAAGACCCATAGACCAGTTATGATAAATGAAGACAAAGAGTCAGGGATGAAGTTAGTCGAAGAAAAATTTGCTTTGACATTTTTTTTAGTTTTGCCAGCAGAAGTTAGCTTCACCACTCACCACAGGCCACAACAGTATAGTTAACACAACAGTAATTATAGTCCAGCAGAGATCAGTAACCTACGTCATTACTTTTTGATTCTGAAAGGATAAGCCAAATATAATTGGGATAATATATACAGTACACATGGCCGTTCACAGCATATCTTCAAGTACTGTATGACAACAGAAGCATTAGTTTAGCCACAACACGGTTAGCATATCAATATATTCACCACCAATAACTATCTTCTGTTAATGGGAAACAAACACACTACTCACTCGATGCTCAGAGCTTTATCTCAAACATTTTCCAAATTATAGTGATAATTTGTACATTCCCACAGCCAGATAAAGCGGTTGTTTTATACTGGAGATAAAGAGTCAATGCCTAAACAGAGAACTAGAACAAAAGACAATTGCTTAAACTTTTGTTATTCATATACACACACATACATCATCTATAATATCATTAACTTGGATCAAAATCATTATTGGGCAGAAAAATATTGATTTAATTATTTACTATTGAAAGATAATACTGATGAATAATTAATTTTTATAAGAGCCACACAAAAGGATATAACCGAAGCTAGTTGGAGCTAAGAAATCCACACCTTCATATGTTTTTTGTAGACAGCCTGCACTATTTCTCCTTGACAAATTTCCCCAATCATCATTACAGAATTCTGTTTTAACTTTAGCCATATTCATGAACTTTAACTATAAAATTGTTGCTTTTTAAAGAAAAACAATTTTGTTTTTAGTCGCAGAGTCCCTGAGGCTTCTTCTCTGCTGACTCTCAAGCTCCAGATTGAGGAGCTACTGGAGTCATCCCAGGGGCTGGAAAGCATTTCCAGGCATATTGAGGAGATTGTCGCCACCGTACAGGGAGCAGCACAGAGGGCAAATTTGGTAACAGTCCTAAAAGACACTTTTATGTGTCTGATTTGCAGAGGTACAAAAAACATTTGATCTCAAAATGTGCTAACCAAAACTCTATGAACTAGAAGGAAGAAATGTAATGCTAAAACACAGTTGTGGATGTTGCTCATCTAAAATCATGTTTGAGCTATTCAATGATGCTGTACATTGGTTTGCAAGTGTGTGGCCTTTGTTTACTGGGGTTTTTAAGTAACTTCTCATTTTTGAAGATGATAATTGATGAGAGCTGACTTTCTGTTTTCAAAATAAGTTGCATCGTCGCTGTCCTTCTAAAACCTTGTATGACCAAATTAACTGTTTTTCAGAAAAAAAATTGAAAACATATTTTTAAATGATTAAATACAGTGTTGTCAAAGTTGACAATGAAAACCTACTGACAATCATAAAGGGTGACTAATAATAATGTTTTAAGCTAAAAAAATAATAATCACAAAATATGGAGATTTTAGGTTTTGAAAGGAAAACGAAGATATGTTCATCTGCAACAGCTGCAGCTAATCTTTACTTTTAATTTTTTTTTCAGCAACAATAGAACAACCAGTGTTCTCTTCATGCTGCAGGAGTGTGATTGCATGCAAGGTTTGCATGCAACAGTGGATGGAGAACTCGACACAATGTCCAAAATGTAGAGCAGAAGATATTGTTATTACTGAAGTTGCAGGCCTTTTCAGTCTTCTTGAAATAACCAAGAGCTATAGTTCTGTATAAAATAATTAAAATGATTTCCACATCCTGCATTTGTTCAGGTTCAAGCAGGATGTAAAAAAAATCTAAAACATGGGCTTGTTGTCAGCATGGAGCTGTTTTTTTGGGTGAATTTGGCATTGGCTGGAATAGATGTAGCAATAAAAACGGGTAACATTTCATTCGGTTACTAGTAATGTGAGAATAAAATAAAGTTTTTGCAGATTACACTTGTAGTTTACTAATTGACATACACATCTGCATGCAGGCTCCTAACTGTGCTGATACATTGATGGTTCTTATGTGTGATCTTTGTTCTCATACAGCTATCCCATATTCATGGCAGAAGAGATGAAATGTATATATATATTTGTTACTTTAACTGGTATATGAAGAGGGGATAAAGTAGATTGAAAGATACTGTCAACCCCTCTAGTTGACAGGATTACCGTCATAGTTCAGATAAGGTAAGTCTATGGAAGACAGACCATCCTATAGATCTCATCCCAATTTCCTAAAGCAATCAAAACCTGGCCAGAAGAGTTAGGGTTGTAGGTTAAACGTTTTCTAACATGAGGGAAACAATTATTATGTGACCCCAGTTTGTGAAAACCGGGCTTAATATGTCGTTAGTATGAATAAGCACAATGTCTTATGTACAAATCAACTGTTTAAATCAATTTACTGTATCCTAGAGACCACAATATATTTGTTTGGGAATAACGGGAAAACCCGTGGATTAATACAGAAAAAGGCTTCATTATGCAATTAGGGCTTCATGTTATTCAATTAAACCACATTAATAGCATGAATAACATAATGGATTAAGTTGATAAGAGACACATTTTTGTTACAAAAAACATTAAAAGAAGTAAAAATTGCTGGACCAGCTTGAACCAGGAGAAGACTTTAAACCTCATCTAGCGCATAAAGAGACCGCGCATTTAACGCTGTGTGCCTGGGGGTAACGATCCAACCGACTTTCTATTGTCAGAAGCTGCCTTCTTGCCATTTCTGACTTATAACAGAAAACAGAACAATACCTATAAACAGCTGTGTGCCAGGGTCTACAGCAAAAAAGGTAACAAACACAGAAAAAGTCCAGTGTGCGTGTCCAGGGGTCCTGTGTGCAACCCTCTTAACCTAGCGGGTCTGATATGCGGGGCTGTCTGGTGGCTCCAGAAAACATATATTAAAGTGCAAACACTTATCAGTATCAGACTCGTACAGACTCTTATTCTGCCGGTCAGAATTAAGTCCGTACAGAACGATGGGCGATTTGACCAATCGGGTGAAAGGGGCGTTAATGCACCGCCCACATATACGAATCCAATATTGAGTCCAAAATCCGTTTTTTAAACGGCAAACGAAAAATGAAAAATCGGGCCGAAATCCAATTTTCTGTTTTGTGAACTAAACGAAAAACAGAAAAACGAGTCATTTTTCATTTTCCGATAATGTATTTCAAATAGGATATCAAATGAATAAAACGTACACGGACCCAATTCACTGTAGAGAAAACCGGTATAGTTTTAATAACAATAGACAGGAAAATGATAAAATTCCACTCAGGTCCGGAATTAATTGCGGAATTAGTTACTGAGGTTACTGACTCGGAGTATAAATTACCTCTCTTTTAGAAACGGGGTTGAGAAACCCCACTCTCTTGGGTTTGACACACCTCACATTCTGAAACTGAAAACCCAGAGTTTCCCTCAATTCAGGGTGAATAAACTCTGAGTTTTCACTAAACCTCCTTTCTGAAACAGGCCTCTAATCTTTGTATAATTGTTTTATTGCTGTCATCAGTTTCCTATTGTGTCATTTAGGTCTACCGGCCACATTCTGTGTACCACAGTTTGAGAGAACCTGATCCTGACCCACGCAACCTCCACCAGAGGGCATCACAAAACCAACAGAGAAAAGTCCTTCAGCTTATGGTGGTCATGGTTGTAGCTGGTTCCACTGACCTACAGAGGGTGCTGTTGAGCTAAATGCCTCATGTAAGACAAACATGAGTTAAGATGTATTTCTAATATATATTTTTTGTTCATTGTAGATAACACCCACATAGCAATAGAAACAATAAAAATCTGATGACATATCATGCTAGGGGAAGATACAAAGAAAGTTATAGAAATACTTGAAAGAGTCTTTGGGGGAATTATGGATTCACAATAATGTCTTACTTTATTTTCAAGAACAAAAGAATAAGTTTTCTTTCTTAAATATTTACAATTGTGAATGTGACATTTTGCCGTAACATTAATAAAATGAATAATGTAAATGTGTGTTCATTTATTTTTACAAGTCACACTAGTACCTAAGAGGGAATTTTTATACTGTTAAACTAAATCTTCATCAATATTTTCAACAATAAAAGGAAGTGCATTATGCCAAAAATACAAAACAAAAGCGCATTGCCAAAATAAATGAACAATCGTTTATGGCTTTTGTTTGTCAAAGCTACGATTCTCGTCAATTTCTTTTTTTAATTTAATTAAATAATGTTTAACAGCATAGATTCTGTTTCAATGTCTATACGTCACTTCTATAATTCTATTTGTTAAAAGATAGCGATTAGGTAGAGGCCAAACTTCTTTCCATTCCAGATCATTTACAAAACGATTCCAGTATGCGGTTGCAATTGGTTTCGAAACAATATTTTCCTGAAAGAGAGCTCTAATAGATTTATTGTTGGTTGAGCGAGAAATGGTTTGAGTTGATGATATTTTAATCTGTTTTGTGCGTAAAGAGCATTCAAATTCCACTGGAAATTGCACCAAAAACAATTGCAAATTATATTTTGATAAAAATCATAGAGGTTAACAAAAGGCCATCTGAGTTAAATCATTGATCCACCAAAAGAATATTATTTCCAAACCAATTTTCAAAGAAAATTATATAGAATGTCCTTATTATTCCATATAAAGTATCGGTGAAAAATTGTGTTTACAGATTAAAAACCATGTTCTAAAAGCTTATTGATGAAATGCCGAAAGTTTCATAAATTTAATTTTGCTAATATCTAAATTACAATATATAAATAAATTTATGCCACCATATTTAGATTAGATATGTCTAGGGATAATTTTCCAGATTTGTAGGAAGTTGGATATTGAACAAGTTGTCTAATCCAGTTGAATTTAAATGTATAATTTAATGTAGTACAATCCAGAAAATTGATACAAGAGCTATTTGTGTGAAGCTGATCAATTATTCGAGCGTGACATCTGACACGGAAGGGAACCTGCTTTCCCATGTGACCTATTTTTCAAAGTTAATTGGAACCCAGTGGTCTGGTTCGTCTCAAACTTAAATCGTGATAAAAATTCGTCGAGCGCACAAGCAATATCATTTACAGAGCAGTCAATGAAATCTGTTTGATGGTGAAATGTAATAATCTGGAAGATTTAAATGACAGCGATCGCAGAAGATGAAAAGATTGATTATGTTTTATAATCAACAAAAATGGAATTGTTATTCTAGCTAATAATGCATTAACAATTCTTCGGCTTCTATTTCTGTTCAGAATTCCTGAAAAAACTGGCATGTGATGTGTGAATCACCTGTGTGTTTACCCCAACACGTCTTTTGCATTCTAATGTCTTTTTGAGAGCTCCAACAATGCACCACCACGAACAAAGACGCTGTCAATGACCTTTTCATTCCCTGAGATGTAAAAACAATGCAAAGAAAAGCAAACATAATGAGTTTCCAAACATCCGTATATAGAAGTAGAGTGAGATACTGCTGCTATACAAACCAGTTGAGTGCCATTAATGAAGTTACTGTAAGGACAAACCCATGAGGCTCAAATGAGAAAAGAATCCGGTGCACTCACACAGAAATCAACTTTCATCACTACACATCAGCGTTTGCAGCGTTTGATTTGCTTCACGGAGAGAGTGCAAATATAAACTCTATAAGAAAGTTTGGCCTATTTCAACCCGGTCATACAGGAACAAACTCAGCCACTGGTTACATTAAGCCGAAAATGTTACAATTTGACCCAACCATGGGTTGAAACAACCCAGAATTGGTTCATTTTTCTTGGATCAAACACTAAAAGGGACGAACCCAACATTTGTTCTTTGAATGAACCTTTTCTGAGTTGTTTCAACTCAATATGTCGGGTTGTTTGAACCCATCGTTTGGTCAAATCTGCAACAATGTTTTACATTGTGAGCTATTGTTTTGTCTCCAGATGCACTCATGTAACGTTTTTTGTTTTAACAAACAACTTAACTGTCGTTAACTGAGGCCTAGTCCTGGTTTAAGATCATTTCTGGCCATGGAACCGCCGCCGACAGTTTTTTTCATCTTTATTTTTTTCTTACTTTACAATCCCGGTATCTTTTGGGTTCTGCATCGTGCAAATAGACTTGAGTCTTGTGTTCTGCTTAAACCGAAACAGCATTCATGAGCAGAAGTTATAAAAACACCTCCTGTCAAATATGAAAATCCAGTTTTACATTGAGAACAGGAAATAACACACCTTTTTTTTAGAACAAAATCAAAAGGTCAGAAGCCACACACACACCTACGCACCTACGCACGCACGCATTCTATTTGCATTTACTGTTCATGTGCTGTTCACATGCGCGCGGTCTGATCACAACAGGGTGTGTTCTGAGTGTTATATCATAACACGTTATTTTAACTCATATTTAAACAAACACAGTATTTTTCAAGAAGTCTAAGATGATTGAAATGTCATTCTTTGAGGAGTTTATATACAGACGTTTTATACATTTCATTATCCTAGTCAATCAAACCTTTGGAATCAAGAGAAATCATTGAAGAGCGATTTCCCACAGCCATAGTCCGGTTCTAAGAAACCAAATATCAGGAGTTTCACTGATTTAACTCTAAAGCTTATTTCATAAAGCGCTTCGGAGGAATTGTGTGCGATAAGTGTACTTAAGCTATTACTTAACTAACAGTATAGCCAAACTCTCGCTTAAAGTGCTTTTAAGTGTGTCTGTGTGTGTCATACACTTTGTGCCAAGAAACTCAATTGTGCTGAAGAAACAGAACAACATTCCTCTGATGTGTTTGTTTAACTCTGAAAGCGTTCATTATGTCAAACATCAAATGTCAAGCATCAACACATGGGAGTTGTCCATCAAAAATAGCTTTGGTTTTGATAAGCAACAGGACACACCCAACCGCAGTGACGTATCCACCCACGCACTTATCATGAAAACATTTGTATGACAAGTGCCTTTCATACCTGAGTGTCATAAACCAAAGGGTCCTTTGACAGAACATCTGAAATAAATCATGTTAGCAACATCACCTGTGATGTTTTACCACCGTGGTACATCTTGTGAGGGAGAAAAACACATTTCCAGCAACCTAAACTTGATCGTTTTCTGTTTTTACAACGAAATTTGACTTGATGTTACGTCACTGTATTCTCAACATTCAATCAATGGTTTCATTGCTTTCTGGGTGCTGTCTGTTTGCTACAGATGCGTGCTGTAGACATCGCTCTGAATGAACAATTCCAATGCCAAGGCATGTGTGATGGACATTTGAGAGAGCCCATCAAAACTCCTACACCCCATCAAGATCCCTGCGTTCAGCAACCACCGGCGTCTTGCATTGCCTTCTTAAAAGGGCATTAAATCTCCTTCCTGCTCATTCTCCTTCACAACTCCTTCCTGACTCGGTCCGGTCAACCACACCTCTCACAACAAATGGAAAAACTACTTAAAACCCATCATTTCTGTGAATACTTGACAGACAAATGAGAAAGAAACACTAACCCTCTCTCTTTCTTTCTCTCAGCAGGTATTGTTCTGGCTTTTGTTGAAACTTGTAACTTGGTATTAGCACCTATTGTGTTATTGCACCTGCTTGACATGTTGCATGTTGATGCCTGAACTCTCTGTAGGTCACTTTGGATAAAAGCGTCTGCTAAATGACTGAATGTAAATGTAGAACAAACAAGTTTGGAGAAATGGTTCATCTTAAACTGGCATGGTTAATCCAGCATTCATCATCAACTGGCAAAAGTTGACGACATCACATTCACAGCAATCAATTCCCAAATACACTATATGATATTTGTAAATGACAAAAATCATGAAAGTCAATGGACAGAGATTAAAACAGTGCAATCTTAAGCACACCGAAACGTGCATCAAAGTGAATTTCTATTCTAGATAGCCGTAAGGAATTATAGTCCTTACACTGCAATCATTGACGTATCCAAGCATTTTAAATAGTTACCTTGTTCAAAAACTATTTGACTTGTAAGGCTGATTTGAAACAATGCGGTTTGTTTTCACGCTGGCCTCGGGGTTAACACAAACACATTTTTAACACAAACCTGCATCTGCCACAGAGATAAATAGCAATATCTGTTTAAGCTATTGTACAACGGATATCTTTTTTACACATGCCATCCTAAGAACCGCTACAAATATCCGGCTCTGTTTACAACTGGCCTACATTTAGTGTTTATTAAGCTAAGCCCTGCCCTATGTGAGCCGTTTGTATTAGTTGTCTTTGGACTATCCAAACATCACTCCAACACTTGTGCAATTTTCTTCATTCTTCGTTGCCCAACATCAAATGACTTTAAGCGAGGGATACAGCTTTCTTTCTTTCTTTCTAATGTGTTTTCACACAACTGCCAGTTGAGCCAAAGTACACACATAAACATCAATAAAAGTGTAAAATCAACGAATACGCATGTCTGTCTGTGGTCGACTGGGAATAAAAACAAGTGAACTTCACTTCATGACTACACTCAAACATCGAATGACGTTGTTGAAACGAACATGTTTTTTTCTAATAGGATAATGATTGTGTTATCGTTTTCTGTGTGGTAGGAAAGGAATGCCATGAATGTCGATTTCCTAGTCACATATCAAGACTTCACCAACAGGTCTACATAAGACATGAATGACAGCACACGCCCTGTGACCTGATATTTTTCACGTCCTGTGACATGTATTGACGTCTCCATCTGATGTTTGCATTGAAACGTTTAGAATGGTTCTTTCTACTATAAGTGTCTTGTGTACCCTTATATAAACTTTATAACTAGTCAAAATGTTGCAAGTACGCTACATATGTTTATTTATCCTTATTTGATGTATTTTTGAAGATTTTAGATTGGACACTTGCCAGCTGGGATTCTGCACTACATTTTTTATTTTGATGAAACACATCCACTGTTGTTGCACTTGTACCACCCAAAATAGCAAAGACTTTAGGAGTTAATCCCTGGTGTAGAGCGAGCCCTTTGTGTGGTCTTTGATAGTTCACAACAGCATGTAATTCATTGTCTTAATTAGGTATTTGGCAGTCGTCAATGATACATTTTGGCACAAGCAGTGTTGCCAAAGAACTCAGGTGCCGACTTGGGACCGATCTGTGCCTGATCAGTTCAAGTGAGAAAAATAGTTTTCCTGTGGACTTTTCTACCTTCGCTGACGCTGTATACATCTTAAGTGCCCAGACAAGAATCCGGGTGTACAGTGGTATTGAATAAAATCGTTTGGATTGACTGCACAATGCAGTTGCTTCCCTCAGCACCGGTGGGCCACTGCTCATGTGCAGACCGGGGGAACCGGAACGCGAGGGGGTGTGTGGTGCGCTGCTCTTGGAGAAAAAATACCTTCATGATGTCATAATAGCGGTTTAAAACACAACAGATGCAGTTATATGCTTTAATGGTACATCTGTTACATTTTGCGTGAATCCATAAGCATTTTGGCAACTTATGTGACTTTAACCGGTGTAAGCAGCGCATCATAAATGGATTTGGCGCCAAAATGACCTCAGCACTACTGCTTCCATGTGCAGTATGAATGTTCTAACATGTTCTAATAATAAGTTTCATTCTCTATGATTTCTGTTAGAGAACAAGCAGGCGCTGATAACGCTCTGGGTACACATGCAGTGAACAACAGACTATCCTCTCTTCTCCATCACTCATCTGACATACCTGCGAACATGTCGTACAAGGATCTAGCCAATCAGAGATCTATTAACATCTCTCTCGCCTTAGCTGATTTGCATTGCTTAACCTCGTTTTACCAATGCAAGTTCCCAAAGTTTCAGGGAAATGCTATATAGAGAGGCTGAAAGGAAAGGCTAAATGACTAAGCTAATTGTATAGCAAATCGGAAAGCAAAACGCATCGGGAAAATAAATTAGCTATTAATTATGAATTATCACACACACACGTCCAGTTTTTATATCAGGTTCATGATTCACATTATGTTGTCACCTAAAACAGAACCCTCACAGAGAAAACAAGAGCAAATAACTAGATTACACAGAAACATGATTTGCATCACGATTTACACACATTTTTAGGTTTTAAATTTTAAAGGCATATGAAACAGTCGATTGTCATGAATTTGAAAAATTCTGTCCTTGACTCAATCTGACGCATATTTTGTCAATAAAACTGTTGGTAAGAATGTTTTTTTCCTCACTGGTAGCCTGAATAAACCAAAAGACAGAGATGGACATCAGTGGTTATATATCATTCTAGATAAATTGTTTGCTTAAAATTATTAGGGACAAATTAGTGTTCCCTTGATATCCGTATGCAAATCGACATCCATGGTTAAGAATTAATGAACCTGATAGGAAGAACATCGGCGCCGCCCCGATTGCAAATCGCGCATATTCAACTTGTTGAATATTTATGATCTGAAATCAGTGTGGAGGACAATTAATCCATATGACAGAAGCATAACAACCGCCTTCAACCAAACCCTTTTCTTTATTCTGTCCATTTTCTGTCAAAAGCCTTAAAAACACTTTCATCATAATTACGAATCATTTAAATAAATAAAATCAGGTTATGTGCCGGGGAAGTTAGAGGTAGGAGTCTTTAAGGTAGGTAAGGTAGAATGGCATTCATTTGAGTCTAGTTGAGCTTGTGAAGCCAGAGGACTCTATCAGGTATCAACAGCTACTTTTGAACTAAACAGTATTTATTACTGTAAAGACATAAATACAATGATATTTGAAAGTTGCAATAAAATTATATCTAGTGCTTTGCCACCTTAAATGCTTTAGGCGCACTTATTGAACAATAAATAATATTTTTTAATCAAATAAAAGGTTATATGTATAGGGAAGACTGTTTCCCCCAGTGTAGGGAATTTCGACTTCGTAACTCATAATAATGAGTAACTTACTCATAAAAATTTGATACCGAGTCGAAATTTCGACTAACTAAATCATTATTATGAGAATCTTTCTCATACTGACTTTCTCGTAATTTTGTCTTAATCTGCACATGTCTGCTATGCAACTATGGGCTTTTGATCGTAGGTCCTATTTAATGTGCAGTCTGCTTGATCAGCATTGTGGTGTTTCGTGGATTTTAGACACAAAGAGCAATAATTCAGACCTCAAATTTAAAGTCCAATGTTAAAGTCCGTGCTTTAATTTATAATTCTCACATTTACAGAATTTGGTCAGTAAAAAGGACTAATTTATGTGGTTTAATATTATTTATTTGAATTAATTAAAATAGATGTTTCATGTCTATCCTTGAATGCCTTAACTAATCAAGGTTGATGTGTGATCTAGAAAGTCATAAGTAATAAGTAACTAAATACTTTTTGAAAAGAGAGTAAATTGACACTATTGAATATGTCATTAGTAACTGGTAATAAATCACTTTTTCAGAGTATCTTACCGAACAATGGTAATATACGTCCAATATGCATGTTAATAAGCAAGTAGTTAATTATAAATGTGTGTACCTCAATATTAATAGTGCAATCAACATTCCACCTTTACAAAGGGATTGTCTGGAAGTATGTGTGTTCAAAGACTATCCCTGTGACAGAGATGTGTTTGATGAATTTGTTCATCTCATCTCATCTCATCGCAGAACACAACCTTGATATGTCAAAAGATGTCTATTCAACTTCGGATGTTTACATAAAACTTAGGGAGTTGATGAAGAATAAACCGACTGAAGAAACCTGAATTTACTTTCAACTGGCTTCGGCATTTTGACTGCACTGACTGTCTTGCACAAACAAATACTGTACTCTGTACGGCATATGGGCTTTAGTGTAGCATGATAGCCTTCACTTTGCTTTTTTAATAATAACTACAGTTGAAGAGTGTTATGAAATGGTGAATCACTTTTGGAGTGACACATAATGTTACTCACTTGTTGGCGTCAATTTTACATGTTTTTATGATGTGTAACCTTCAGTAAATTTAAGTTAAATTGTGAAGTTGGCCTCCGTGCTTCAAAACACAAAATAACAACAACAACAACCATTTTGCAAAATTTTACTGTGACTTTAGCACCAGCCTTTAAACACTGCAGTATAGACAGCATGATAATAAAGAATGCTTGACAGAAATTGCCATCCATTCATCATAAACATTGAATGTTGTAATAACTCTTTAAACACTTTCATTTTAAACATTATAAGCATAACATAGATGTATACAAACACTAGTAGGGTGTCCAAATATATCCAAACACTAGAGCAGTGTATCCAAAATTCCAAACACGACAGTAACGTAACCAAAAAGTCATATCCAAACACAATGGCAGAATTGTGGATTCGCATTTGCATCTGTAGTATTTTGTTTTATGAAATTATTAAAATGTATCACTTGTAGAACTACAAGTAACATTACAATGTAATGGTGTCACATTTGAATGCACAGTGTAACCTTTACTTAACTGAAATGAAAAAATATCAATTTGGCCTATATGTTTAAACACAAAATAAAATATCAATAGGAAAAAGTCCCAGGCAAGAAACTCCCCTCCATAATGTACCTAAAGTGCACTATTTTTGTGTCAAGGTTGTCCGAGAAGAACCAAACACAGGCAGCAGTGATGGGGTTATCAAAAATGACCCACAATGGGGATAATAACAATAAAACACGAACCAGGGACACGTTAACAAAAAGAAGAATTCAAAAGAAAACACTTTCAAGGGGCAAACAATAAACTAAATAGAAATAGCGACACAACGTCTTACAAACACGGTTAAGGCAAGGCACCGCACCGCATTGGCAAGGGCAAAGAAAGGCACCCCAAGGGCAAGGCAAGTTGTGGTCTAGTGGTTAGAGAGTTGGACTTGTTGCTAGAAGGTCGCTGGTTTATTTCTCAGTGCCACCAGGAAATGACTGAAGTGCCCTTGAGTAAGACACCTTACCTCTGTTTGCTCTGCAGTGATAGCTGCCCACTGCACCCTACCTGTAAGTCGCTTTGGATAAAAGCGTCAGCCAAATGAATAAATGTAAATGCAAATGTAAGAAAGACATGACATGACATGATGAGGCAAAATCATGACATTTTTGTACTTTATACACTACAAAATTATTTTAGTACTTAAGATAATCTTAAAAACATCTTAATCGACTCAACTGTGCTACAGTTTTTCCAGACAGCATAAATATGAATTAAAACGTGCATTTAACATACTATTTCTGAATGAAACAATTTATTTAGTTTCCACTTCATGTACACTTGAACCCAAGTGTGTTCAAGTGACCACGGTGGACTACCAAGATCCTCTTACAGAGTGAAAATGTTGCTGTCTTCTAAAAAATGTTTGTGATAGCTTTGATTTCAGTCGCTCGAAAAGTTTACATTTCCTGTTTGCTGGATTCATTTGTTTTTCTTCTTCAAAACGCCAGCACGGCAAGACGATCACCATAAGATGGAAAGTATTTCTTTGGCTGTTCACCAGTCAGTAGTTTGATGACACTAACATCAATCTAAAAATAATATTAAAATACATAATTACACATTAAGATGTTTGCAATGCTTGTAAATGTGTCATGTATAAATGACTGCATAACTTCTTCATATCACTCACCTTTTCACATTCCAGTAACTATTGCTAATATCCTGTAAACATGTGTGTAATTTTTAATTACTCAGGCCATCACCCTAATAAATAGGTTATGTTTATATAGCACATTTTATACTATAAAGGGACAGTTGACCCAAAAGTGCCCCAGAACTGTTTGCTGTCCTACATTCTTCAAAATATCTTCTTTTGTATTCAGCAGGCGAAAAAATGATATGGTATTTTTTCTACTTTGTGAGTCAGTGGGGGGGGGGGGCATAATCTGTCTGGTTATGAGCATTCTTCCAAATAACTTTCTCTGTTTTTATCAGAACCAAGGAAACTGCAACAAATCAAACTTGAATAAATTATGAAAGGATTTTCATTTTTGGGTGAAGTATCCATTTATGATAATTAAAGGTACATTTCATTGAAATGATTTACAGAAATAAACAGCAAGGAGAAAAATAATGTATAATAATAAGGGCTGTCAAACGAGTAATCGCAATTGATCGCATCCATAATAAAAATTTGTGTTAACATAATATGTGTCCGTGTAGGAAAGGGTTAGATGTACTAACCTGACAATGGATGGACGAGGAATTGGATGAGGCTGACTTCAACCTGACAAGCAGCTGAAGGCGTGGTGGAAATGTCATCAGCCACAGGGCTGCTATTGCCTTGCCTGGCCAATGGGGAGGGAATCAATACGTGTGTGCTAACTTGTATTGCCCTTGTAAGACCATACAACACACAGCATCTCCGCACCTTTTTTTAGGCCCTCTATAGAGTTCTCATCCCTGATGGTGGGAGAGTTCAGCTTTATGATCATATACCAAAGCATGTGGTAGTTTGGGACAATGTTCGTTTCTATCGCTCAAACACAATCAGGCTATGGTTTGCGGCCCACAACAGGATGCCTATGGAATTCCTCCCACCATACTCCCCATTCCTTAACTCAATTTAGAAATTCTTCCTTGCATGGAGGTGGAAGGTCTATGATCGCCATCCTCGTACTCCAATGACCTTGCTCGCTGCAATGGATGCAGCGTGTGATGACATCACAGCAGACCACTGCAGAGGGACATTCAAAACGATTCTATGCATGTTGCATTGCAAGGGAAGATATCCGTTGTTATGTAGATGAGAATCTGTTGCCTGACAGACTGCAACGTCAGGACATGTAAAAATATTGCAATTTATGGCAATTGAGACAATTTTGAGTGAGAAGTTTGACTTTTTATACAGTGTGTTTACAAAACCTTTGTAATTTCTTTTTTTCCAGTATTAGTCACATTGTAACTTGTTTCCAGAACAAAAGTAAACCTCTACGTACAGTAAAGTACTGTAAATGGGAATTCTTTCTTTGTCTCCTGCAAAATTTCAAATACACGGATGTGTAACTTCATGCTGTTGAAATTGAAAAAGTGCAGACTTGTTCTTTTACAATCATCATTATCAAAACTGTAGCCATATCGTCCACATCCGAAAATGCTGACAGTGACAACTTACCTAGCTCTTATATTTCCTTTCATGACACGAAGACTACATTTCTCAGGTCACTTTTCTTGTTATATAGATACATCACAATTTAAGAAGTTTTGAATACTTTTACTAGGAAACAAAACAAAACTGCTTGGGAAGAATGTCTTTTTTTGCCATTTCACTAATGCCGGTAATGAAAATTGTCCCTTCTAGATCATTTTGAATCTCAAAAGTCCAAGTGTGTTCATTTTGATTAGAGTAAAGTTGAACTCAAATTGAAAACAGTGCTCATGGGAAGGTATTAGGCAGTTATAAAATCTAAAGCAAGTTACTGCCAAACCTGTTGCAAAAATACAGCAAAGCTTTACAGTGTACATATAAAAAACTGCAAAAGATGCCTCGCAAAAAAACCTCATGACCTGCCGTGGCGTTTACGGAATACCCAGGTCAACGTTATATTTCAACCCTTGTGCATGCCAGCATGTTTTAGCTTGTTCGAGTACACATTATGTCATTAAACGTTTCGCTTGGAGTCTGGAATTACAGAAATAGCCGTATTACATTTGAAACTCGATCTTTGAAATGCATTTAAAAAGCCTATATGATAAATATGGGACGTGTGCAAATGTTCTCGCAGGATGAATAGTCTTACATATGCCCTATTATTTGATGTGACACAAAGGATTTAGAAACAGGAATAACTATCTCTGTATGTTTCTATGTGGAATTTTATTATAGAATATTTGCATTGCCATAATTAACACACACGAGTAACTCGTAAACTATTTGCATGACAGCTTTCACGTCGAGGAATGTTTTACCAAACAGGTTCTTCTCCACGTGTATGTTGCTTCAGATGTTTGCGCTTAGAAATCGATAAGGTCTTCAAAAGCGAATCTAACATTCAAGGTAATTTGCTGTATTGCTTTAATCTTATTTCGATGAATGGACGGTAGAGTTCTTTACACGTATCTTGTACTTTATCCTCAGGATCTTCACCCTGCAGGACTGGATTATTTCCGTCGCTCTTATCAGGCCAAACCAGTTCTTTTCTGATGTCGTAAGTATTGCTTTAAGAATTTATATTTCCTCGTCCGGATGGGTGATCAAGATCTTGTATTTGTTATCAGTCTCGTACCAATACTATTAATAGCATTAACATTAACACTCATTATTGATGTTGTTGTTGTTTATAAAGATATTACGTCCTTGGAAGATGTTATGAGGAACATTTAATCGAGCGCTCTACACTCAAAAAAAGTTGTTGAACGAACTTGATTAAATTGAGGAAACTTAACCACGAAATTGAATTACAATGCTCCAACTTAATCAAATCTTGTTGTTTGAACATAATTTTATACAGAAGTCTTGATTGAGTTCATTTGTGTCATACCTACCGAATAATGTTTTGCAATGCATGATAGAAAGAGTGTGTATGTTTTATTTTGCCATGCCTACTACATAAAATAATGTTAAACAAACGTGATTTGATATGTTTACGTTTCATATGTTCAATTAACGTTCTCAAAATTTTTTGTTAATGTGACAAAAGATTTTCTTTTATCTCCAACTAGATATGAAGTAAACTAAGGTTAAAAGAAATCATAATTAAAGGAACACTCCACTTTTTTCGGAAATCGGCTCATTCTCCAACTCCCACAGAGTAATTAAGTTGAGTTTTACCTTTTTGGAGTCTATTCAGTCGATCTCCAGGTCTGGCAATAGCAATGTTAGCAAAGCCTATTAAAGATCATTTAATCCAATTAGCATCGCATTGCAAAATGACCAAAGAGTGATATTTTTCCTATTTAAAACTTGACTCTTCTGTATTTATATTGTGTGCTAAAACAGGCGGAGGCGATTTTCTTTGCCGTTTTGATTAGGAACTATACTCCCAATCAAGGAAGTTTATTGTCGTAACATGGCCGCAGCTGGCGCAGTGATATCACGCTGCTTTTGCAAGCAGTTGGTCACGTTGGATATGATGACGGAAGTTAGCCTATTTCCATATGCTCTGCGTGATATCACTGCGCCCGCTGCGGCCATGTTAGGACAGCAAACTTCCTTGATTATAATTTTCACTGGAGTGGGAATATAGTTCCTGATCATATCGGCCTATAAAACCGCAACTTTTTATTTCCCGCCTGTGTTTGTACACTACATAACCAAAAATAAGTTTTAAATAGGAAAAACTGTATGTTGAAAAAATGTTGAAACTCTATGCTAAGCTATGCTAAAAAAAGTGGAATGTTTCCATTATAAATGTGACGGGCCACTACCTAGGCAAAGGCAATGCTTTCTAAACTACAGTAATTGCAAAACTGGAAAATATCACTAACTCTACATCTGAAAGATCCCTAACAAGTGTTTCTCTTTTCTGAAAAATACATAAAACAACACATAATTGAGAAAAGAACTCTCAAAATGCGGTCTTATACAAAGCATGCTGGGAAATATCCATTCGTGTTGGCAATACATAAATTGTGTTAAGTTACATAATTGTGTGACAAAATTTGACAAAAAGTACGTTGATTTAATCTCAAATTGGTATTGGACAAGCAGCCAAATCAAAAAAATATTCAGTGTATTGTTAATATGCCAGAACTTCATGATAAACTTTGAAAAAGGGGGCGGCATGCGCTCTAGAATTGATTTTCTAAGATAGGTTCAGTCCTGAATGCTAATGGGTGCTGCTACGATATCTTTGGCACCTTCTGCGTGGGCAGCTGACCAAATAATTATTGTATGGTTCTTCTTGAGTTCATCAGTTAAAACCTCCAGTATTCTATCAGCATCTTCTGCACAGATGTTGAGATTCTGTTAGTGCTTTTACTGTAGCTTGAATGGTAGAGTGGTTACCTAATCCATTCCAGGTCTTATTGAGTTCCTCATGCACTTCAGGGAAACACGGGAAACAGAGTTAATATAGTTTGGATTTTTGTTTTTATTTAGTTTTATTCATTTTTTGGGGGGGGGTTATTTTTTGTTAAAGTTTTAATCATTTTGATACATTATTATTTTTAATGTTGCTGTCAGGGTCTGTGAACTGAACCTAAATGCAGGCAGTTGAATGTTTAACCAAAAATACTTTATTATAAAACACGAACTCAAACACCCTTCATGGGAGAAAAACACAATGAACAGTAAAGACTTTAAACCAATAACTTCCCACAAGGGGAATGAAACGATTTTTGGTAAACTAAAAATATCCTTGATGTATTTGACCCTATCCTTTAAATTTAATTTACATTACCTACCTTTCTATTAAAGTTATCTAACAATGTTGAGACGGATTTGTTCTGACACAGTAAAACATGTTTTATGACCATCGTCTAAACTGTAGGCAATAATCTGTGATAACAAGAGACGTGTTGAGGGTGTCTAAATAATCCGACGATTCCTTGCAGCTCCATCCTCCGTGAACAAACTCTGGAAGAAGTGGATGTCGGAATGTCAGCCATGTTTTCCCGGGCCGCCGAGAGCATTGGGTTGCAGTGCACCGTACACGCCCACATGGTGCCTCAGGGTTGAGCGTGGCTCCAAGCCATGCCCGCTCCCGGTTCTGTGTTTCACGGAAGTGCATGAGGAACACCCCCTTTTTGGCGCGTGCACTGGTGGGACAGCTAGAGGATATGTCGATGTCCTGCAGGTGGAACGTGCCGTCTTGGTGCAACGCAGACGGCTGCCAACTGGGGGGCTCGATTAAGACTCCTGTTCAAAGCGTGTAGGTTTCGGCATCTCTGGTGTCGAGCTTACATTGCTGAGGGCCAAGCTGCCCACCCTTCTTCACGCTATGGCCATCCTGCAGGTAGAGGCCAGACGTTGAGAGAGCTCCACGAGAATAAGACTGACCCAGCGCTTATGCAGGAACCCCGCAACCAACCTCGCTCAAGGGCAACCAAGGTGACCGTGCGGGCCCTGGGTAGGATGATGTCCACACTTATGGTCAAAGAGAGACACCTCTGGCAAAACCTTGCACAGATGAGTGACGCCGCGAAGGACCGCCTCCTCAACGCACCCATCTCACGAGGGGGAGCTGTTTGGTGATACTGTCGAGCAGCAGTTCTCGACAGAAAAGACAGATGCTCTAGCGCAGAGCTGGCCGCGGGACAAGCGGAAGTACACCTCCCCCCCAGTGAGACTCTGTGCAAGGTCAGGGAAGAAGAGCATCAAGTGCTACTAGTTGCGCCTTACTGGCCCAACCAGACTTTGTTCTCAGAGATAATGCTTCTGACAACAACTCCCCCCTGGGCAACTCCCCTGATGAAGGACCTGCTTTCTCAGGGGAAGGGCACATTGTGGCATCCCCGGCAAGAGCTCTAGAACCTCCATGTCTGGCCCCTGGACGGACAAGGAGTTCCTGAGTGGCCTATCCCCAGCGGTGGTTGGGATCATTGCTCAGGCTAGGGCCCCGGCCACTAGGTGGCTATACGCCTATAAATGGCGCCTCTTCTAGTCCTGTTGCTCTTCTCACAGAGTTGCTCGATTGGGAACGTGTTTTCCTTTTTAGAGTAGATTAGATTAGATTCAACTTTATTGTCATTACACATATACAAGTACAGTGTAACGAAATGTAGTTTAGGTCTAACCAGAAGTGCAATTAGCAAGTGCAGGATATACAGTGTGAATAAATACAGAATACAATATTAGGGAAATAATATACAAATGTTCTATGACAATACGACAGTCGGTATGTACTATGAACAATATATACAGAAGGATATATACTGTGAACATTAATGTGCAGGTGGTTATGAACAGATAACAATTTAGACTATACAATAGTGCAAGTGACTTGAGTGTGCATTAATTACAGACATTAGCTATTAAAGTTACAGTGTAGTAGAAGTTACAGAGGTCTTAAGTTAATGAAGTTATTAAGGTTACAGTGCAGTAGACGCAGTTAATAGAGTTACTGAGTTACTAAAACAGGTATTGAAGTTATGGTGCAATAGATGAGTAGATGCAGTTAATAGAGTTACTGTGCAGTAGATGAGTTAATGCAGTTATCGAAGTTACAGTGCAGTAGATGAGGTAATGCAGTTATGAAAGTAGTCCATTAGTGCAAATGAGCATTCAGTATAATATTCCTGTTGTGCAAGTGAGCAGTATAGAGTGCAAATGATGCTGTGTGTGTTAACAGTCTGGTAGAGCAGATACATGAAGTACTGGTGTGTACAGTTCAGTCATGCATGGCAGCCCTGTAGTGCAATGTAAACAATGTTATAGCAGCATCAAAGTTAAAGTTATGAGGGGTAGTGAAATTAGTGGGGGACAGAGTTCAATAATGAAACAGCTCTGGGAAAAAAGCTGTTTCCTAGTCTCCTGGTTCTTTTCCAGAGGCACCTGAAGCGCCTACCGGAAGGCAGGAGAGTAAACAGTCTATGAGCGGGGTGAGAGGAGTCCTTGAGAATGCTGCGAGCTCGACGCAGACAGCGTTTCTTCTGGATGTCCTCAATGGAAGGGAGTGTAGTCCCTGTGATGCGCTGGGCTGTTTTTTTTACCACCCGCTGCAGTGCCTTGCGCTCAGCAACAGAACAGTTCCCGTACCAGACTGTGACACAGTTGGTCAGGATGCTCTCTATCGTGCAGCGATAGAAGTTCACCAGGATAGTTGAAGACAGTTGGTTTTTCTTCAGTGTCCTCAGAAAGAAGAGGCGCTGGTGAGTCTTCTTGACCAGGCATGAGGTGTTGGTGGTCCAGGACAGGTCCTCCGAAATATGGGTCCCCAGGAACTTAAAACTGGAAACACGTTCAACAGCCGTCCCATTAATGTGGATGGGGTCGTGTGTACCTCCTTTCGCCTTCCTGAAGTCCACGATGATCTCCTTTGTCTTGGAGGTGTTAAGGAGCAGGTTGTTGTTTGAGCACCATGTGGCCAGGTGCAGGACCTCCTCCCTGTAAGCAGTCTCATCGTTGTTGCTGATGAGACCAATCACTGTTGTATCGTCTGCAAACTTGATGAAGGAGTTCGACCCATTCACAGGCCGGCAGTCGAGTGTGAAAAGGGAGTGGAGAAAGGGGCTCAGTACGCAGCCCTGTGGTACACCAGTGTTGAGGGTGGAATGGGCACAATGGAGGTGGATTTAAAATATGCTGGAACCACTGCTTGGGAGTGGGACAGGTTGAAGATGTCCGTGAAGACCCAGCGAGCTGCTCCGCACATGCCCTGAGTACGCGACCAGGGATGCCATCTGGGTCAGCAGCTTTGCGCACGTTTATCCGGCTTAGTGCAGTGAAAACATCTTTGGAATTTAGTGTGATGATTGGGTGGTCAGTAGAAGGTGACGGGTTCCTTAGTGTCTCTCTCAAAGCGAGCATAAAAGTCAGTAAGCTCACTCAGGAAGACGGTATCTTTGGCTATGGGGGTGGAGTGGTTGGTTTTGTAGTCGCTAATGGCCTGGATGCCCTGCCACATGCCTCGAGGGTCAAAATTGGAAAAGTGCTCCTCTAGCTTCAACTTGTAGCAGTGCTTGGCCTTTCTGATGCCCCTCTTCAGATTTGCCCTGGAAGTAATGTAGGCATGTGCATCACCTAATCTGAAGGCAGTGTTGCGTGCTTAAACAAAAGGCCACTTCCTTGTTAATCCATGGTTTCTGATTGGGGTATAGGGTGATCTGCTTCTGAGTTCCGACACTATCAGTGGTGGTATTGATGTAGTCCAATACAGAGGCGGTGTAGCTGTCTATGTCCGTGTGAGAGCCACTGGTTGCCTGAGAAGCAAATATACTCCAGACTGTGTGTAGAAACCTTTCCTGGAGTGTAAAGTCTGCCCCCGCAGGCCACACCTTGATGGTCTTCACTGATGGCTTCACACGATTAATGAGAGGTGAATACTTGGGGGTGAGGAACAAAGAAAGGTGATCAGATTGACCCAGGTGGAGGAGGGGTGTCAGGGCATAAGCTTCAGCCATGTTTGTAGAGACATGATCCAAAGTTTTGTTTCCTCCTGTGTGGCAGGAAACATGCTGGTGAAATTTAGGGAGCACTGTCTTTAAGTTAGAGTGATTAAAATCTTCCGCAACAATAAATGCAGCCTCCGGGAGAGCAGTCTGTTGTTTACTGATGGCTGCATGAAGTTCTTTCATAGCGAGCTTTGCATCCGGTGGAATATAAGCAGCCGTTATAATGGTGGAAGTGTATTCCCGTGGCAGATAAAACGGTCTACATTTAACCATGAGAAACTCAAGGTTAGCCGAGCAGTGTCTCCCGACAATAACAGAGTTCGGGCACCAAACTTTATTGACATAAATGCACAGTCCACCTCCTCTTGTCTTACCGGATTCCTCTGCCGTTCTATCCGCGCGGTGTGTGTTGTAGCCCGCTAACTCAATAGCGTTGTCCGGTATGCCGCTGTGTAGCCATTTTTCCGAGAAGATTATGACATTGCACTTCAAAAGTCTTTTGTTGTTTATGATGCGGGGCCTTATCTTGCACCCAGCGCAATTGACTTTGTACACCGACGCATGTGTCATTCCTATTTTGCACCCGTGCAAAGCGCGCTTTTCCCTCCACAGAAGCACGTCGCTAAACAAGTGAATGAACTTGCGCTCCCTGGGCGGTTCAGTGCAAAAAAGGAGGCGTGTTCCGGCGCAAACAATCCCTGGTGCTATTTTGCTGTTCCATTAAACAATTGCGCCACTGACCAGAAAAAACCTAACAACGCGCATACACTTTGCTCATGTAATCTACACAGATGCAACAGTTATTTTTGCAAATCATAAATTGTTACACTAAAAAAATATTAACACATGAGATGACGGAAATCATTGCGGTGTGCCACGAAGATGTGAAAAAATAGGCATAAATTTAGCTTTCAGCGGTGAGGGTGGACGCAGCGATGTCCTCTGCTGTTATAGAGAGAGAGAGAGAGAGAATAAATGATTATTTGTTTTCCTGCATGATTGCAGTATTAGTTTACATCAGCATCTCAATGCACAACTTAATTATTTAAAATATGTTCTTTTGTGATCGGCAGAATTAGGTCATAGATGTTTGAAATTACACGAGCGCGATTAAATGTGTAAAGGATTTCCAGTGTTGTGTGAACTATTTATTGAAATCACACTCTCCTGCAGATAAGCTGTAGTTGGCTGATGATACAGATGAAAATGGGCTGTAACATTGCCTTCTTGCTATTTTGGGGTAAGTAATGTCAACCAACAGTAATTATGCTCATGCATTTGTTAACTCTTGTGTCTGTTTTCATGTAAAAAAGCAGCCAATCATCTAAGTTCACTCTCACATTTACTGTCAGTGACTAAGATGCAATTAAGGTTTCATCTCACGTACAGACGCGCAGAGAAAGAGCACTCTTCTAAATGTGATTTCTGTTTTTATTTCGCAGCAATCTGTCATTCTTCATTTTTTTCAGTTCACTGCCAGATAACTTCTCCCTCAACCTCCGCTAAACATCCAGCTCAGTCTGTAGATGGATCTCCCTCAACTCTTGCTACATTCCCCTCTGCTGTTCATAGTACTTTTAACACTCACTCATCACAGTCTGAATCAGCATCAACCGCCTCATCACAGTCTAAATCGGCATCAACCGCCTCATCACAGTCTGAATCAGCATCAACCGCCTCATCACAGTATGAATCAGCATCAACTCCCTCATCAAAGTCTGAATCAGCATCAACAGTCTCATCACAGTCTGTAACAGCATCAACCGTCTCATCACAGTCGGAATCAGCATCAACCGACTCATCACAGTCTGAAACAGCATCAACCGAGTCATCACACTCTGAATCAGCATCAACCATCTCATCACAGTCTGAATCAGCATCAACTCCCTCATCACAGTCTGAAACAGCATCAACTCCCTCATCACAGTCTGAATCAGCATCAACCGCCTCATCACAGTCTGAAATAGCATCAACCTCTCAAACACAGCTTGAAGCATCATCAACTCCCTCATCACAGTCTGAATCAGCATCAACCATCTCATCACAGTCTGAAACAGCATCAATCGCCTCATCACAGCCTGAAACAGCATCAACCGACTCATCACAGGCTCAAGCATCATCAACTCCCTTATCACAGTCTGAAACAGCATCAATTGCCTCATCACAGCCTGAAACAGCATCAACCGACTCATCACAGTCTGAAACAGCATCAACCGCCTCATCACAGTCTGAATCAGCATCAACTCCCTCATCACAGTATGAATCAGCATCAACTCCCTCATCAAAGTCTGAATCAGCATCAACAGTCTCATCACAGTCTGAATCAGCATCAACCATCTCATCACAGTCTGAAACAGCATCAATCGCCTCATCACAGCCTGAAACAGCATCAACCGCCTCATCACAGTATGAATCAGCATCAACTCCCTCATCAAAGTCTGAATCAGCATCAACAGTCTCATCACAGTCTGTAACAGCATCAACCGTCTCATCACAGTCGGAATCAGCATCAACCGACTCATCACAGTCTGAAACAGCATCAACCGAGTCATCACACTCTGAATCAGCATCAACCATCTCATCACAGTCTGAATCAGCATCAACTCCCTCATCACAGTCTGAAACAGCATCAACTCCCTCATCACAGTCTGAATCAGCATCAACCGCCTCATCACAGTCTGAAATAGCATCAACCTCTCAAACACAGCTTGAAGCATCATCAACTCCCTCATCACAGTCTGAATCAGCATCAACCATCTCATCACAGTCTGAAACAGCATCAATCGCCTCATCACAGCCTGAAACAGCATCAACCGACTCATCACAGGCTCAAGCATCATCAACTCCCTTATCACAGTCTGAAACAGCATCAATTGCCTCATCACAGCCTGAAACAGCATCAACCGACTCATCACAGTCTGAAACAGCATCAACCGCCTCATCACAGTCTGAATCAGCATCAACTCCCTCATCACAGTATGAATCAGCATCAACTCCCTCATCAAAGTCTGAATCAGCATCAACAGTCTCATCACAGTCTGAATCAGCATCAACCGCCTCATCACAGTCTGAAACAGCATCAACCGACTCATCACAGTCTGAATCAGCATCAACCGTCTCATCACAGTCGGAATCAGCATCAACCGCCTCATCACAGTCTGAAACAGCATCAACCGACTCATTACACTCTGAATCAGCATCAACCATCTCATCACAGTCGGAATCAGCATCAACTCCCTCATCACAGTCTGAAACAGCATCAACTCCCTCATCACAGTCTGAATCAGCATCAACCGCCTCATCACAGTCTGAAATAGCATCAACCTCTCAAACACAGCTTGAAGCATCATCGACTCCCTCATCACAGTCTGAATCAGCATCAACCATCTCATCACAGTCTGAAACAGCATCAATCGCCTCATCACAGCCTGAAACAGCATCAACCGACTCATCACAGTCTGAAACAGCATCAACCGACTCATCACAGGCTCAAGCATCATCAACTCCCTTATTACAGTCTGAAACAGCATCAATTGCCTCATCACAGCCTGAAACAGCATCAACCGACTCATCACAGTCTGAAACAGCATCAACCGACTCATCACAGGCTGAAGCATCATCAACTCCCTTATCACAGTCTGAAACAGCATCAATCGCCTCATCACAGTCTGAAACAACATCAACCGACTCATCACAGTCTGAATCAGCATCAACTCCCTCATCAGAGTCTGAAACAGCATCAACTCCCTCATCACAGTCTGAAACAGTATCAACCGCCTCATCACAGTCTGAATCAGCATCAGCCGCCTCATCACAGTCTGAAACAGAATCAACCGACTCATCACAGTCTGAATCAGCATCAGCCGCCTCATCACAGTCTGAAACAGAATCAACCGACTCATCACAGTCTGAAACAGCATCAGCCGCCTCATCACAGTCTGAATCATTATCAACAGTCTCATCAGAGGCTGAATCAGCATCAACTCCCTCATCAAAGTCTGAATCAGCATCAACCGACTCATCACTGTCTGAAACAGCATCAACCGACTCATCGCAGTCTGAATTGGCATCAACTCCCTCATCAAAGTCTGAATCAGGATCAACCGACTCATCACTGTATGAAACAGCATCAACCGACTCAGCACAGTCTGAATCAGCATCAACTCCCTCATCAAAGTCTAAATCAGCATCATCCGACTCATCACAGTCTGAAACAGAATCAACCGACTCTTCACAGTCTGAAACAGCATCAGCCGCCTCATCACAGTCTGAATCATTATCAACAGTCTCATCACAGGCTGATTCAGCATCATCCGACTCATCACAGTCTGAATCAGCATCAATCGCCTCATTACAGTCTGAATCAGCATCAACTCCCTCATCAAAGTCTGAAACAGGATCTACCGACTCATCACTGTATGAAACAGCATCAACCGACTCATCACAGTCTGAATCAGCATCAACTCCCTCATCAGAGTCTGAAACGGCATCAACCGACTCATCACAGTCTGAAACAGCATCAACCGACTCATCACAGTCCGAAACAGCATCAACTCCCTCATCACAGTCTGAAACAGCATCAACCGACTTATCACAGTCTGAAACAGCATCAGCTCCCTCATCACAGTCAGACACAGAATCAACCGTCTCATCAAAGTCTGAGTCAGCATCAATCGCCTCATCAAAGTCTGAAACAGCATCAACAGTCACATCACAGTCAGACACAGCATCAACCGTCTCATCACAGTCTGAAACAGCATCAACTTCCTCATCACAGTCAGACACAGAATCAACCGTCTCATCACAGTCTGAGTCAGCATCAATCGCCTCATCAAAGTCTGAATCAGCATCAACAGTCACATCACAGTCAGACACAGCATCAACCGTCTCATCACAGTCTGAATCAGCAGCAATCGACTCATCACAGTCTGAAACAACATCACCCGCCTCATCACAGTCTGAAACAACATCACCCGCCTCATCACAGTCTGAAACAGCATCAACTCCCTCATCAAAGTATGAATCAGCATCAACTCCCTCATCAAAGTCTGAATCAGCATCAACAGTCTCATCACAGTCTGAAACAGCATCAACCGACTCATCACAGTCTGAAACAGAATCGACCGACTCATCACAGTCTGAAACGGCATCAACCGACTCATCACAGACTGAATCAGCATCAACCGTCTCATCACAGTCGGAATCAGAATCAACTCCCTCATCACAGTCTGAAACAGCATCAACTCCCTCATCACAGTCTGAATCAGCATCAACCGCCTCATCACAGTCTGAAATAGCATCAACCTCCCAAACACAGCTTGAAGCATCATCAACTCCCTCATCACAGTCTGAATCAGCATCAACCATCTCATCACAGTCTGAAACAGCATCAACCGACTCATCACCGTCTGAAACAACATCAACCGACTCATCACAGTCTGAAACAACATCAACCAACTCATCACCGTCTGAAACAACATCAACCGACTCATCACAGTCTGAAACAACATCAACCGTCTCATCACATTCTGAAGCATCATCAACTCCCTTATTACAGTCTGAAACAACATCAACCGCCTCATCACATTCTGAAACAACATCAACCGTCTCATCACAGTCAGACACAGCATCAACCGCCTCATCACAGTCTGAAACAGCATCAATCGCCTCATCACAGTCTGAATCAGGATCAACCGACTCATCACTGTATGAAACAGCATTAACCGACTCATCACAGTCTGAATCAGCATCAACCGACTCATCACAGTCTGAATCAGCATCAACTCCCTCATCAAAGTCTGAATCAGGATCAACTGACTCATCACTGTATGAAACAGCATCAACCGACTCATCACAGTCTGAATCAGCATCAATCGCCTCATCAGAGTCTGAAACGACATCAAGTCCCTCATCAGAGTCTGAAACAGCATCAACCGACTCATCACAGTCTGAAACAGCATCAATCGCCTCATCACAGTCTGAAACAGCATCAACTCCCTCATCACAGTCTGAAACAGCATTAACCGACTCATCTGAGTCTGAAACAGCATCAACTCTCTCATCACAGTCTGAAACAGCATTAACCGACTCATCTAAGTCTGAAACAGCATCAATCGCCTCATCACAGTCTGAATCAGCATCAACTCCCTCATCACAGTCTGAAACAGCATCAACTCCCTCATCACAGTCTGAAACAGCATCAACTTCCTCATCACAGTCAGACACAGAATCAACCGTCTCATCACAGTCTGAGTCAGCATCAATCGCCTCATCAAAGTCTGAATCAGTATCAACAGTCACATCACAGTCAGACACAGCATCAACCGACTCATCACAGTCTGAATCAGCATCAACCGTCTCATCACAGTCTGAATCAGCATCAACCGACTCATCACAGTCTGAAACAACATCACCCGCCTCATCACAGTCTGAAACAACATCACCCGCCTCATCACAATCTGAAACAGCATCAACCGACTTATCACAGTCTGAAACACCATCAACCGCCTCATCACAGTCTGAAACAGCACCAACCGTCTCGTCACAGACAGACACAGCATCAACCGCCTCATCACAGTCTGAAACAACATCGACCCCCTTGTCAAAGTCTGAATCAGCATCAACCGCCTCATCACATTCTGAAACAACATCAACCGTCTCATCACAGTCAGACACAGCATCAACTGCCTCATCACAGTCTGAAATGGCATCAACCCCCTTGTCAAAGTCTGAAACAGCATCAACTCCCTCATCACAGTCTGAATCAGCATCAACCATCTCATCACAGTCTGAAACAGCATCAACCGACTCATCACAGTCTGAAACAACATCAACCAACTCATCACAGTCTGAAACAACATCAACCAACTCATCACAGTCTGAATCAGCATCAACCGTCTCATCACAGTCTGAAGCATCATCAACCGACTCATCACAGTTTGAAGCATCATCAACCGACTCATCACAGTCTGAAACAGCATCAACCGACTCATCACAGTCTGAATCAGCATCAAACGTCTCATCACAGTCTGAAGCATCATCAACCGTCTCATCACAGTCTGAAGCATTATCAACCGACTCATCACAGTTTGAAGCATCATCAACCGACTCATCAAAGTCTGAATCAGCATCAACCGTCTCATCACAGTCTGAATCAGCATCAACCGTCTCATCACAGTCTGAAAAAACGCCAACTCCCTCATCACAGTCTGAAAAAAGTCCAACTCCCTCATCACAGTATGAAAAAACAGCATCTACTCCCTCATCACAGACTGAAACAGCATCAACCCCCTCATCACAGTCTGAAACAACATCAACTCTCTCATCACAGTCTGAATCAGCGTCAACTCTCTCATCACAGTATGAAACAACATCAACTCCCTCATCACAGTCTGAATCAGATTCAACTCTCTCATCACAGTCTGAAACAACATCAACTCTCTCATCACAGTCTGAAACAACATCAACTCTCTCATCACAGTCTGAAACAACATCAACTCTCTCATCACAGTCTGAATCAGCATCGACTCTCTCATCACAGTCTGAATCAGCATCAACTCTCTTATCACAGTTTGAAGAATCATCAACCGACTCATCAAAGTCTGAATCAGCATCAACTGTCTCATCACAGTCTGAATCAGCATCAACCGTCTCATCACAGTCTGAAGCATCATCAACCGTCTCATCACAGTTTGAAGCATCATCAACCGACTCATCACAGTCTGAAACAGCATCAACTGACTCATCACAGTCTGAATCAGCATCAACCGTCTTATCACAGTCTGAAGCATCATCAACTGACTCATCACAGTCTGAAACAGCATCAACTCTCTCATCACAGTCTGAAAAAACGCAAACTCCCTCATCACAGTCTGAAAAAAGTCCAACTCCCTCATCACAGTATGAAAAAACAGCATCTACTCCCTCATCACAGTCTGAAACAGCATCAACTCTCTCATCACAGTCTGAAACAACATCAACTCTCTCATCACAGTCTGAATCAGCATCAACTCTCTCATCACAGTCTGAAACAACATCAACTCTCTCATCACAGTCTGAAAAAACGCCAACTCCCTCATCACAGTCTGAAAAAAGTCCAACTCCCTCATCACAGTATGAAAAAACAGCATCTACCCACTCATCACAGTCTGAAACAGCATCAACTCTCTCATCACAGTCTGAAACAGCATCAACTCTCTCATCACAGTCTGAAACAACATCAACTCTCTCATCACAGTCTGAATCAGCGTCAACTCTCTCATCACAGTCTGAAACAACATCAACTCTCTCATCACAGTCTGAAAAAACGCCAACTCCCTCATCACAGTCTGAAAAAAGTCCAACTCCCTCATCACAGTATGAAAAAACAGCATCTACTCCCTCATCACAGTCTGAAACAGCATCAACTCTCTCATCACAGTCTGAAACAACATCAACTCTCTCATCACAGTCTGAATCAGCATCAACTCTCTCATCACAGTCTGAAACAACATCAACTCTCTCATCACAGTATGAAACAACATCAACTCCCTCATCACAGTCTGAATCAGCTTCAACTCTCTCATCACAGTCTGAAACAACATCAACTCTCTCATCACAGTCTGAAACAACATCAACTCTCTCATCACAGTCTGAATCAGCATCAACCGTCTCATCACAGTCTGAAGCATCATCAACCGTCTCATCACAGTTTGAAGCATCATCAACCGACTCATCACAGTCTGAAACAGCATCAACTGACTCATCACAGTCTGAATCAGCATCAACCGTCTCATCACAGTCTGAAGCATCATCAACTGACTCATCACAGTCTGAAACAGCATCAACTCTCTCATCACAGTCTGAAAAAACGCAAACTCCCTCATCACAGTCTGAAAAAAGTCCAACTCCCTCATCACAGTATGAAAAAACAGCATCTACTCCCTCATCACAGTCTGAAACAGCATCAACTCTCTCATCACAGTCTGAAACAACATCAACTCTCTCATCACAGTCTGAATCAGCATCAACTCTCTCATCACAGTCTGAAACAACATCAACTCTCTCATCACAGTCTGAAAAAACGCCAACTCCCTCATCACAGTCTGAAAAAAGTCCAACTCCCTCATCACAGTATGAAAAAACAGCATCTACCCACTCATCACAGTCTGAAACAGCATCAACTCTCTCATCACAGTCTGAAACAGCATCAACTCTCTCATCACAGTCTGAAACAACATCAACTCTCTCATCACAGTCTGAATCAGCGTCAACTCTCTCATCACAGTCTGAAACAACATCAACTCTCTCATCACAGTCTGAAATAACGCCAACTCCCTCATCACAGTCTGAAAAAAGTCCAACTCCCTCATCACAGTATGAAAAAACAGCATCTACTCCCTCATCACAGTCTGAAACAGCATCAACTCTCTCATCACAGTCTGAAACAACATCAACTCTCTCATCACAGTCTGAATCAGCATCAACTCTCTCATCACAGTCTGAAACAACATCAACTCTCTCATCACAGTATGAAACAACATCAACTCCCTCATCACAGTCTGAATCAGCTTCAACTCTCTCATCACACTCTGAAACAACATCAACTCTCTCATCACAGTCTGAAACAACATCAACTCTCTCATCACAGTCTGAATCAGCATCGACTCTCTCATCACAGTCTGAATCAGCATCAACTCTCTTATCACAGTCTGAAACAACATCAACTCCCTCATCACAATCTGAAACAACATCAACTCTCTCTTCACAGTCTGAAAAAACTCCAACTCCCTCATCACAGTTTGAAAAAACTCCAACTCCCTCATCACAGTATGAAAAAACTCCAACTCCCTCATCACAGTATGAAAAACCTCCAACTCCCTCATCGCAGTATGAAAAAACTCCAACTCCCTCATCACAGTATGAAAAAACTCCAACTCCCTCATCACAGTATGAAAAAACTCCAACTCCTTCATCGCAGTATGAAAAAACTCCAACTCCCTCATCACAGTTTGAAAAAACTCCAACTCCCTCATCGCAGTATGCAAAAACTCCAACTCCCTCATCACAGTTTGAAAAAACAGCATCTACTCCCTCATCACAGTCTGAATCAGCATCAACTCTCTCATCACAGTCTGAAACAACATCAACTCTCTCATCACAGTCTGAAAAAACTCCAACTCCTTCATCACAGTATGAAAAAGCAGCATCTACTCCCTCATCACAGTCTGAATCAGCATCAACTCTCTCATCACAGTCTGAAACAACATCAGCTCTCTCATCACAGTCTGAAAGAACATCAACTCCCTCATCACAGTCTGAAACAACATCAACTCTCTCATCACAGTCTGAAAGAACATCAGCTCTCTCATCACAGTCTGAAAGAACATCAACTCCCTCATCACAGTCTGAAACAACATCAGCTCTCTCATCACAGTCTGAAAGAACGTCAACTCCCTCATCACAGTCTGAAACAACATCAACTCTCTCATCACAGTCTGAAAGAACATCAACTCTCTCATCACAGTCTGAAACAACATCAACTCCCTCATCACAGTCTGAATCAGCATCAACTCTCTCATCACAGTCTGAAACAACATCAGCTCTCTCATCACAGTCTGAAAGAACATCAACTCCCTCATCACAGTCTGAAACAACATCAACTCTCTCATCACAGTCTGAAAGAACATCAGCTCTCTCATCACAGTCTGAAAGAACATCAACTCCCTCATCACAGTCTGAAACAACATCAGCTCTCTCATCACAGTCTGAAAGAACGTCAACTCCCTCATCACAGTCTGAAACAACATCAACTCTCTCATCACAGTCTGAAAGAACATCAACTCTCTCATCACAGTCTGAAAGAACATCAACTCCCTCATCACAGTCTGAAACAACATCAACTCTCTCATCACAGTCTGAAAGAACATCAACTCCCTCATCACAGTCTGAAACAACATCAACTCTCTCATCACAGTCTGAAAGAACATCAACTCCCTCATCACAGTCTGAAACAGCATCAACTCCCTCATCACAGTCTGAAACAGCATTAACTCTCTCATCACAGTCTGAATCAGCATCAACTCCCTCATCACAGTCTGAAACAGCATCAACTCCCTCATCACAGTCTGAATCAGCATTAACTCTCTCATCACAGTCTGAAACTACATCAACTCCCTCATCAGAGTCTGAAACAGCATCAACTCCCTCATCACAGTCTGAATCAGCATTAACTCCCTCATCACAGTCTGAATCAGCATTAACTCCCTCATCACAGTCTGAAACTACATCAACTCCCTCATCACAGTCTGAAAAAACATCAACAGTCTCATCACAGTCTGAAACAGCATCAACTCCCTCATCACAGTCTGAATCAGCATTAACTCCCTCATCACAGTCTGAAACTACATCAACTCCCTCATCACAGTCTGAAAAAACATCAACAGTCTCAACACAATCTGAAACTACATCAACCGCCTCATCACAGTCTGAAATAGCATCAACCTCCCAAACACAGCTTGAAGCATCATCAACTCCCTCCTCACAGTCTGAAACAGCATCAATCGCCTCATCACAGCCTGAAACAGCATCAACCATCTCATCACAGTCTGAAACAGCATCAATCGCCTCATCACAGCCTGAAACAGCATCAACCGACTCATCACAGTCTGAAACAACATCAACCGACTCATCACAGTCTGAAACAGCATCAACCGTCTCATCACAGTCTGAAGCATCATCAACTCCCTCATCACAGTCTGAAACAGCATCAATCGCCTCATCACAGTCTGAAACAATATCAACCAACTCATCACAGTCTGAATCAGCATCAACTCCCTCATCAGAGTCTGAATCAGCATCAACTCCCTCATCACAGTCTGAATCAGCATCAGCCGCCTCATCACAGTCTGAATCAGCATCAACAGTCTCATCAAAGTCTGAATCAGCATCAACTCCCTCATCAAAGTCTGAATCAGCATCAACCGACTCATCACAGTCTGAATCAGCATCAACTCCCTCATCACAGTCTGAATCAGCATCAGCCGCCTCATCACAGTCTGAATCAGCATCAACAGTCTCATCAAAGTCTGAATCAGCATCAACTCCCTCATCAAAGTCTGAATCAGCATCAACCGACTCATCACTGTCTGAAACAGCATCAACCGACTCATCAAAGTCTGAATCAGCATCAACCGACTCATCACTGTCTGAAACAGCATCAACCGACTCATCACAGTCTGAATCAGCATCAATCGCCTCATCACAGTCTGGAACAGCATCAACTCCCTCATCAGAGTCTGAAACGACATCAACTCCCTCATCAGAGTCTGAAACAGCATCAACCGACTCATCACAGTCTGAAACAGCATCAACCGACTCGTCACAGTCTGAATCAGCATCAATCGCCTCATCACAGTCAGACACAGAATCAACCGTCTCATCACAGTCTGAGTCAACATCAACCGCCTCATCAAAGTCTGAATCAGCATCAACAGTCACATCACAGTCAGACACAGCATCAACCATCTCATCACAGACAGACACAGCATCAACCGCCTCATCACAGTCTGAAACAGCATCGACCCCCTTGTCAAAGCCTGAAACAGCATCAACCGCCCCATCAAAGTCTGAAACAGCAGCAACCGACATATCACAGTCTGAAACAGCATCAACCGCCTCATCACAGTCTGAAACTGCATCATCCGCCTCATCACAGTCTGAAATGGCATCAACCCCCTTGTCAAAGTCTGAAACAACAACAACTCCCTCATCACAGTCTGAAACAACATCAACTCCCTCACCACAGTTTGAAACAACATCAACTCCCTCATCACACTCTGAAACAGCATCAACCGCCTCATCACAGTCTGAAACAACAACAACTCCCTCATCACAGTCTGAAACAACAACAACTCCCTCATCACACTCTGAAACAGCATCAACCGCCTCATCACAGTCTGAAACAACAACAACTCTCTCATCACAGTCTGAAAGAACATCAACCGTCTCATCACAGTGTGAAACAAAATCAACTCCCTCATCACAGTCTGAAACAACATTAACTCCCTCATCACAGTCTGAATCAACATCAACCGCCTCTTCACAGTCTGATTCAGCATCAACCGCCTCATCACAGTCTGAATCAGCATCAGCCGCCTCATCACAGTCTGAATTAGCATCGACAGTCTCATCAAAGTCTGAATCAGCATCAACCGCCTCATCACAGTCTGAAAAAGCATCAACTCCCTCATCACAGTCTGAAACAACATCAACTACATCATCACAGTCTGAAACAACATCAACTACATCAACACAGCCTGACACAACATCAACTCTCTCATCACAGTCTGAAACAACAACAACTCCCTCATCACAGTCTGAAACAACAACAACTCCCTCATCACAGTCTGAAACAACAACAACTCCCTCATCACACTCTGAAACAGCATCAACCGCCTCATCACAGTCTGAAACAACAACAACTCTCTCATCACAGTCTGAAAGAACATCAACTCTCTCATCACAGTCTGAAAGAACATCAACCGTCTCATCACAGTGTGAAACAAAATCAACTCCCTCATCACAGTCTGAAACAAAATCAACTCCCTCATCACAGTCTGAAACAACATCAACTCCCTCATCACAGTCTGAAACAGCATTAACTCCCTCATCACAGTCTGAATCAACATCAACCGCCTCGTCACAGTCTGAATCAGCATCAACCGCCTCATCACAGTCTGAATCAGCATCAACCGCCTCATCACAGTCTGAATCAGCATCAACCGCCTCATCACAGTCTGAATCAGCATCAACTCTCTCATCACAGTCTGAATTAGCATCAACAGTCTCATCAAATTCTGATTCAGCATCCACAGTCTCATCACAGTCTGAATCAGCATCAACCGTCTCATCACAGTCTGAGTCAACATCAACCGCCTCATCAAAGTCTGAATCAGCATCAACAGTCACATCACAGTCAGACACAGCATCAACCGACTCATCGAAGTCTGAAACAACATCACCCACCTCATCACAGTCTGAAACAACATCAACCGTCTCATCACAGACAGACACAGCATCAACCGCCTCATCACAGTCTGAAACAGCATCGACCTCCTTGTCAAAGTCTGAAACAGCATCAACCGCCCCATCAAAGTCTGAAACAGCATCAACCCCCTTGTCAAAGTCTGAATCAGCATCAACCGACATATCACAGTCTGAAATGGCATCAACCCCCTTGTCAAAGTCTGAAACAACAACAACTCCCTCATCACAGTCTGAAACAACATCAACTCCCTCACCACAGTTTGAAACAACATCAACTCCCTCATCACACTCTGAAACAGCATCAACCGCCTCATCACAGTCTGAAACAACAACAACTCCCTCATCACAGTCTGAAACAACAACAACTCCCTCATCACACTCTGAAACAGCATCAACCGCCTCATCACAGTCTGAAACAACAACAACTCTCTCATCACAGTCTGAAAGAACATCAACCGTATCATCACAGTGTGAAACAAAATCAACTCCCTCATCACAGTCTGAAACAACATTAACTCCCTCATCACAGTCTGAATCAACATCAACCGCCTCTTCACAGTCTGATTCAGCATCAACCGCCTCATCACAGTCTGAATCAGCATCAGCCGCCTCATCACAGTCTGAAAAAGCATCAACTCCCTCATCACAGTCTGAAACAACATCAACTACATCATCACAGTCTGAAACAACATCAACTACATCAACACAGCCTGAAACAACATCAACTCTCTCATCACAGTCTGAAACAACAACAACTCCCTCATCACAGTCTGAAACAACAACAACTCCCTCATCACAGTCTGAAACAACATCACCCACCTCATCACAGTCTGTAACAACATCACCCGCCTCATCACAGTCTGAAACAGCATCAACCCCCTTGTCAAAGTCTGAATCAGCATCAACCGACTTATCACAGTCTGAAACACCATCAACCGCCTCATCACAGTCTGAAACAGCATCGACCCCCTTGTCAAAGTCTGAAACAGCATCAACCGCCCCATCAAAGTCTGAAACAGCATCAACCCCCTTGTCAAAGTCTGAATCAGCATCAACCGACATATCACAGTCTGAAATGGCATCAACCCCCTTGTCAAAGTCTGAAACAACAACAACTCCCTCATCACAGTTTGAAACAACATCAACTCCCTCATCACACTCTGAAACAGCATCAACCGCCTCATCACAGTCTGAAACAACAACAACTCCCTCATCACAGTCTGAAACAACAACAACTCCCTCATCACACTCTGAAACAGCATCAACCGCCTCATCACAGTCTGAAACAACAACAACTCCCTCATCACAGTCTGAAACAACAACAACTCCCTCATCACACTCTGAAACAGCATCAACCGTATCATCACAGTGTGAAACAAAATCAACTCCCTCATCACAGTCTGAAACAACATTAACTCCCTCATCACAGTCTGAATCAACATCAACCGCCTCTTCACAGTCTGATTCAGCATCAACCGCCTCATCACAGTCTGAATCAGCATCAGCCGCCTCATCACAGTCTGAATTAGCATCAACAGTCTCATCAAAGTCTGAATCAGCATCAACCGCCTCATCACAGTCTGAAAAAGCATCAACTCCCTCATCACAGTCTGAAACAACATCAACTACATCATCACAGTCTGAAACAACATCAACCGCCTCATCACAGTCTGAAACAACAACAACTCTCTCATCACAGTCTGAAAGAACATCAACTCTCTCATCACAGTCTGAAAGAACATCAACCGTCTCATCACAGTGTGAAACAAAATCAACTCCCTCATCACAGTCTGAAACAACATCAACTCCCACATCACAGTCTGAAACAGCATTAACTCCCTCATCACAGTCTGAATCAACATCAACCGCCTCATCACAGTCTGAATCAGCATCAACCGCCTCATCACAGTCTGAATCAGCATCAACTCTCTCATCACAGTCTGAATTAGCATCAACAGTCTCATCAAATTCTGATTCGGCATCCACAGTCTCATCACAGTCTGAAACAACAACAACTCCCTCATCACAGTCTGAAACAGCATCAACTCTCTCATCACAGTCTGAATTAGCATCAACAGTCTCATCAAACTCTGAAACAGCATCAACCGCCTCATCACAGTCTGAAACAACAACAAATCCCTCATCACAGTCTGAAACAACAACAACTCCCTCATCACACTCTGAAACAGCATCAACCGCCTCATCACAGTCTGAAACAACAACAACTCTCTCATCACAGTCTGAATTAGCATCAACAGTCTCATCAAAGCCTGAATCAGCATCAACCGCCTCATCACAGTCTGAAAAAGCATCAACCGCCTCATCACAGTCTGAAAAAGCATCAACTCCCTCATCACAGTCTGAAACAACATCAACTACATCATCACAGTCTGAAAAAGCATCAACTCCCTCATCACAGTCTGAAACAACATCAACTACATCATCACAGTCTGAAACAACATCAACTACATCAACACAGCCTGAAACAACATCAACTCTCTCATCACAGTCTGAAACAACAACAACTCCCTCATCACAGTGTGAAACAACAACAACTCTCTCATCACAGTCTGAATTAGCATCAACAGTCTCATCAAAGTCTGAATCAGCAACAACCGCCTCATCACAGTCTGAAAAAGCATCAACTCCCTCATCACAGTCTGAAACAACAACAACTCTCTCATCACAGTCTGAATTAGCATCAACAGTCTCATCAAAGTCTGAATCAGCAACAACCGCCTCATCACAGTCTGAAAAAGCATCAACTCCCTCATCACAGTCTGAAACAACATCAACTACATCATCACAGTCTGAAACAACATCAACTACATCAACACAGCCTGAAACAACATCAACTCTCTCATCACAGTCTGAAACAACAACAACTCCCTCATCACAGTCTGAAACAACAACAACTCCCTCATCACAGTCTGAAACAACAACAACTCCCTCATCACACTCTGAAACAGCATCAACCGCCTCATCACAGTCTGAAACAACAACAACTCTCTCATCACAGTCTGAAACAACAACAACTCCCTCATCACAGTCTGAAACAACAACAACTCCCTCAACACACTCTGAAACCGCATCAACCGCCTCATCACAGTCTGAAACAACAACAACTCTCTCATCACAGTCTGAAACAACAACAACTCCCTCATCACAGTCTGAAACAACAACAACTCCCTCAACACACTCTGAAACCGCATCAACCGCCTCATCACAGTCTGAAACAACAACAACTCTCTCATCACAGTCTGAAAGAACATCAACTCTCTCATCACAGTCTGAAAGAACATCAACCGTCTCATCACAGTGTGAAACAAAATCAACTCCCTCATCACAGTCTGAAACAACATCAACTCCCTCAACACAGTCTGAAACAGCATTAACTCCCTCATCACAGTCTGAATCAACATCAACCGCCTCATCACAGTCTGAATCAGCATCAACCGCCTCATCACAGTCTGAATCAGCATCAACTCTCTCATCACAGTCTGAATTAGCATCAACAGTCTCATCAAATTCTGATTCGGCATCCACAGTCTCATCACAGTCTGAAACAACAACAAATCCCTCATCACAGTCTGAAACAGCATCAACTCTCTCATCACAGTCTGAATTAGCATCAACAGTCTCATCAAACTCTGAAACAGCATCAACCGCCTCATCACAGTCTGAAACAACAACAAATCCCTCATCACAGTCTGAAACAACAACAACTCCCTCATCACACTCTGAAACAGCATCAACCGCCTCATCACAGTCTGAAACAACAACAACTCTCTCATCACAGTCTGAAAGAACATCAACCGTCTCATCACAGTCTGAATCAGCATCAGCCGCCTCATCACAGTCTGAATTAGCATCAACAGTCTCATCAAAGTCTGAATCAGCATCAACCGCCTCATCACAGTCTGAAAAAGCATCAACTCCCTCATCACAGTCTGAAACAACATCAACTACATCATCACAGTCTGAAACAACATCAACTACATCAACACAGCCTGAAACAACATCAACTCTCTCATCACAGTCTGAAACAACAACAACTCCCTCATCACAGTTTGAAACAACAACAACTCCCTCATCACAGTCTGAAACAACAACAACTCCCTCATCACACTCTGAAACAGCATCAACCGCCTCATCACAGTCTGAAACAACAACAACTCTCTCATCACAGTCTGAAAGAACATCAACCGTCTCATCACAGTGTGAAACAAAATCAACTCCCTCATCACAGTCTGAAACAACATCAACTCCCTCATCACAGTCTGAAACAGCATTAACTCCCTCATCACAGTCTGAATCAACATCAACCGCCTCATCACAGTCTGAATCAGCATCAACCGCCTCATCACAGTCTGAATCAGCATCAACTCTCTCATCACAGTCTGAATTAGCATCAACAGTCTCATCAAATTCTGATTCGGCATCCACAGTCTCATCACAGTCTGAAACTACATCAACTCCCTCATCACAGTCTGAAACAGCATCAACTCTCTTATCACAGTCTGAATTAGCATCAACAGTCTCATCAAATTCTGATTCGGCATCCACAGTCTCATCACAGTCTGAAACAACATCAACTCCCTCATCACAGTCTGAAACAGCATTAACTCCCTCATCACAGTCTGAATCAACATCAACCGCCTCATCACAGTCTGAATCAGCATCAACCGCCTCATCACAGTCTGAATCAGCATCAACTCTCTCATCACAGTCTGAATTAGCATCAACAGTCTCATCAAATTCTGATTCGGCATCCACAGTCTCATCACAGTCTGAAACTACATCAACTCCCTCATCACAGTCTGAAACAGCATCAACTCTCTTATCACAGTCTGAATTAGCATCAACAGTCTCATCAAATTCTGATTCGGCATCCACAGTCTCATCACAGTCTGAAACTACACCAACTCCATCATCACAGTCTGAAACAGCATCAACTCTCTCATCACAGTCTGAATTAGCATCAACAGTCTCATCAAATTCTGACTCGGCATCCACAGTCTCATCACAGTCTGAAACTTCATCAACTCCCTCATCACAGTCTAAAACTTCATCAACTCCCTCATCACATTCTGAAACAACATCAACTCCCTCATCACAGTGTGAAACAAAATCAACTCCCTCATCACAGTCTGAAACAACATCAACTCCCTCATCACAGTCTGAAACAACATCAACTCCCTCATCAGAGTCTGAAACAACATCAACCGCCTCATCACAGCCTGAAACTACACCTGCTTTTCTTCTCACCAGTGAAGAGCTCTTCGTCCAAACATCTTTTTCACAGAGCCCACGACATCCTACAACAACATCAACTACGGCTGTGCGTTCTCAACAAACTCAGGTACCGGTTTCCCTCATTTACAAGGACGCACTCTATCTCAATGACAAAAATATGCTCACATTCTTACATTTTTTCACAGTATTTCATATTTTTTTCATAGCAAGGATCATCAATACAATCTACAGAAACATCTTTCACCACTCAAGAAAGTCAGCTATCTACAGAGGACTTAGATTCACATTATGTTCTCACAACCACGAGAAATGCTAGTTTTTTTTCTTCCCCAGTGATTACTCCAATAGCTCCTGGAAACAGCGGCTCAACCGAGCACAGTAATCTAGGATCAGCAGCAACTACCACCATTGACGGAAGCATTTCCTCAATACCATCAGACTTGTCACATTCCATCAACAATGCTAAAACAGAAGACACAGATAAAGCTCTACACTTAGAGAGAGTCATTTTTTTTATAAATCCACCTCATGTACCAGCGATTCAAACCATTACTTTTAATCATCCACTCGTGTTTCAGACCACCATAATGAAATCAAAACCTACAGAACCCTAAAATGCCTCAACTGCAAAGCTACAGTATGTTGTTGCGTTAATCCTAGAACCATCAAACCTTCTTCAGTAGATAGTGAGGATATCCGAACCACTACAGATAATTCTGTTAACAATAATATAAGCTATACCCACAGTTTGATTCAGTTAAACCCACCAATACATCAGCTGCACCTTAAAGGTACAGTTGACCCCAAAATGAAATTACCCTCTAGTTTTTCCAAACCATTATTATTTTATTATTTATTATTCATATGCCTGTTTGTTGAAATCCAATACAATTTCGACCTAAAAATTATTAAATTATATAAAAAAACTTAAGGCAAGGAAAATTTGAAACGTTAGATCAAAAATAAACTGAAGTAAGTTTAAAGCAATGAATTATAGTCATTTACAAACTTTACATAAAAAATAAACCAATAAATTATTAAATGACAAAAGCATATACAAAATTGCCAAAACTCTTACTAAAATTAACACAAAAAAATCTAAAGATAAAAGCAAATTTGGTAAAATATGAATCAAACTAAAGTCTAAACTATAAAAACTCCGTTCCAAACCTGTTTACATGACTTTTGTCAGTTGAACACAAAGAAAGGTATCTGGATGAACCGACAGTTCTGAGGCACCATTGACTACTATAGTAGTTTGTTTGTTCAATTGAACACAAAAAAAAGATATTTGCGGAATTTAAGGAAGCAAACAGTTCTGGGCCACCTTAGACAACTATTGTAATTTTTCCTATGGCAGGCAATGGTGAAATGTCAGTTGCTAACATTCTTCCAAATATCTTTTGGTTCAACAGAACAAAGAGCTGTACACAGGTTTGGAACCATCATAGGTTAAGTTATTCATGGCTGAATTTTCATTTTTGGTTGAACTACCCATTTAAATCCAGAAAGTATTTTGACAGTAATATTGGCATCAGTTTATGTAAATCTGTGTGCATTTGCGCAAAGGTTATGTATTCAAGTACATCTCTCGCTTTTTTCCTTGCGGTACGTCGAGTCTGATGCAGCCCCGTGCCAGGCTTTGTCAAGCTTGTTAGGGTTATTCAAAGACAGAAATATTTAGAGAATAATTACGACACAAAATACTGCTAGCAGATGGGAGGAGAGATAATATAAAGAATGCACACAACCTTCCGTCATTTTCTGTGGTTACCAAATGCATCTAGCTATTCCAGTAATTAAAACGTCAATCTTGGCTCACGTAACAACGCAGTTAAAACAAACAAAAAGTGTGGCTTTTTCATAAGAGTTTTAAAAAGAGTATATATAAAGATGTATGTGTGTGTGTGTTTAAATGAACATTTCCAATAAATTGTTTGAAAGACACTGTTGGATCTATTGCTGTTTTTATTTGAAAATGTAAGAAAATTAAAGAAGATAAAGATGAATTTGAATTGTCAGTATGTTGGCTATGCTAGATGACTTTTATTGCAATAGGTTGGGGGAATGTTGCTTTTAGTACGTGGTATGCCGCAAAGATTTTATTTTGGACAAACCATTCTGAGACCTACCTGTCCGACTGGTCAAACCACAGAAATGACAGAAACCTATCGCCATCGGAATGCAACCATCATTGTATAGAAATAAGATGTCAACATCACACGCTTCATGATCATGTGCTGTCATGCATATCTGTCACAACCAAATAGAAAAGTTACAAAATAATTTCTTGGAGACTATCTCTAAACAGTTTCTTTCAAAGAACCGGATGCAGTCAACTTATCACAAGCATGAACTTTATTCTTTTTCAAAGATATTGGAATAATGTCAATATAAAAATCCATCGAAAGTGGCTCATAACTTCTTTGTCTGTGAAGTAAATGTCAAAGAAACTATGATGCTTTCTGTAGAAGCCCTTTTGGTGGTACCTTGGCCCTGACAAGATTTTCATATTTTTGTAGTTACTTTTCTTGTACGGGTGGCAAGAAAATGGCCCGTTCAATAAGATCTTGTGTGTCTAGAATGAACGATTGCCGTTGATATCATCGGCCGAGCAGAAAAGTGAGACTCCAATATTTGTTTAAACGTCATTTGATTTATTTCCATTAATAATATGAATAACAATGAATCACGCCACAATCGCAGGGTTTAATTTCACATGAAATCGATAGCAGTCTGTGTTTTAAAGAATAGACCTGCTAAGTTACATATTAAAGGAGTCAGATGCTGGTATGTGACCCAACCACTTGTCAAGGTGACGATCCTATAATTATTTTGCCGTCAAGCTGGAACTCAAAATACAATACATGAATAACAGATGTTTGTCACATGACTCAGAACAGACCTAATAAATCTTCCTGCATCTGAGGAGTGCATCACTTTGAATATTGGGACTTAACGTGTCCATGACAGATTCTGACTGGGACTAAACGCAGAAATCTGGTGAGTTTCATGGCTTTATCTGGACATTTTAAAATGCTGATTTCAAAAGCAGGCTGAATTTTTGAAGAGTTTGGTTATAAAAGAGGCAATTTTTGTTTATACAATCATGTTTATTATTATTATGCATTGTAATTAATGTCAATTAAACTGCAGATGGTTTGTTTTGGTTTAAGCCATAATAACTCAAAAAGTACAACTCACTTACATAATAATACACAATAAAAACATGATTACATAATGAAAAACATGTTTTTTGGAAAACTAATTTTGGAACCAAACTTTTCATTTGGTTATCAATTGTGAACTGCATAGATTTCTAGAAGAAATTAATATTAAAGATGTCAGTGACACTGTCACTTTTATTCTTGACGTGCTGATTTAAATCACAATTTTCAGTATAGTATCTGTGGATGTTTTGGGGCAAAAAGTTTCTTCACAACCCTGTGGGAAAGGAGATTTCCAAAGCTTCTGTGATGTTTCAACAAGAATCAAGCATCAAAACAGAATTATTCTATGTGATAATATATCATAAAAGGGGTAGAGTGACATTCTTTATGATGTTCATACTCAAGACTAGGGGCTTCTTCAGCACAGTTCTTAAAGGTTATAGTTTTAAAGGTTGTATAAGAAAGGTTTAACATCCATAGAACTATAAATAAGAAACTATTTTAAAGGGATAGTTTAATCGTATTTTTTATCATTTGCTCTGCCTTATGCAAACATGTATGAGTTTCATTTTTTCTGCTAATTTTTTACTAACCGTGGAAAATAAAATAAATTATTTCAATTGACTTCAGTTGCAGTTGAAGTAAAATGTTAGGCAATTTTGTTTTTTATTCAATTTAGCTGTGAGGCAATGTATTGGATTATATATATATATATATATATATATATACAATATTTCTTTATTATTATTTTTGTACTAAGGGTTTGAAAAGAGATGTGAATGTTTGGCAAAATATAAATAAAAAGTTTTAAAAAATGTAAATTTTTCATTCAGTTTAACTGTGAGGCAGTTTATTGGATTGTTTTATATTATGTTCCATTTATATATATTTTATTAGTATTATTATTTATGTTTTAAGGGTTTGAAAATGGAGATGTGAATGTGTGGCAAAAATAGAAAGTTCCAAAAATAAACAAAATTAATGTATTTGGGTTAAAGAACTCTTTCTTTATGTTTCGTGTTTTAAGGCCTTTACTCCACTTTGTTATTTGTTATAAAAGACGTGACGATCATTGCAGGACAACATCAGAGATTTACATACATTACATTTACATTTAGTCATTTAGCAGACACTTTTATCCAAAGCGACTTACATAGAGTTAGGGAGCAACAATGGATATGTCATACAGGAGCAATAATACATTAGGTGCACCGTAAACAGAATGTGTGTGAAACAGGCATTAGGGAGGCATGCTTCATATTTTCATGGGGCCCACCAAAAATTAATCCAGCAGACGATGAGAAATGTAATGCTTCTTCCCTGTTTCATCTTTTACATAAAGGTCCGTCAAATTAATTGTATAAAATGTAAGTATGCAATGAACGTTCTAAAAAACACATTCTGATACATTCTGTTTACGGTGCGAATACAGTACGTATTGCACACCATATGTGGTGCTAAAAAGGTAAGCGCTGGGTGTGCTTTCACAGAGGGCGTTTGATGTGCAGTGGCGATCCGTGTCTTGTTTGACCCTCAAATTCAACAATTGTTACATAGTTTCATAACTTGGAAAACTGTTATCCAGACAGTCTTGTAGGCTTTCCAGAACAATCAACTAATAATAATATTAAGATGGCCTTAGAACTGAACTTGTTCTATCTCATTTGTTCGAAGGACAACATGAAGATCCAGACAGGAACCATAATAATGTTTCTGTTGGCAGGTCAGTCCGATTCTTGATTTGAAAATTTGTATTGTTCTGTTGTCTTTCACATTTTTTTATTTATTCTATTTTGATATATAATGATTATTTTGGTTATTTTTTATTCATCTAATACAGCACTCAATAGTTTGCAGTATAGTACAACAACTGCAACAAGTTCAACTGTACCCACAACAATAAGTTCAGCTCCCACTAACCCAACAAGCTCACCCACAACAATAAGTTCAGATCCAACTACGACCACAAGCTCACCCACAACAATAAGTTCAGATCCAACTACGACCACAAGCTCACCCACAAGAACAACTTCAGCACCGACTACCACCACAAGGTCACCCACAACAACAAGTTCAGCACCAACTACAACCACAAGCTCACCCACAACAACAAGTTCAGCACCAACTATAACCACAAGCTCATCCACAACAACAACTTCAGCACCAACTACAACCAAAAGCGCACCAACCACAACAAGTTCAGCTCCAACTACAACCACAAGCTCACCCACAACAACAAGTTCAAAACCAACTACAACCACAAGCTCACCCACAACAACAAGTTCAAAACCAACTACATACACAAGCTCATCCACAACAACAAGTTCTGCACCAACTACAACCACAAGCTCACCCACAACAACAAGTTCTGCACCAACTACAACCACAAGCTCACCCACAACAACAAGTTCTGCACCAACTACAACCACAAGCTCACCCACAACAACAAGTTCTGCACCAACTACAACCACAAGCTCACCCACAACAACAAGTTCAGCACCGACTACCACCACAAGGTCACCCACAACAATAAGTTCAGATCCAACTACGACCACAAGCTCACCCACAACAACAAGTTCAGCACCAACTACAACCACTAGCTCACCCACAACAACAAGTTCAGCACCAACTCCAACCAAAGGCTCATCCACAACAACAACTTCAGCACCAACTACAACCACAAGCGCACCCACAACAACAAGTTCAGATCCAACTACGAACACAAGCTCACCCACAACAATAAGTTCAGATCCAACTACGACCACAAGCTCACCCACAAGAACAACTTCAGCACCGACTACCACCACAAGGTCACCCACAACAATAAGTTCAGATCCAACTACGACCACAAGCTCACCCACAACAACAAGTTCAGCACCAACTACAACCACAAGCTCACCCACAACAACAAGTTCAGCTCCAACTACAACCACAAGCGCACCCACCACAACAACTTCAGCACACACTACTTCCACAAGCGCACCCACATCAACAAGTTCAGCACCAACTACAACCACAAGCGCACCCACAACAACAAGTTCAGCTCCAACTACAACCACAAGCGCACCCCCCACAACAACTTCTGCACCAACTCCAACCACAAGCTCATCCACAACAACAACTTCAGCACCAACTACAACCACAAGCTCATCCACAACAACAAGTTCAGCTCCAACTACAACCACAAGCGTACCCACCACAACAACTTCAGCACCTACTACAACCACAAGCGCACCCACAACAACTAGTTCAGCTCCAACTACAACCACAAGCTCACCCACAACAACAAGTTCAGCACCAACTACAACCACTAGCTCACCCACAACAACAAGTTTAGCTCCAACTACAACCACAAGCTCACCCACAACAACAAGTTCAGCACCAACTACAACCACAAGCTCACCCACAACAACAAGTTCAGCACCAACTACAACCACAAGCTCACCCACAACAACAAGTTCAGCACCAACTACAACCACTAGCTCACCCACAACAACAAGTTCAGCACCAACTACAACCACAAGCTCACCCACAACAACAAGTTCAGCACCAACTACAACCACAAGCTCACCCACAACAACAAGTTCAGCACCAACTACAACCACAAGCTCACCCACAACAACAAGTTCAGCACCAACTACAACCACTAGCTCACCCACAACAACAAGTTTAGCTCCAACTACAACCACAAGCGTAACCACAACAACTTCAGCACCAACTACAACCACAAGCTCCCCCACAACAACAAGTTCAGCACCAACTACAACAACAAGCGCAACCACAACAACAAATTCAGCTCCAACTACGACCACAAGCGCACCCACCACAACAACTTCAGCTCCAACTACATCCACTAGCTCACCCACAACAACAAGTTCAGCACCAACTACAACCACTAGCTCACCCACAACAACAAGTTCAGCACCAACTACAACCACGAGCGCACCCACAACAACAAGTTTAGCACCACCTACAACCAAAAGCGCACCCACAACAACAAGTTCAGCTCCAACTACAACCACAAGCTCACCCACCACAACAAGTTCAGCACCAACTACAACTCCAAGGGCACCCATAACAACAAGTTCAGCACCAACTACAACAACAAGCGCACCCTCAACAACAAGTTTAGCACCACCTACAACAACAAGCGCATCCACAACAACAAGTTCAGCTCCAACTACAACCACAAGCGCACCCACCACAACAACTTCAGCACCAACTACAACCACAAGCTCAACCACAACAACAAGTTCAGCACCAACTACAACCACTAGCTCACCCACAACAACAAGTTCAGCACCAACTACAACCACAAGCGCACCCACAACGACAAGTTCAGCTCCAACTACAACCACAAGCGCACCCACCACAACAACTTCAGCACCAACTACAACCACAAGCTCACCCACAACAACAAGTTCAGCACCAACTACAACCACTAGCTCACCAACCATAACAACTCCAGCACCTACTACAACCACAAGCTCACCAACAACAACAAATTCAGCACCAACGACAACCACAAGCTCACCCACCACAACAAGTTCAGCACCAACTACAACCAAAAGCTCACCCACAACAACAAGTTCAGCTCCAACTACAACCACAAGCGCACCCACCACAACAACTTCAGCACCAACTACAACCACAAGCTCCCCCACAACAACAACTTCAGCACCAACTACAACCACAAGCTCACCCACAACAACAAGTTCAGCTCCAACTACAACCACAAGCGCACCCACCACAACAACTTCAGCACCAACTACTTCCACAAGCGCACCCACAACAACAACTTCAGCTCCAACTACTTCCACGAGCACACCCACAACAACAACTTCAGCACCAACTACAACCACGAGCGCACCCACAACAACAACTTCAGCACCAACTACAACCACAAGCGCACCCACCACAACAACTTCAGCACCTACTACAACCACAAGCGCACCCACAACAACAAGTTCAGCTCCAACTACAACCACAAGCGCACCCACCATAACAACTTCAGCACAAACTACAACCACAAGCTCACCCACAACAACAAGTTCAGCACCAACTACAACCACTAGCTCACGCACAACAACAAGTTCAGCACCAACTACAACCACTAGCTCACCCACAACAACAAGTTCAGAACCAACTACAACCACAAGCGCACCCACAACGACAAGTTCAGCTCCAACTACAACCACAAGCGCACCCACTACAACAACTCCAGAACCTACTACAACCACAAGCTCACCCACAACAACAAATTCAGCACCAACGACAACCACAAGCTCACCCACCACAACAAGTTCAGCACCAACTACAACCACAAGCTCACCCACAACAACAAGTTCAGCTCCAACTACAACCACAAGCGCACCCACCACAACAACTTCAGCACCAACTACAACCACAAGCTCCCCCACAACAACAACTTCAGCACCAACTACAACCACGAGCGCACCCACAACAACAACTTCAGCTCCAACTACAACCACAAGCGCACCCCCCACAACAACTTCAGCACCAACTACAACCACAAGCGCACCCACAACAACAAGTTCAGCACCAACTACTACCACTAGCTCACCCACAACAACAAGTTCAGCATCAACTACAACCACAAGCTCATCCACAACAACAACTTCAGCACCAACTACAACCACAAGCGCACCCACCACAACAACTTCAGCACCTACTACAACCACAAGCGCACCCACAACAACAAGGTCAGCTCCAACTACAACCACAAGCTCACCCACAACAACAAGTTCAGCACCAACTACAACCACAAACTCACCCACGACAATAACTTCAGCACCAACTACAACCACAAGCTCACCCGCCACAACAACTTCAGCACCAACTACAACCACAAGCTCACCCACAACAACAAGTTCAGCACCTACTACAACCACTAGCTCACCAACCACAACAACTCCAGCACCTACTACAACCACAAGCTCACCCACAACAACAAATTCAGCACCAACGACAACCACAAGCTCACCCATAACAACAACTTCAGCACCAACTACAACCACTAGCTCACCAACCACAACAACTTCAGCACCTACTACAACCACAAGCTCACCCACAACAACAAATTCAGCACCAACGACAACCACAAGCGCACCCACCACAACAACTTCAGCACCAACTACAACCACAAGCTCCCCCACAACAACAACTTCAGCACCAACTACAACCACGAGCGCACCCACAACAACAACTTCAGCTCCAACTACAACCACAAGCGCACCCCCCACAACAACTTCAGCACCAACTACAACCACAAGCGCACCCACAACAACAAGTTCAGCACCAACTACTACCACTAGCTCACCCACAACAACAAGTTCAGCATCAACTACAACCACAAGCTCATCCACAACAACAACTTCAGCACCAACTACAACCACAAGCGCACCCACAACAACAAATTCAGCACCAACGACAACCACAAGCTCACCCATAACAACAACTTCAGCACCAACTACAACCACTAGCTCACCAACCACAACAACTTCAGCACCTACTACAACCACAAGCTCACCCACAACAACAAGTTCAGCACCTACTACAACCACAAGCGCACCCACAACAACAAGTTCAGCTCCAACTACAACCACAAGCGCACCCACCACAACAACTTCAGCACCAACTACAACCACAAGCTCCCCCACAACAACAAGTTCAGCACCAACTACAACCACAAGCTCACCCACAACAACAAGTTCAGCTCCAACTACAACCACAAGCGCACCCACCACAACAACTTCAGCACCAACTACTTCCACAAGCGCACCCACAACAACAACTTCAGCTCCAACTACTTCCACAAGCACACCCACAACAACAACTTCAGCTCCAACTACAACCACAAGCTCACCCACAACAACAACTTCAGCTCCAACTACAACCACAAGCACACCCACAACAACAACTTCAGCACCAACTACAACCACAAGCGCACCCACCACAACAACTTCAGCACCTACTACAACCACAAGCGCAGCCACAACAACAAGTTCAGCTCCAACTACAACCACAAGCGCACCCACCACAACAACTTCAGCACAAACTACAACCACAAGCTCACCCCCCACAACAACTTCAGCACCAACTACAACCACAAGCGCACCCACAACAACAAGTTCAGCACCAACTACTACCACTAGCTCACCCACAACAACAAGTTCAGCATCAACTACAACCACAAGCTCATCCACAACAACAACTTCAGCACCAACTACAACCACAAGCGCACCCACCACAACAACTTCAGCACCTACTACAACCACAAGCGCACCCACAACAACAAGGTCAGCTCCAACTACAACCACAAGCTCACCCACAACAACAAGTTCAGCACCAACTACAACCACAAGCTCACCCACGACAATAACTTCAGCACCAACTACAACCACAAGCTCACCCGCCACAACAACTTCAGCACCAACTACAACCACAAGCTCACCCACAACAACAAGTTCAGCACCTACTACAACCACTAGCTCACCAACCACAACAACTCCAGCACCTACTACAACCACAAGCTCACCCACAACAACAAATTCAGCACCAACGACAACCACAAGCTCACCCATAACAACAACTTCAGCACCAACTACAACCACTAGCTCACCAACCACAACAACTTCAGCACCTACTACAACCACAAGCTCACCCACAACAACAAATTCAGCACCAACGACAACCACAAGCGCACCCACCACAACAACTTCAGCACCAACTACAACCACAAGCTCCCCCACAACAACAACTTATGCACCAACTACAACCACGAGCGCACCCACAACAACAACTTCAGCTCCAACTACAACCACAAGCGCACCCCCCACAACAACTTCAGCACCAACTACAACCACAAGCGCACCCACAACAACAAGTTCAGCACCAACTACTACCACTAGCTCACCCACAACAACAAGTTCAGCATCAACTACAACCACAAGCTCATCCACAACAACAACTTCAGCACCAACTACAACCACAAGCGCACCCACAACAACAAATTCAGCACCAACGACAACCACAAGCTCACCCATAACAACAACTTCAGCACCAACTACAACCACTAGCTCACCAACCACAACAACTTCAGCACCTACTACAACCACAAGCTCACCCACAACAACAAGTTCAGCACCTACTACAACCACAAGCGCACCCACAACAACAAGTTCAGCTCCAACTACAACCACAAGCGCACCCACCACAACAACTTCAGCACCAACTACAACCACAAGCTCCCCCACAACAACAAGTTCAGCACCAACTACAACCACAAGCTCACCCACAACAACAAGTTCAGCTCCAACTGCAACCACAAGCGCACCCACCACAACAACTTCAGCACCAACTACTTCCACAAGCGCACCCACAACAACAACTTCAGCTCCAACTACTTCCACAAGCACACCCACAACAACAACTTCAGCTCCAACTACAACCACAAGCTCACCCACAACAACAACTTCAGCTCCAACTACAACCACAAGCACACCCACAACAACAACTTCAGCACCAACTACAACCACAAGCGCACCCACCACAACAACTTCAGCACCTACTACAACCACAAGCGCAGCCACAACAACAAGTTCAGCTCCAACTACAACCACAAGCGCACCCACCACAACAACTTCAGCACAAACTACAACCACAAGCTCACCCACAACAACAAGTTCAGCACCAACTACAACCACTAGCTCACCCACAACAACAAGTTCAGCTCCAACTACAACCACAAGCGCACCCACCACAACAACTTCAGCACCAACTACTTCCTCAAGCGCACCCACAACAACAACTTCAGCTCCAACTACTTCCACAAGCGCACCCACAACAACAACTTCAGCACCAACTACAACCACGAGCGCACCCACAACAACAACTTCAGCTCCAACTACAACCACAAGCGCACCCCCAACAACAACTTCAGCACCAACTACTTCCACAAGCGCACCCACAACAACAACTTCAGCTCCAACTACTTCCACAAGCGCACCCACAACAACAACTTCAGCACCAACTACAACCACGAGCGCACCCACAACAACAACTTCAGCTCCAACTACAACCACAAGCGCACCCCCCACAACAACTTCAGCACCAACTACAACCACAAGCGCACCCACAACAACAAGTTCAGCACCAACTACAACCACTAGCTCACCCACAACAACAAGTTCAGCACAAACTACAACCACAAGCTCATCCACAACAACAACTTCAGCACCAACTACAACCACAAGCTCACCCACAACAACAAGTTCAGCTCCAACTACAACCACAAGCGCACCCACCACAACAACTTCAGCACCAACTACTTCCACAAGCGCACCCACAACAACAACTTCAGCTCCAACTACTTCCACAAGCACACCCACAACAACAACTTCAGCTCCAACTACAACCACAAGCTCACCCACAACAACAACTTCAGCTCCAACTACAACCACAAGCACACCCACAACAACAACTTCAGCACCAACTACAACCACAAGCGCACCCACCACAACAACTTCAGCACCTACTACAACCACAAGCGCACCCACAACAACAAGTTCAGCTCCAACTACAACCACAAGCGCACCCACCACAACAACTTCAGCACAAACTACAACCACAAGCTCACCCACAACAACAAGTTCAGCACCAACTACAACCACTAGCTCACCCACAACAACAAGTTCAGCTCCAACTACAACCACAAGCGCACCCACCACAACAACTTCAGCACCAACTACTTCCTCAAGCGCACCCACAACAACAACTTCAGCTCCAACTACTTCCACAAGCGCACCCACAACAACAACTTCAGCACCAACTACAACCACGAGCGCACCCACAACAACAACTTCAGCTCCAACTACAACCACAAGCGCACCCCCAACAACAACTTCAGCACCAACTACTTCCACAAGCGCACCCACAACAACAACTTCAGCTCCAACTACAACCACAAGCTCACCCACAACAACAAGTTCAGCACCAACTACAACCACAAGCTCACCCACGACAATAACTTCAGCACCAACTACAACCACAAGCTCACCCGCCACAACAACTTCAGCACCAACTACAACCACAAGCTCACCCACAACAACAAGTTCAGCACAGACTACAACCACTAGCTCACCAACCACAACAACTCCAGCACCTACTACAACCACAAGCTCACCCACAACAACAAATTCAGCACCAACGACAACCACAAGCTCACCCATAACAACAACTTCAGCACCAACTACAACCATTAGCTCACCAACCACAACAACTTCAGCACCTACTACAACCACAAGCTCACCCACAACAACAAATTCAGCACCAACGACAACCACAAGCTTACCCACCACAACAACAAATTCAGCACCAACTACAACCACAAGCTCAGCACCAACTACAACCACAAGCTCACCCACAACAACAAGTTCAGCACCTACTACAACCACAAGTGCACCCACAACAACAACTTCAGCTCCAACTTCAACCACAAGCTCACCCAAAACAACAAGTTCAGCACCAACTACAACCACAAGCTCACCCACAACAACAACTTCAGCTCCAACTACAACCACAAGCTCACCCACAACAACAACTTCAGCTCCAACTACAACCACAAGCTCACCCACAACAACAACTTCAGCTCCAACTACAACCACAAGCACACCCACAACAACAAGTTTAGCACCAACTACAACCACTAGCTCACCCACAACAACAAGTTCAGCTCCAACTACAACCACAAGCTCACCCACAACAACAAGTTCAGCACCAACTACGACCACAAGCTCACCCACAACAACAACTTCAGCACCAACTACAACCACAAGCTCACCCACAACAACAACTTCAGCTCCAACTACAACCACAAGCTTACCCACAACAACAAGTTCAGCACCTACTACAACCACAAGCGCACCCACAACAACAACTTCAGCAACAACTACATCCACAAGCGCACCCACAACAACAACTTCAGCAACAACTACATCCACAAGCGCACCCACAACAACAACTTCAGCTCCAACTTCAACCACAAGCTCACCCAAAACAACAAGTTCAGCACCAACTACAACCACAAGCTCACCCACAACAACAAGTTCAGCACCGACTACAACCACTAGCTCACCAACCACAACAACTCCAGCACCTACTACAACCACAAGCTCACCCACAACAACAAATTCAGCTCCAACTACAACCACAAGCGCACCCCCCACAACAACTTCAGCACCAACTACAACCACAAGCGCACCCACAACAACAAGTTCAGCACCAACTACAACCACTAGCTCACCCACAACAACAAGTTCAGCATCAACTACAACCACAAGCTCATCCATAACAACAACTTCAGCACCAACTACAACCACAAGCGCACCCACCACAACAACTTCAGCACCTACTACAACCACAAGCGCACCCACAACAACAAGTTCAGCTCCAACTACAACCACAAGCTCACCCACAACAACAAGTTCAGCACCAACTACAACCACAAGCTCACCCACGACAATAACTTCAGCACCAACTACAACCACAAGCTCACCCGCCACAACAACTTCAGCACCAACTACAACCACAAGCTCACCCACAACAACAAGTTCAGCACCGACTACAACCACTAGCTCACCAACCACAACAACTCCAGCACCTACTACAACCACAAGCTCACCCACAACAACAACTTCAGCACCAACTACAACCACTAGCTCACCAACCACAACAACTTCAGCACCTACTACAACCACAAGCTCACCCACAACAACAAATTCAGCACCAACGACAACCACAAGCTCACCCACCACAACAACAAATTCAGCACCAACTACAACCACAAGCTCAGCACCAACTACAACCACAAGCTCACCCACAACAACAAGTTCAGCACCTACTACAACCACAAGCGCACCCACAACAACAACTTCAGCTCCAACTTCAACCACAAGCTCACCCAAAACAACAAGTTCAGCACCAACTACAACCACAAGCTCACCCACAACAACAACTTCAGCTCCAACTACAACCACAAGCTCACCCACAACAACAACTTCAGCTCCAACTACATCCACTAGCTCACCCACAACAACAACTTCAGCTCCAACTACAACCACAAGCTCACCCACAACAACAACTTCAGCTCCAACTACAACCACAAGCACACCCACAACAAAAAGTTTAGCACCAACTACAACCACTAGCTCACCCACAACAACAAGTTCAGCTCCAACTACAACCACAAGCGCACCCACAACAACAAGTTCAGCACCAACTACAACCACAAGCTCACCCACAACAACAACTTCAGCTCCAACTACATCAACTAGCTCACCCACAACAACAACTTCAGCTCCAACTACAACCACAAGCTCACCCACAAAAACAAGATCAGCACCAACTACAACCACAAGCTCACCCACAAAAACAAGTTCAGCACCAACCACAACCACAAGCTCACCCACAACAACAACTTTATCTTCAACTACAACCACAAGCTCACCCACAACAACAAGTTCAGCACCAACTACAACCACAAGCTCACCCACAACAACAACTTCAGCTCCAACTACAACCACAAGCTCACCTACAGCAACAACTTCAGCAACAACTACAACCACAAGCTCACCCACAACAACAAGTTCATCACCAACTACAACCACAAGCTCACCCACAACAACAACTTCAGCTCCAACTACAACCACAAGCTCACCCACAACAACAACTTCAGCAACAACTACAACCACAAGCTCACCCACAACAACAACTTCAGCAACAACTACAACCACAAGCTCACCCACAACAGCAACTTCAGCAACAACTACAACCAAAAGCGCACCCACAACAACAACTTCAGCTCCAACTACAACCACAAGCTCACCCACAACAACAACTTCAGCAACAACTACAACCACAAGCGCACCCACAACAACAACTTCAGCTCCAACTTCAACCACAAGCTCACCCAAAACAACAAGTTCAGCACCAACTACAACCACAAGCTCACCCACAACAACAACTTCAGCTCCAACTACAACCACAAGCTCACCCACAACAACAACTTCAGCTCCAACTACATCAACTAGCTCACCCACAACAACAACTTCAGCTCCAACTACAACCACAAGCTCACCCACAAAAACAAGTTCAGCACCAACTACTACCACAAGCTCACCCACAACTACAAGTTCAGCACCAACTACAACCACAAGCTCACCCACAAAAACAAGTTCAGCACCAACCACAACCACAAGCTCACCCACAACAACAACTTTAGCTCCAACTACAACCACAAGCTCACCCACAACAACAAGTTCAGCACCAACTACAACCACAAGCTCACCCACAACAACTACATCTGATCCCACGACAACAGCTCCCCCTAAATCTACAACAACAGCATCAACATCAACAGCATCTCCCACTTCCTCAAAAATGCAACCGACAACAACACCACGCCCAGCTAAAACAACAGTTCCGCCAAAATCATTCAACGTCAGAGTTATAATTATTACACCTGAAATTTTTGATGATCAACTCTCAAACTCATCTTCAGTTGTCTTCAGAGATAGAGCACAGAAAATTAAAAATGAGGTATGTTGGTTTGCAATCACGTTTTAAGGAAAAGTAATGTAAACTAGAACATACAAGTGTTTTCTATTGTTTTTTATGGCAAGGGATCGATTCCAGGAATCAAACTTACAAATATATACTATAATCCAATGTAAGTCCTTTTGGATAAAATAGATAGATGTAAAATTTAAAAACACAGAAATGTGCTCCTGATTGTTGATGTAATATCATGTTCATTATCAAGAGACGACTGTCAATTCTTTCATTCCGTGGTGTTTGTTTCTTTATGACGTGTGTCTGTGGTAAAATTAACAATTGATAACTAAATGTTTTCTGCTTTTTTCAGTTTGAGCCACCCTTGAAAGCCAAATTTACTTTTTTCCTTCAACTGATAGTTATTCGGTTCTTGTAAGTGTCTCATTTTCTTGCTTCTTTCTTCAAAGAACATTTCATTTCTGAAATACATGGATGTTTCTATTTGTAAACACTATTAATGGCAGGATTTGTCTTATTTGTGTAGTCGTGGATCAATCGGAGCAGAAATATTGACACAGTACAGTAGCCAACCCAATGATACTGAAGTTGTATCAGCAATTACAGCTGCAAACACAACTTTTAATGTCACCAGTGCATACGGTAAGCATCACTCACAAACCAACATTTTTCTCTTGCAGTTATTGAAGTTCTTTTTGAAAAATAAATGTGCCAGCATATAAAAATTGCATATATTAAATTGTGAAGGATAGTCAGTAATATTGCTCCAGCTGCATTGTTGAATTCATTCCAGTTTCCAAAAAACTTCAAACTGACAGTCTCAAATCTAACTGATAAAATGATATCATTTTATGTTGTTATATTGGGATGGTCAGATCTGGGGGGGAATAGTTATTGTAAACTAAATATGACAATTAACATAATAATATATATGATGCATCTGGGAAATTTGTGGGATGTCACGCTGGGACGTCTTCAAGCATCAAAAACCGTTTGAATGACAGCTTTTTGTCATAATTAGGTTTCATTAAATCTTTATTCTATAACATCTTGACCATCACCTCTGAAGATATCTGTCAAAATTTGCTTGTTTAATGCTGAAAATAGCGATTTAAAGGGGCAAGCTGATGTTTAAGGACATGCCCGGTAGAGGTGAAAATAATCGCCCATAGCTCTTAACACCAAAAAAGCACGATGACAAACACACTTCCAACAAATTAGCGGCTCTGTCTACTGCACCTGTAAAAGAGTATTGCATGCGTAATATACTGGGAAGTTTATTCTTTACAAAGAGCACGATTTTTTCGTTGCACTGTACAGCCCTGACAATTTATGTGGTTTAGTTTGATATACTGTAGGTAAACTGTATGGGTCAGTTTTGGTCTAGTGGTTAGAGAGTTGGACTCGTAGCCAGAAGGTCACTGGATCAAAGCTCAGTGCCACCAGGAAATGACTGAAGTGCCCTTGAGTAAGACACCTTACCCCTGTTTGCTCTGCAGTGATAGCTGCCCACTGCACCCTACTTGTAAGTCGCTTTGGATAAAAGCGTCTGACAAATGAATAAATGTAAATGTAACTGTCTTTGTAGTTCATCAATGACTCACTGCTATTTTACTTAGTCTTAGTCTATTTTGCGATTGAAACTTGCTTTCCGGCTGCTGATTGAGTCCATACAGTATATCTGCAGCTTCCAGAATGCGCAATAACTGAGGCGTAATCTTGCCATTTAAATGTCTTTCGGTTGTTCTGAGATTGTGTGACTGATTGAGTTGCACAGTTTAGCATAATGCACGTATCACAGTCGTGGATTGGTCTACGGCTCACTATATGAGAACACAATCATATGCACTTTATTTTTCAGAGTTGTTTGAGAGTGTATTTCACGAGCATTGAGCAAGAGCACTGTTTGAGTAAGGTACAGTCAGACATAAGGTGTGTCTTAAAATGCGCATTTATGCACTATTCTACGCAATTTTGTAGTGTAAAGAGTGTGAGTAGTGCGTTCACATTGAAAATGCACTTTAAGTACCCTCATAATGTATTTTTATCCAAAAATATAAAGTGTGGAACTGAGGACACTTCAAGCACTCACCGGTCGCAGGTTAGCTTAAAAGTGGAAAGGAGGGCGGGGCTATCAGATGCTGCTCGAGAAAATCTCTCCTTCAGACTAATATCGCTTCAATCTTGTCTAAAGTAATGCTGGGCAAACCATATGAAATCTACATTAAATGTACTATGAACCATTTGGTTTCTATTCACACGTATTTGTCTGGGAAACCAATAAACTTCCAGTTAGTATAAAACCGATTAACATTCCATTAGAGTCGATACTACCCTTCTTAAATCTATACACTACATGGTTGAGTGCATAGTGCAGAGAATGTCATCTGGGACAAAGTATACAAGGTTTGAAAGATATGAAAACTGTTTTGGGAATGGCTTTTTCCCCACGTGATGGGCATTTGCAAAGAATTCTGACCAGAGAATATTAAACGTGACAAGAATGTTTTTCAATTATTATTATGAATATGATTTATACGTATCAATCTTGGTGACTCTGTGATTTATAAATTATAAGATTTACAAACCAGGAATGTATTTATGAATATAAATATATACATACTCACACAAACATATTAACATCATGCAAATATATACATTATATTTATAGGTTTATTTACAATTACGTTATTTTTTGGCACATTTAATTGAACATTTATGTATTTGTTGTAATTTACATTTGCATTTACATTTAGTCATTTAGTAGACGCTTTTATCCAAAGCGACTTAATGGTGGGGTAGGCATTAGAAGCAATTGGGACAGCATAAGAACAACAAAAGCTTAAGTGCAAAAAAAATTATTTTTTTCTGGTACTTAAGTAATATTTTTTTCATCATAGCTAGTAATTTCAAAATATATATTATTATAAATTGTATATTTTGAAGGAAAATTAATTTGTTTCCATATTTATTAAATTGCAAAAACAATTAATTCTACAACAACTGAAAAACCAATAACCCTGACCACATCCTTACCTACAACTTCAACCCAACCTACAACTCTACCCACAGCAACAACAAGCTCACCCACAACAACAACTTCAGCTCCAACTACAACCACTAGCGCAACCACAACAACAACTTCAGCTCCAACCACAACCTCACCCAAAACAACAAGTTCAGCACCAACTACATCCACAAGCGCACCGACAACAAGTTCAGCACCAACTACAACCACAAGCTCACCCACAACAACAACTTCAGCACCAACTACATCCACGAGAGCACCCACAACAACAAATTCAGCACCAACTACAACCACAAGCGCACCAACAACAAGTTCAGAATCAACTTCAACCACACGTGCACCAACAACAAGTTCAGCACCAACTACAACCACAAGCTCACCCACAACAAAAACTTCAGCACCAACTACAACCACAAGCTCACCCACAACAGCAACTTCAGCTCCAACTACAACCAGAAGCTCACCCACAACAACAAGTTCAGCACAAACTACAACCACAAGCTCACCCACAACAACAACTTCAGCACCAACTACAACCACAAGCTCACCCACAACAGCAACTTCAGCTCCAACTACAACCACAAGCTCGCCCACAACAACAAGTTCAGCACCAACTACAACCACAAGCTCACCCACAACAACAAGTTCAGAATCAACTTCAACCACAAGTGCACCGACAACAACAAGTTCAGCAACAACCACAACCACAAATTCACCCACAACAACAAGTTCAGCACCAACTACAACCACAAGCTTACCCACAACTACAAGTTCAGCACCAACTACAACCACAAGCTCACCCACCACAACAACTTCAGCACCAACTACAACCACAAGCTCACCCACCACAACAACTTCAGCACCAACTACAACCACAAGCTCCCCCACAACAACAAGTTCAGCACCAACTACAACCACAAGCTCACCCACAACAACAAGTTCAGCACCAACCACAACCACAAGCTCACCCACAACAACAAGTTCAGCAACAAGCACAACCACAAGCTCACCCACAACAACAAGTTCAGCACCAACTACAACCACAAGCTCACCCACAACTACAAGTTCAGCACCAACTACAACCACAAGCTCACCCACAACAACAACTTCAGCACCAACTACAACCACTAGCTCACCCACAACAACAAATTCAGCTCCAACTACAACTACAAACACAAGCACACCCACAACAACAAGTTCAGCACCAACTACAACCACAAGCTCACCCACAACAACAAGTTCAGCACCAACTACAACCACAAGCTTACCCACAACAACAAGTTCAGCACCAACCACAAGCTCACCCGCAACAAGAAGTTCCGCACCAACCACAAACTCACCCAAAACAACAAGTTCAGCACCAACGACACCCACAAACTCACCCACAACAACAAGTTCAGCACCAACTACATCCACAAGCGCACCCATAACAACAAGTTCAGCACCAACTACATCCACAAGCGCACCCACAACAACAAGTTCAGCACCAACTACATCCACAAGCGCACCCACAACAACAAGTTCAGCACCAACTACATCCACAAGCGCACCCATAACAACAAGTTCAGCACCAACTACATCCACAAGCGCACCCACAACAACAAGTTCAGCACCAACTACATCCACAAGCGCACCCACAACAACAAGTTCAGCACCAACTACATCCAAAAGCTCAACCACAACAACAAGTTCAGCACCAACTACATCCACAAGCTCACCCACAACAACAAGTTCAGCACCAACTACATCCACAAGCGCACCCACAACAACAAGTTCAGCACCAACTACATCCACAAGCGCACCCACAACAACAAGTTCAGCTCCAACTACAACCACAAGCTCACCCACAACAACAAGTTCAGCACCAACTACAACCACAAGCGCACCAACAACAAGTTCAGCACCAACTACATCCACAAGCGCACAAACAACAAGTTCAGCACCAACTACAACCACAAGCTCACCCACAACAACAAGTTCAGCACCAACGACCACCACAAGCTCACCCACAACAACAAGTTCAGCTCCAACTACAACCACAAGCTCACCCACAACAAGTTCAGCACCAACTACAACCACAAGCTCATCCACAACAACAACTTCATCTCCAACCACAAGCTCACCCACCACGACAACTTCAGCACCAACTACAACCACAAGCTCACCCACAACAACAAGTTCAGCACCAACTACGACCACAAGCTCACCCAAAACTACAACTTTAGCAACAACTACAACCACAAGCTCACCCACAACAACAAGTTCAGCACCAACTACCACCACAAGCTCACCCACAAGAACAAGTTCAGCACCAACGACCACCACAGGCTCACCCACAACAACAAGTTCAGCACCAACTACAACAACAAGCTCACCCACAACAATAAGTTCAGCTCCAACTACAACCACAAACTCACCCACAACAACAAGTTCAGCACCAACTACGACCACAAGCTCACCCACAACTACAACTTTAGCAACAACTACGACCACAAGCTCACCCACAACAACAACTTCAGCACCAACTACATCCACAAGCTCACCAACAACAAGTTCAGCACCAACTACAACCACAAGCGCACCAACAACAAGTTCAGCACCAACTACGACCACAAGCTCACCCACAACTACAACTTTAGCACCAACTACATCCACAAGCTCACCCACAACAACAAGTTCAGCACCAACTACCACCACTAGCTCACCCACAAATACAAGTTCCGCACCAACTACAACCACAAGCTCACCCACAACAACAACTTCATCTCCAACCACAAGCTCACTCACCACAACAAGTTCAGCACCAACTACAACCACAAGCTCACCCACAACAACAAGTTCAGCACCAACTACTACCACAAGCTCACCCACAACAACAAGTTCAGCACCAACTACTACCACAAGCTCACCCACAACAACAAGTTCAGCACCAACTACGACCACAAGCTCACCCACAACAACAACTTCAGCACCAACTACAACCACAAGCTCACCCACAACAACAACTTCAGCACCAACTACAACCACAAGCGCACCAACAACAAGTTTAGCACCAACTACGACCACAAGCTCACCCACAACTACAACTTTAGCAACAACTACGACCACAAGCTCACCCACAACAACAACTTCAGCACCAACTACATCCACAAGCGCACCAACAACAAGTTCAGCACCAACTACAACCACAAGCTCACTCACAACAACAACTTCAGCACCAACTACATCCACAAGCGCACCAACAACAAGTTCAGCACCAACTACGACCACAAGCTCACCCACAACTACAACTTTAGCACCAACTACATCCACAAGCTCACCCACAACAACAAGTTCCGCACCAACTACAACCACAAGCTCACCCACAACAACAACTTCATCTCCAACCACAAGCTCACTCACCACAACAAGTTCAGCACCAACTACAACCACAAGCTCACCCACAACAACAAGTTCAGCACCAACTACTACCACAAGCTCACCCACAACAACAAGTTCAGCACCAACTACTACCACAAGCTCACCCACAACAACAAGTTCAGCACCAACTACGACCACAAGCTCACCCACAACAACAACTTCAGCACCAACTACAACCACAAGCTCACCCACAACAACAACTTCAGCACCAACTACAACCACAAGCGCACCAACAACAAGTTTAGCACCAACTACATCCACAAGCGCACAAACAACAAGTTCAGCACCAACTACGACCACAAGCTCACCCACAACTACAACTTTAGCACCAACTACATCCACAAGCTCACCCACAACAACAAGTTCAGCACCAACTACCACCCCTAGCTCACCCACAACAACAAGTTCTACACCACCTACAACCACAAGCTCACCCACAACAACAACTTCATCTCCAACCACAAGCTCACTCACCACAACAACTTCAGCACCAACTACAACCACAAGCTCACCCACAACAACAAGTTCAGCACCAACTACTACCACAAGCTCACCCACAACAACAAGTTCAGCACCAACTACAACCACTAGCTCACCCACAACAACAACTTCAGCACCAACTACAACCACAAGCTCACCCACAACAACAAGTTCAGCACCAACTACAACCACAAGCTCACCCACAACAACAAGTTCAGCACCAACTACAACCACAAGCTCACCCACAACAACAAGTTCAGCACCAACTACAACCACAAGCTCACCCACAACAACAAGTTCAGCACCAACTACAACCACAAGCTCACCCACAACAACAAGTTCAGCACCAACTACTACCACAAGCTCACCCACAACAACAAGTTCAGCACCAACTACAACCACAAACTCACCCACAACAACAAGTTCAGCACCAACTACTACCACAAGCTCACCCACAACAACAAGTTCAGCACCAACTACTACCACAAGCTCACCCACAACAACAAGTTCAGCACCAACTACGACCACAAGCTCACCCACATCTACAACTTTAGCACCAACTACAACCACAAGCTCACCCACAACAACAAGTTCAGCACCAACGACCACCACAAGCTCACCCACAACAACAAGTTCAGCTCCAACTACAACCACAAGCTCACCCACAACAAGTTCAGCACCAACTACAACCACAAGCTCATCCACAACAACAACTTCATCTCCAACCACAAGCTCACCCACCACGACAACTTCAGCACCAACTACAACCACAAGCTCACCCACAACAACAAGTTCAGCACCAACTACGACCACAAGCTCACCCAAAACTACAACTTTAGCAACAACTACAACCACAAGCTCACCCACAACAACAAGTTCAGCACCAACTACCACCACTAGCTCACCCACAAGAACAAGTTCAGCACCAACGACCACCACAAGCTCACCCACAACAACAAGTTCAGCACCAACTACAACCACAAGCTCACCCACAACAATAAGTTCAGCTCCAACTACAACCACAAGCTCACCCACAACAACAAGTTCAGCACCAACTACGACCACAAGCTCACACACAACTACAACTTTAGCAACAATTACGACCACAAGCTCACCCACAACAACAACTTCAGCACCAACTACATCCACAAGCGCACCAACAACAAGTTCAGCACCAACTACAACCACAAGCTCACTCACAACAACAACTTCAGCACCAACTACATCCACAAGCGCACCAACAACAAGTTCAGCACCAACTACGACCACAAGCTCACCCACAACTACAACTTTAGCACCAACTACATCCACAAGCTCACCCACAACAACAAGTTCAGCACCAACTACCACCACTAGCTCACCCACAACAACAAGTTCCGCACCAACTATAACCACAAGCTCACCCACAACAACAACTTCATCTCCAACCACAAGCTCACTCACCACAACAAGTTCAGCACCAACTACAACCACAAGCTCACCCACAACAACAAGTTCAGCACCAACTACTACCACAAGCTCACCCACAACAACAAGTTCAGCACCAACTACGACCACAAGCTCACCCACAACAACAACTTCAGCACCAACTACAACCACAAGCTCACCCACAACAACAACTTCAGCACCAACTACGACCACAAGCTCACCCACAACAACAACTTCAGCACCAACTACAACCACAAGCGCACCAACAACAAGTTTAGCACCAACTACATCCACAAGCGCACAAACAACAAGTTCAGCACCAACTACGACCACAAGCTCACCCACAACAACAACTTCAGCACCAACTACAACCACAAGCGCACCAACAACAAGTTTAGCACCAACTACATCCACAAGCGCACAAAGAACAAGTTCAGCACCAACTACTACCACAAGCTCACCCACAACAACAAGTTCAGCACCAACTACGACCACAAGCTCACCCACAACAACAACTTCAGCACCAACTACGACCACAAGCTCACCCACAACAACAACTTCAGCACCAACTACAACCACAAGCGCACCAACAACAAGTTTAGCACCAACTACATCCACAAGCGCACAAACAACAAGTTCAGCACCAACTACGACCACAAGCTCACCCACAACTACAACTTTAGCACCAACTACATCCACAAGCTCACCCACAACAACAAGTTCAGCACCAACTACCACCCCTAGCTCACCCACAACAACAAGTTCTGCACCAACTACAACCACAAGCTCACCCACAACAACAACTTCATCTCCAACCACAAGCTCACTCACCACAACAACTTCAGCACCAACTACAACCACAAGCTCACCCACAACAACAAGTTCAGCACCAACTACTACCACAAGCTCACCCACAACAACAAGTTCAGCACCAACTACAACCACAAGCTCACCCACAACAACAACTTCAGCACCAACTACAACCACAAGCTCACCCACAACAACAAGTTCAGCACCAACTACAACCACAAGCTCACCCACAACAACAAGTTCAGCACCAACTACAACCACAAGCTCACCCACAACAACAAGTTCAGCACCAACTACTACCACAAGCTCACCCACAACAACAAGTTCAGCACCAACTACAACCACAAGCTCACCCACAACAACAAGTTCAGCACCAACTACGACCACAAGCTCACCCACATCTACAACTTTAGCACCAACTACAACCACAAGCTCACCCACAACAACAAGTTCAGCTCCAACTACATCCACAAGCTCACCCACAACAACAAGTTCAGCACCAACTACCACCACAAGCTCACCCACAACAACAAGTTCAGCACCAACTACTACCACAAGCTCACCCACAACAACAAGTTCAGCACCAACTACAACCACAAGCGCACCAACAACAAGTTCAGCACCAACTACGACCACAAGCTCACCCACAACAACAAGTTCAATACCAACTACAACCACAAGCGCACCAACAACAAGTTCAGCACCAACTACATCCACAAGCGCACAAACAACAAGTTCAGCACCAACTACGACCACAAGCTCACCCACAACTACAACTTTAGCACCAACTACATCCACAAGCTCACCCACAACAACAAGTTCAGCACCAACTACCACCACTAGCTCACCCACAACAACAACTTCATCTCCAACCACAAGCTCACTCACCACAACAACTTCAGCACCAACTACAACCACAAGCTCACCCACAACAACAAGTTCAGCTCCAACTACATCCACAAGCTCACCCACAACAACAAGTTCAGCAGCAACTACCACCACAAGCTCACCCACAACAACAAGTTCAGCTCCAACTACATCCACAAGCTCACCCACAACAACAAGTTCAGCTCCAACTACATCCACAAGCTCACCCACAACAACAAGTTCAGCTCCAACTACATCCACAAGCTCACCCACAACAACAAGTTCAGCACCAACTACCACCACAAGCTCACCCACAACAACAAGTTCCGCACCAACTACAACCACAAGCTCACCCACAACAACAAGTTCAGCACCAACTACAACCACAAGCTCACCCACAACAACAAGTTCAGCACCAACTACAACCACAAGCTCACCCACAACAACAAGTTCAGCACCAATTACAGCAACAAGCTCACCCACAACAACAAGTTCAGCACCAACTACAACCACAAGCTCACCCACAACAACAAGTTCAGCACCAACTACGACCACAAGCTCACCCACAACAACAAGTTCAGCAACAACTACAACCACAAGCTCACCCACAACAACAAGTTCAGCACCAAGTACAACCACAAGCTCACCCACAACAACAAGTTCAGCACCAACTACAACCACAAGCTCACCCACAACAACAAGTTCAGCACCAACTACGACCACAAGCTCACCCACAACAACAAGTTCAGCACCAACTACAACCACAAGCTCACCCACAACAACAAGTTCAGCACCAACTACGACCACAAGCTCACCCACAACAACAAGTTCAGCACCAACTACGACCACAAGCTCACCCACAACAACAAGTTCAGCACCAACTACAACCACAAGCTCACCCACAACAACAAGTTCAGCAACAACTACAACCACAAGCTCACCCACAACAACAAGTTCAGCACCAACTACGACCACAAGCTCACCCACAACAACAAGTTCAGCACCAACTACGACCACAAGCTCACCCACAACAACAAGTTCAGCACCAACTACAACCACAAGCTCACCCACAACAACAAGTTCAGCAACAACTACAACCACAAGCTTACCCACAACAACAAGTTCAGCTCCAACTACATCCACAAGCTCACCCACAACTACAACTTTAGCAACAACTACAACCACAAGCTCACCCACAACAACAAGTTCAGCACCAACTACGACCACAAGCTCACCCACAACAACAAGTTCAGCACCAACTACCACCACTAGCTCACCCACAACAACAAGTTCAGCACCAACTACAACCACTAGCTCACCCTCAACAATAAGTTCAGCACCAACTACAACCACAAGCTCACCCACAACAACAAGTTCAGCACCAACTACCACCACTAGCTCACCCACAACAACAAGTTCAGCACCAACTACAACCACAAGCTCACCCACAACAACAAGTTCAGCACCAACTACCACCACTAGCTCACCCTCAACAATAAGTTCAGCACCAACTACAACCACAAGCTCACCCACAACAACAAGTTCAGCACCAACTACGACCACAAGCTCACCCACATCTACAACTTTAGCAACAACTACGACCACAAGCTCACCCACATCTACAACTTTAGCAACAACTACGACCACAAGCTCACCCACAACTACAACTTTAGCAACAACTACGACCACAAGCTCACCCACAACTACAACTTTAGCAACAACTACGACCACAAGCGCACCCACAACTACAACTTTAGCAACAACTACGACCACAAGCTCACCCACAACTACAACTTTAGCAACAACTACGACCACAAGCTCACCCACAACTACAACTTTAGCAACAACTACGACCACAAGCTCACCCACAACTACAACTTTAGCAACAACTACAACCACAAGCTCACCCACAACAACAACTTCAGCACCAGCTCCACCTAAATCTACGACAACAGCATCAACATCAACAGCAACTCCCACTTCAACAACAGTTCCGCCAAAATTATTCAACGTCAAAGTTATAATTATTACACCTGAAATTTTTGATGATCAACTCTTAAACTCATCTTCAGTTGTCTTCAGAGATAGAGCACAGAAAATTAAAAAAGAGGTATGTTGGTTTGCAATCACGTTTTAAGGAAAAGTTATCATTTATTATAACAATAGAATACAGTAAAAAGTAATGTAAACTAGAACATACAAGTGTTTTCTATTGTTTTTTATGGCAAGGGATCGATTCCAGGAATCAAACTTACAAATATATACTATAATCCAATGTAAGTCCTTTTGGATAAAATAGATAGATGTAAAATTTAAAAACACAGAAATGTGCTCCTGATTGTTGATGTAATATCATGTTCATTATCAAGAGACGACTGTCAATTCTTTCATTCCGTGGTGTTTGTTTCTTTATGACGTGTGTCTGTGGTAAAATTAACAATTGATAACTAAATGTTTTCTGCTTTTTTCAGTTTGAGCCACCCTTGAAAGCCAAATTTACTTTTTTCCTTCAACTGATAGTTATTCGGTTCTTGTAAGTGTCTCATTTTCTTGCTTCTTTCTTCAAAGAACATTTCATTTCTGAAATACATGGATGTTTCTATTTGTAAACACTATTAATGGCAGGATTTGTCTTATTTGTGTAGTCGTGGATCAATCGGAGCAGAAATATTGACACAGTACAGTAGCCAACCCAATGATACTGAAGTTGTATCAGCAATTACAGCTGCAAACACAACTTTTAATGTCACCAGTGCATACGGTAAGCATCACTCACAAACCAACATTTTTCTCTTGCAGTTATTGAAGTTCTTTTTGAAAAATAAATGTGCCAGCATATAAAAATTGCATATATTAAATTGTGAAGGATAGTCAGTAATATTGCTCCAGCTGCATTGTTGAATTCATTCCAGTTTCCAAAAAACTTCAAACTGACAGTCTCAAATCTAACTGATAAAATGATATCATTTTATGTTGTTATATTGGGATGGTCAGATCTGGGGGGGAATAGTTATTGTAAACTAAATATGACAATTAACATAATAATATATATGATGCATCTGGGAAATTTGTGGGATGTCACGCTGGGACGTCTTCAAGCATCAAAAACCGTTTGAATGACAGCTTTTTGTCATAATTAGGTTTCATTAAATCTTTATTCTATAACATCTTGACCATCACCTCTGAAGATATCTGTCAAAATTTGCTTGTTTAATGCTGAAAATAGCGATTTAAAGGGGCAAGCTGATGTTTAAGGACATGCCCGGTAGAGGTGAAAATAATCGCCCATAGCTCTTAACACCAAAAAAGCACGATGACAAACACACTTCCAACAAATTAGCGGCTCTGTCTACTGCACCTGTAAAAGAGTATTGCATGCGTAATATACTGGGAAGTTTATTCTTTACAAAGAGCACGATTTTTTCGTTGCACTGTACAGCCCTGACAATTTATGTGGTTTAGTTTGATATACTGTAGGTAAACTGTATGGGTCAGTTTTGGTCTAGTGGTTAGAGAGTTGGACTCGTAGCCAGAAGGTCACTGGATCAAAGCTCAGTGCCACCAGGAAATGACTGAAGTGCCCTTGAGTAAGACACCTTACCCCTGTTTGCTCTGCAGTGATAGCTGCCCACTGCACCCTACTTGTAAGTCGCTTTGGATAAAAGCGTCTGACAAATGAATAAATGTAAATGTAACTGTCTTTGTAGTTCATCAATGACTCACTGCTATTTTACTTAGTCTTAGTCTATTTTGCGATTGAAACTTGCTTTCCGGCTGCTGATTGAGTCCATACAGTATATCTGCAGCTTCCAGAATGCGCAATAACTGAGGCGTAATCTTGCCATTTAAATGTCTTTCGGTTGTTCTGAGATTGTGTGACTGATTGAGTTGCACAGTTTAGCATAATGCACGTATCACAGTCGTGGATTGGTCTACGGCTCACTATATGAGAACACAATCATATGCACTTTATTTTTCAGAGTTGTTTGAGAGTGTATTTCACGAGCATTGAGCAAGAGCACTGTTTGAGTAAGGTACAGTCAGACATAAGGTGTGTCTTAAAATGCGCATTTATGCACTATTCTATGCAATTTTGTAGTGTAAAGAGTGTGAGTAGTGCGTTCACATTGAAAATTCTCAAAAAAATAAGTGCACTTCAAGTACCCTCATAATGCACTTTCAATCCAAAAATATATAGTGTGGACGTGGACACTTCAAGCACTCACCGGTCGCAGGTTAGCTTAAAAGCGGAAAGGAGGGCGGGGCTATCAGATGCTGCTCGAGAAAATCTCTCCTTCAGACTAATATCGCTTCAATCTTGTCTAAAGTAATGCTGGGCAAACCATATGAAATCTACATTAAATGTACTATGAACCATTTGGTTTCTATTCACACGTATTTGTCTGGGAAACCAATAAACTTCCAGTTAGTATAAAACCGATTAACATTCCATTAGAGTCGATACTACCCTTCTTAAATCTATACACTACATGGTTGAGTGCATAGTGCAGAGAATGTCATCTGGGACAAAGTATACAAGGTTTGAAAGATATGAAAACTGTTTTGGGAATGGCTTTTTCCCCACGTGATGGGCATTTGCAAAGAATTCTGACCAGAGAATATTAAACGTGACAAGAATGTTTTTCAATTATTATTATGAATATGATTTACACGTATCAATCTTGGTGACTCTGTGATTTGACTTTTCATCCATCAAAATAGGAATGTATTTATAAATATAAATATATACATACACACACAAACATATTAACATCATGCAAATATTTACATTATATTTATAGGTTTATTTACTATTACGTTATTTTTTGGCACATTTTATTGAACATTTATGTATTTGTTGTAATTAACATTTACATATACATCTAGTCATTTAGCAGACGCTTTTATCCAAAGCGACTTACAGGTGGGGTAGGCATTAGAAGCAATTGGGACAGCATAAGTACAACAAAAGCATAAGTGCAATCAAAATAATTTTTTTCTGGTAATTAAGTAATATTTTTTTGATCATAGCTAGTTATTTCAAAATATTATTATTATAAATTGTATATTTTGAAGGAAAATTAATTTATTTCCATATTTATTAAATTGCAAAAACAGTTAATTCTACAACAACTGAAAAACCAATAACCCTGACCACATCCTTACCTACAACTTCAACCCAACCTGCAACTCTACCCACACCAACCACAAGCTCACCCACAACAACAAGTTCAGCACCAACTACTTCCACAAGTTCACCCACAACAACAACTTCATCTCCGACGACAACCACAACCTCACCCACAACAACAACTTCAGCACCAACTACGACCACAAGCTCACCCACAACAATAACTTCAGCACCAACTACGACAACAAGCTCACCCACAACAACAACTTCAGCACCAACTACAACCAAAAGCGCACCCACAACAACAAGTTTAGCTCCAACTACAACCACAAGCTCACCCTCAACAACAAGTTCAGCACCAATTACGACCACAAGCTCACCCACAACAATAACTTCAGCTCCAACTACAACCACAAGCTCACCCACAACAACAACTTCAGCACCAACTACAACCACAAGCTCACCCACAACAACAACTTCAGCTCCAACTACAACCACAAGCTCACCACCAACAACAACTTCAGCACCAACTACAACCACAAGGTCACCCACAACAACAACTTCAGCTCCAACTACAACCACAAGCTCACCCACAACAATAACTTCAGCTCCTGCTACAACCACAAGCTCACCCACAACAACAACTTCAGCACCAACTACAACCACAAAATCACCCACAACAATAACTTCAGCTCCTAATTCAACCACAAGCTCACCCACAACAACAACTTCAGCTCCAACTACAACCACAAGCTCACCCACAACAACAACTTCAGCTCCAACTACAACCACAAGCTCACACACAACAACAACTTCAGCTCCAACTACAACCACAAAATCACCCACAACAACAACTTCAGCTCCAACTACAACCACAAGCTCACCCACAACAACAACTTCAGCTCCAACTACAACCACAAGCTCACCCACAACAACAACTTCAGCTCCAACTACAACCACAAGCTCACACACAACAACAACTTCAGCTCCAACTACAACCACAAGCTCACCCACAACAACAACTTCAGCTCCAACTACAACCACAAGCTCAGCCACAAGAACAACTTCAGCACCAACTACATCAACAAGCTCACCCACAACAACAACTTCAGCACCAACTACTTCCACAAGCTCACCCACAACATCAACTTCCCCACCAATTACATCAACAAGCTCACCCACAACAACAACTTCAGCACCAACTACTTCCACAAGCTCACCCACAACATCAACTTCCCCACCAGCTACAACCACAAGCTCACCCACAACAACAACTTCAGCTCCAACTACAACCACAAGCTCACCCACAACAACAACTTCAGCACCAACTACAACCACAAGCTCACCCACAACAACAACTTCACCTCCAACTAAAACCACAAGCTCACCCACAACAACAAGTTCAGCTCCTACTACAACCACAAGCTCACCCACAACAACAAGTTCAGCTCCAACTACAACCACAAGCTCACCCACAACAACAAGTTCAGCTCCAACTACAACCACAAGCTCACCCACAACAACAAGTTCAGCTCCAATTACAACCACAAGCTCACCCACAACAACAAGTTCAGCACCTACTACAACCACAAGCTCACCCACAACAACAAGTTCAGCACCAACTACAACCACAAGCTCACCCACAACAACAAGTTCAGCACCAACTACAACCACAAGCTCACCCACAACAACAAGTTCAGCACCAACTACAACCACAAGCTCACCCACAACAACAAGTTCAGCACCAACTACAACCACAAGCTCACCCACAACAACAAGTTCAGCACCAACTACAACCACAAGCTCACCCACAACAACAACTTCAGCTCCAACTACAACCACAAGCTCACCCACAACAACAACTTCACCTCCAACTAAAACCACAAGCTCACCCACAACAACAAGTTCAGCTCCTACTACAACCACAAGCTCACCCACAACAACAAGTTCAGCTCCAACTACAACCACAAGCTCACCCACAATAACAAGTTCAGCTCCAACTACAACCACAAGCTCACCCACAACAACAAGTTCAGCTCCAACTACAACCACAAGCTCACCCACAACAACAAGTTCAGCACCAACCACAACCACAAGCTCACCCACAACAACAAGTTCAGCTCCTACTACAACCACAAGCTCACCCACAACAACAAGTTCAGCACCAACTACAACCACAAGCTCACCCACAACAACAAGTTCAGCACCAACTACAACCACAAGCTCACCCACAACAACAAGTTCAGCACCAACTACAACCACAAGCTCACCCACCACAACAAGTTCAGCACCAACTACAACCACAAGCTCACCCACAACAACAAGTTCAGCACCAACTACAACCACAAGCTCACCCACAACAACAAGTTCATCTCCAACTACAACCACAAGCTCACCCACAACAACAAGTTCAGCTCCTACTACAACCCCAAGCTCACCCACAACAACAAGTTCAGCTCCAACTACAACCACAAGCTCACCCACAACAACAAGTTCAGCTCCTACTACAACCACAAGCTCACCCACAACAACAAGTTCAGCTCCTACTACAACCACAAGCTCACCCACAACAACGAGTTCAGCACCAACTACAATCACAAGCTCACCCACAACAACAAGTTCAGCACCAACTACAACCACAAGCTCACCCACAACAACAAGTTCAGCACCAACTACGACCACAAGCTCACCCACAACAACAAGTTCAGCACCAACTACGACCACAAGCTCACCCACAACAACAAGTTCGGCACCAACTACAATCACAAGCTCACCCACAACAAGTGCAGTTCCCACTATAACCACAAGCTCACCCACAACAGCTACTCCTGCACCCATAGAAACAACTTCATCACCCACATCAGCCACAAGCTCACCCGCAACAACAAGTTCAGCACCAACTACGACCACAAGCTCACCCACAACAACAAGTTCAGCACCAACTACAACCACAAGCTCACCCACAACAACAACTTTAGCTCCAACTACAACCACAAGCTCACCCACAACAACAACTTCAGCTCCAACTACAACCACAAGCTCACCCACAACAACAACTTCAGCACCAACTACAACCACAAGCTCAACCACAACAACAAGTTCAGCTCCAACTACGACCACAAGCTCACCCACAACAACAAGTTCAGCACCAACTACAACCACAAGCTCACCCACAACAACAAGTTCAGCACCAACTACAACCACAAGCTCACCCACAACAACAAGTTCAGCACCAACTACAACCACAAGCTCACCCAGAACAACAAGTTCAGCACCAACTACAACCACAAGCTCACCCACAACAACAAGTTCAGCACCAACTACAACCACAAGCTCACCCACAACAACAAGTTCAGCACCAACTACAACCACAAGCTCACCCAGAACAACAAGTTCAGCACCAACTACAACCACAAGCTCACCCAGAACAACAAGTTCAGCACCAACTACAACCACAAGCTCACCCACAACAACAAGTTCAGCACCAACTACCTCCACTAGCTCACCCACAACAACAAGTTCAGCACCAACTACAACCACAAGCTCACCCACAACAACAAGTTCAGCACCAACTACAACCACAAGCTCACCAACAACAACAAGTTCAGCTCCAACTACAACCACAAGCTCACCCACAACAACAAGTTTAGCACCAACTATCACCACAAGTTCAACCACAACAACAACTTCAGCACCAACTACGACCACAAGCTCACCGACAACAACAAGTTCAGCACCAACTACGACCACAAGCTCGCCCACAGCAACAAGTTCAGCACCAACTATCACCACTAGCTCACCCACAACAACAAGTTCAGCACCAACTACAATCACAAGCTCACCCACAACAACAATTTCAGTTCCCACTACATCCACAAGCTCACCCATAACAACAAGTCCAGCACCAACTACAACCACAAGCTCACCCACAACAACAAGTTCAGCACCAACTACAACCACAAGCTCACCCACAACAACAAGTTCAGCACCAACTACAACCACAAGCTCACCCACAACAACGAGTTCAGCTCCAACTACAACCACAAGCTCACCCACAACAACAAGTTCTGCACCAACTACAACCACAAGCTCAACCACAACAACAAGTTCAGCACCAACTACAATCACAAGCTCAACCACAACAACAAGTTCAGCACCAACTACAACCACAAGCTCAACCACAACAACAAGTTCAGCACCAACTACAATCACAAGCTCACCCACAACAACAAGTTCAGCACCAACTACAACCATTTCAGCTCCAACTACAACCACAAGATCACCCACAACAACAACTTCAGCACCAACTACAACCTCAAGCTCACCCACAACAACAACTTCAGCTCCAACTACAACCACAAGCTCACCCAACACAACAACTTCAGCTCCAACTACAACCACAAGCTCACCAACAACAACAAGTTCAGTTCCCACTACATCCACAAGCTCACCCACAACAACAAGTTCAGCACCAACTACAACCACAAGCTCACCCACAACAACAAGTTCCTCACCAACTACAACCACAAGCTCACCCATAACAACAAGTCCAGCACCAACTACAACCACAAGCTCACCCACAACAACAAGTTCAGTTCCCACTACATCCACAAGCTCACCCATAACAACAAGTCCAGCACTAACTACAACAACAAGCTCACCCACAACAACAAGTTCAGCACCAACTACAACCACAAGCTCACCCACAACAACAAGTTCAGCACCAACTATCACCACTAGCTCACCCACAACAACAAGTTCAGCACCAACTACAATCACAAGCTCACCCACAACAACAAGTTCAGTTCCCACTACATCCACAAGCTCACCCATAACAACAAGTCCAGCACCAACTACAACCACAAGCTCACCCACAACAACAAGTTCAGCACCAACTACAACCACAAGCTCACCCACAACAACAAGTTCAGCACCAACTACAACCACAAGCTCACCCACAACAACGAGTTCAGCTCCAACTACAACCACAAGCTCACCCACAACAACAAGTTCTGCACCAACTACAACCACAAGCTCAACCACAACAACAAGTTCAGCACCAACTACAATCACAAGCTCAACCACAACAACAAGTTCAGCACCAACTACAACCACAAGCTCAACCACAACAACAAGTTCAGCACCAACTACGACCACAAGCTCAACCACAACAACAAGTTCAGCTCCAACTACAACCACAAGCTCACCCACAAAAACAAGTTCAGCACCAACTACGACCACAAGCTCGCCCACAACAACAAGTTCAGCACCAACTATCACCACTAGCTCAACCAAAACAACAAGTTCAGCACCAACTACAATCACAAGCTCACCCACAACAACAAGTTCAGTTCCCACTACATCCACAAGCTCACCCATAACAACAAGTCCAGCACCAACTACAACCACAAGCTCACCCACAACAACAAGTTCAGCACCAACTACAACCACAAGCTCACCCACAACAACGAGTTCAGCTCCAACTACAACCACAAGCTCACCCACAACAACAAGTTCTGCACCAACTACAACCACAAGCTCACCCACAACAACAAGTTCAGCTCCAACTACAACCACAAGCTCACCGACAACAACAAGTTCAGCACCAACTACAACCACAAGCTCACCCACAACAACAAGTTCAGCACCAACTACGACCACAAGCTCAACCACAACAACAAGTTCAGCTACAACTACAACCACAAGCTCACCCACAACAACAAGTTCAGCACCAACTACGACCACAAGCTCAACCACAACAACAAGTTCAGCTCCAACTACAACCACAAGCTCACCCACAACAACAAGTTCAGCACCAACTACAACCACAAGCTCACCCACAACAACGAGTTCAGCTCCAACTACAACCACAAGCTCATCCACGAAAACAAGTTCAGCACCAACTACGACCACAAGCTCGCCCACAACAACAAGTTCAGCACCAACTATCACCACTAGCTCAACCAAAACAACAAGTTCAGCACCAACTACAATCACAAGCTCACCCACAACAACAAGTTCAGTTCCCACTACATCCACAAGCTCACCCATAACAACAAGTCCAGCACCAACTACAACCACAAGCTCACCCACAACAACAAGTTCAGCACCAACTACAACCACAAGCTCACCCACAACAACGAGTTCAGCTCCAACTACAACCACAAGCTCACCCACAACAACAAGTTCTGCACCAACTACAACCACAAGCTCACCCACAACAACAAGTTCAGCTCCAACTACAACCACAAGCTCACCCACAACAACAAGTTCAGCACCAACTACAATCACAAGCTCACCCACAACAACAAGTTCAGCTCCAACTACAACCACAAGCTCACCCACAACAACAAGTTCAGCACCAACTACGACCACTGGCTCACCCACAACAACAAGTTCAGCACCAACTACGACCACAAGCTCACCCACAACAACAACTTCAGCACCAACTACAACCACAAGCTCAACCACAACAACAAGTTCAGCCCCAACCACAAGCTCAACCACAACAACAAGTTCAGCACCAACTACAACCACAAGCTCACCAACAACAACAAGTTCAGTTCCCACTACATCCACAAGCTCACCCACAACAACAAGTTCAGCACCAACTACAACCACAAGCTCACCCACAACAACAAGTTCATCACCAACTACAACCACAAGCTCACCCATAACAACAAGTCCAGCACCAACTACAACCACAAGCTCACCCACAACAACAAGTTCAGTTCCCACTACATCCACAAGCTCACCCATAAAAACAAGTCCAGCACTAACTACAACAACAAGCTCACCCACAACAACAAGTTCAGCACCAACTACAACCACAAGCTCACCCACAACAACAAGTTCAGCACCAAATACAACCACAAGCTCACCCACAACAACGAGTTCAGCTCCAAATACAACCACAAGCTCACCCACAACAACAAGTTCTGCACCAACTACAACCACAAGCTCACCCACAACAACAAGTTCAGCTCCAACTACAACCACAAGCTCGCCCACAACAACAAGTTCAGCACCAACTACAATCACAAGCTCACCCACAACAACAAGTTCAGCACCAACTACGACCTCAAGCTCAACCACAACAACAAGTTCAGCTCCAACTACAACCACAAGCTCGCCCACAGCAACAAGTTCAGCACCAACTACGACCACAAGCTCGCCCACAGCAACAAGTTCAGCACCAACTATCACCACTAGCTCACCCACAACAACAAGTTCAGCACCAACTACAATCACAAGCTCACCCACAACAACAAGTTCAGTTCCCACTACATCCACAAGCTCACCCATAACAACAAGTCCAGCACCAACTACAACCACAAGCTCACCCACAACAACAAGTTCAGCACCAACTACAACCACAAGCTCACCCACAACAACAAGTTCAGCACCAACTACAACCACAAGCTCACCCACAACAACGAGTTCAGCTCCAACTACAACCACAAGCTCACCCACAACAACAAGTTCTGCACCAACTACAACCACAAGCTCAACCGCAACAACAAGTTCAGCACCAACTACAATCACAAGCTCAACCACAACAACAAGTTCAGCACCAACTACAACCACAAGCTCAACCACAACAACAAGTTCAGCACCAACTACAATCACAAGCTCACCCACAACAACAAGTTCAGCACCAACTACAACCACTTCAGCTCCAACTACAACCACAAGATCACCCACAACAACAACTTCAGCACCAACTACGACCACAAGCTCACCCACAACAACAACTTCAGCTCCAACTACAACCACAAGCTCACCCACAACAAAAACTTCAGCTCCAACTACAACCACAAGCTCACCCACAACAACAAGTTCAGCACCAACTACGACCACAAGCTCACCCACAACAACAAGTTCAGCACCAACTACGACCACAAGCTCACCCACAACAACAAGTCCAGCACTAACTACAACAACAAGCTCACCCACAACAACAAGTTCAGCACCAACTACAACCACAAGCTCACCCACAACAACAAGTTCAGCACCAACTACAACCACAAGCTCACCCACAACAACAAGTTCAGCTCCAACTACAACAACAAGCTCACCCACAACAACAAGTTCAGCTCCAACTACAACAACAAGCTCACCCACAACAACGAGTTCAGCACCAACTACAATCACAAGCTCACCCACAACAACAAGTTCAGCACCAACTACGACCACAAGCTCACCCACAACAACAAGTTCGGCACCAACTACAATCACAAGCTCACCCACAAAAAGTGCAGTTCCCACTACAACCACAAGCTCACCCACAACAGCTACTCCTGCACCCATAGAAACAACTTCATCACCCACATCAGCCACAAGCTCACCCACAACAACAAGTTCAGCACCAACTACGACCACAAGCTCACCCACAACAACAAGTTCAGCACCAACTACAACCACAAGCTCACCCACAACAACAACTTTAGCTCCAACTACAACCACAAGCTCAACCACAACAACAAGTTCAGCACCAACTACCACCACAAGCTCACCCAGAACAACAAGTTCAGCACCAACTACAACCACAAGCTCACCCATAACAACAAGTTCAGCACCAACTACCTCCACTAGCTCACCCACAACAACAAGTTCAGCACCAACTACAACCACAAGCTCACCCACAACAACAAGTTCAGCACCAACTACAACCACAAGCTCACCCACAACAACAAGTACAGCTCCAACTACAACCACAAGATCACCCACAACAACAACTTCAGCACCAACTACGCCCACAAGCTTACCCACAACAATAACTTCAGCTCCTACTACAACCACAAGCTCACCCACAACAATAACTTTAGCACCAACTACAACCACAAGCTCACCCATAACAACAAGTCCAGCACCAACTACAACCACAAGCTCACCCACAACAACAAGTTCAGTTCCCACTTCATCCACAAGCTCACCCACAACAACAAGTTCAGTTCCCACTTCATCCACAAGCTCACCCACAACAACAAGTTCAGCACCCACTACAACCACAAGCTCACCCACAACAACAAGTTCAGCACCAACTACAACCACAAGCTCACCCACAACAACAAGTTCAGCACCAACTACGACCACAAGCTCACCCACAACAACAAGTTCAGCACCAACTACAACCACAAGCTCACCCATAACAACAAGTCCAGCACCAACTACAACCACAAGCTCACCCACAACAACAAGTTCAGTTCCCACTTCATCCACAAGCTCACCCACAACAACAAGTTCAGCACCAACTACAACCACAAGCTCACCAACAACAACAAGTTCAGTTCCCACTACATCCACAAGCTCACCCACAACAACAAGTTCAGTACCAACTACAACCACAAGCTCACCCATAACAACAAGTCCAGCACCAACTACAACCACAAGCTCACCCACAACAACAAGTTCAGCACCAACTACAACCACAAGCTCACCCACAACAACGAGTTCAGCTACAACTACAACCACAAGCTCACCCACAACAACAAGTTCTGCACCAACTACAACCACAAGCTCACCCACAACAACAAGTTCAGCTCCAACTACAACCACAAGCTCACCCACAACAACAAGTTCAGCACCAACTACAATCACAAGCTCACCCACAACAACAAGTTCAGCACCAACTACGACCACAAGCTCAACCACAACAACAAGTTCAGCTCCAACTACAACCACAAGCTCACCCACAAAAACAAGTTCAGCACCAACTACGACCACAAGCTCGCCCACAACAACAAGTTCAGCACCAACTATCACCACTAGCTCAACCAAAACAACAAGTTCAGCACCAACTACAATCACAAGCTCACCCACAACAACAAGTTCAGTTCCCACTACATCCACAAGCTCACCCATAACAACAAGTCCAGCACCAACTACAACCACAAGCTCACCCACAACAACAAGTTCAGCACCAACTACAACCACAAGCTCACCCACAACAACGAGTTCAGCTCCAACTACAACCACAAGCTCACCCACAACAACAAGTTCTGCACCAACTACAACCACAAGCTCACCCACAACAACAAGTTCAGCTCCAACTACAACCACAAGCTCACCGACAACAACAAGTTCAGCACCAACTACAACCACAAGCTCACCCACAACAACAAGTTCAGCACCAACTACGACCACAAGCTCAACCACAACAACAAGTTCAGCTCCAACTACAACCACAAGCTCACCCACAACAACAAGTTCAGCACCAACTACGACCACAAGCTCGCCCACAACAACAAGTTCAGCACCAACTACAATCACAAGCTCACCCACAACAACAAGTTCAGCTCCAACTACAACCACAAGCTCACCCACAACAACAAGTTCAGCACCAACTACGACCACTGGCTCACCCACAACAACAAGTTCAGCACCAACTACGACCACAAGCTCACCCACAACAACAAGTTCAGCACCAACTACAACCACAAGCTCAACCACAACAACAAGTTCAGCACCAACCACAAGCTCAACCACAACAACAAGTTCAGCACCAACTACAATCACAAGCTCACCCACAACAACAAGTTCTGCACCAACTACAACCACTTCATCTTCCACTACAACCACAAGCTCACCCACAACAACTACATCTGATCCCACGACAACAGCTCCACCTAAATCTAAGACAACAGCATCAACAGCAACTCCCACTTCAACAACAGTTCCGCCGAAATTATTCAACGTCAAAGTTATAATTATTACACCTGAATTTTTTGATGATCAACTCTTAAACTCATCTTCAGTTGTCTTCAAAGATAGAGCACAGAAAATTAAAAAAGAGGTATGTTGGTTTGCAATCCCTTTTTAAGGAAAAGTTATCATTTATTATAACAATAGAATGCAGTAAAAAGTAATGTAAACTAGAACATACAAGTGTTTTCTATTGTTTTTTTTATGGCAATGGATCGATTCCAGGAATCAAACTTACAAATATATACTATAATCCAATGTAAGTCCTTTTGGATAAAATAAATAGATGTAAAATATAAAAACACAGAAATGTGCTCCTGATTGTTGATGTAATATCATGTTCTTTATCAAGAGACGACTGTCAATTCTTTCATTCCGTGGTGTTTTCTTCTATATAACGTGTGCCTTTGGTACAACTAACTATTGATCAATAAATGTTTTCTGCTTTTTTCAGTTTGAGCCACCCCTGAAAGCTAAATTTGCATTTTTCCATCAACTGATAGTTATTCGGTTCTTGTAAGTGTCTCATTTTCTTGCTTTTTTCTTCAAAGAACATTTCATTTCTGAAATACATGGATGTTTCTATTTGTAAACACTACTAATGGCAGGATTTGTCTTATTTGTGTAGTCGTGGATCAATTGGTGCAGAAATATTGACACAGTACACCAGCGAACCCCTTGATACTGACGTTGTACCAGTGTTTAAAACAACCAACACATCTTTTAATGTCACCAGTGCATACCGTAAGCATCACTCAAAGACCAACATCATAAAAGTCGTAAAAGTTTTTCTCTCGTAGTTATTGAAGTACTTATTGCAAACTTCATGTGCCAGCATATACAAATTTGCATACATTAAATTGTGAAGGGTAGTCAGTAATATAGCTCCAATAGATTTGGGAAGGGCATTTATATGTTATCAAAACCTGTAAATTGGAAAGTTTCTCCATGTGATGGGTTTCTCAAAGAATTCTGACCAGCAAAATTTAATTCTGTCAAGAATTTTATTATTATCAATATAATTTATATTTTCATTCTTGTTGACTATGTGCAATATCAATAAGTTTAACTTTTCATCCATCTAAATAGGAAAGTATATACTGTATATATAAACACATATGTACATCATGCAAATATATATGTTTTATTTATTTTTACGTTATTTTATAGTACATTTTATCGAACATTTATGGATTTGTTGTCGTTTGGCATATTTGGTAATTTAGTGATCATTTATTACTTAAATTTTAGAGTGAAAGTAAGTTATTTCAAATTGTATATTATTATATATTGTATTTTTCTAAGGAAAACTCATATTTATTTTCTTAATTATTATTTTGCAAAAACAGTTGTCACACCTACAACCACAAAACGTCCAACGACAACAACAACCACAAAACGTCCAACGACAACCACAAAACCTCCAACGACAACGACTACCACAAAACGTCCAACGACAACCACAAAACGTCCAACGACAACGACAACCACAAAACTTCCAACGACAACAACAACCACAAAACTTCCAACGACAACAACAACCACAAAACGTCCAACGACAACAACAACCACAAAACGTCCAACGACAACAACAACCACAAAACGTCCAACGACAACAACAACCACAAAACATCCAACGACAAGAACAACCACAAAACGTCCAGCAACAACCACAAAACTTCCAACAACAACCACAAAACGTCCACCAACAACTACTGCTCCACCACGACCTCCACCGAAAGTTACCATTGTGGCTATTATTTTACTTGAATATGATCCACAATTTGATAATCCAGGAAGTACTAAATTTACGAGGTTAGCAGCAACTATTGTGCAGTGGGTAAGTTTGAAATTTTTTTAGTTTTGTTGTTGTAACTGTAAAAAAAAGTGAACAAGAACGTTTCAAATGTTCTTGCATAATACAATTCGTAACATGCTTGGCCCCTTTCATGGGTTTCAAGCATTCGCGCCGTCAAGAATGACAGCAGCATATATGTTTTGACTAAAGCCTCACCCTCAGAAAGCGTTTGTAGTTGGCCATAAGATGACTTGTTGGTGGCACTGGACGATTTAAGACAGAGACCAGGCCTGGGTTTCCCCAAACCAACTTAACGCTACGTCATTCTTAAGTTATACCTTGAGACGACGGCGACTTATTCTTAAGAATGACGTAGTGATATGAAGGTATCGGGAAACCCAGCCCTGAGGTGTTCCTCCAAAAACCTGTATCATCTGTAAAATAGTAGTAATATTAAGTAGAAGAGCATTTCTTGTATAACCTCAAACTAAACTTTATTTTCTGCATACTGTTGGTATAATAATAATTACATTGATAATCTTGCATCGTTGGTTTAATATGTGTTGTACATTAAGAGGATGTCAAGTATAATCAACTTACATGATTTTTTTTGTTTTGTTTTAGTTGGAAGAACTCTATAGAAGAATCTATGGAAATCGTTTCTCGAAGATCATTGTTGTCGCCTTTAGGTCAGTTCATGATCTGCTTACTGCTTACTTAAAAGCATAGTTCAGCCCAAAATAAACATCTTTCAGGTTTGTTTCACACCTGTGTATGTTTCTTTATTCTGTTGAAAACAAAGATATTTGGAGGAATGTTAGCAACTGACCTTTGTGGGGCACCATCAACCACCATAAAAGAAAAAGTACCGTATACTTATGTTTTGTGCTGTTGAACACGAAAGAAGATATATGAAAGGATTCAGAAAATTGATCTGGGGCACCTTTGACCACCATTTTTTTGCTTTCTACTATGATAGTCAATGGCGCCCCCGAAATCTCAGTTGCTGACATTTTTCTAAATATCTTTCTTTGGGATCAACAGAACAAATAAATGTATATAGGTTTGTATCAACTTGAGATTAACAGAATGTTCGTTTTGGAGCGAACTATCCCTTTAAAATCACTCTGTATTAATGCATTTACAATCCATGTCAGTCAGTTTATTTGAAAAACTGTACTACAAATTCCACCTTGACACACAACATTTTCCTTCAAATATATGAAGAGTTTGGTTCCAAAATGACATAAGTTATAAAATAAACTTTTCAAAAATCATGTTTTGGAATGCACAATAACAAAAGAAGATTTTTTACATTTCTTAAAAACCAAACTCCTCATATACAGTATATATATATGCCTCAGAACGTCTTGCAGTGGCGAGACCAACAGATTAAATTCTGATTCTGCTTGTTTCCAGACGTGTTGTCAGATCCCGGATGGGAGCCAACGTGGAGGCGGAGATTGATGTAGTGTTCAATGAAACCGCACCTCAATCACTCCCTGTCAATGCTGAGATTGTGGAAGCGCTAAAAGAAGCATCTAAAAATCCCACCTTCCAATCAAACCTCCCCCTCCTTGAAAGCTCCATTACTGTGATCAGTAAGTTTGCTTCATGGTTGTCTTGTTGTGATCCGTTCAATTCGACTTTTCTCCAGCCACATCTGTTCTGATGGCGGTTCTAGACTACTGTGACTGGGGGGCCAGGCAGGGGCAACTTATGCTTTCAGGGGGAACACTAACATTTGTTGTCATGATTCTTTTTCAGTAATTTTTCATTTGAAACCAAATTCAGCTAAAAAATTATCTGTTTTGGTGAAAAATCATTCCAGATTTAGGGGTTCCAGTGGGGTGGCCAAGTGTGCTACGCCATCAGTAGGGGGGGCCCCTAGAACCGCCCTGTTTATTCACATTGTTATTTTTGCATTTGTGTGTCTATAGGAGACCTGCAGAAAATCCCTGTGACCTTCTTGACCAATGGCACGTTTGTGCCAGACCTCTTAAATGCAGCTTCAAATCCATTTCTAGACAGGGCTTCGATGATTAAAGTCTGGGTAAGAACGAAGTGTTCAGATGGCGATTTGGCAAAACATACCATATAATTTTTATGAGTATTTATTTGGTACTGGAAATAAATAACTTGTTTTCTTTGTTTTAGCTTGAACCTTTCTTCATCTCAGATTATCGGTCATCATTCAGTGTTTTATATATGACCAACTTCAGGTATGCACATGCATGTTTGTTTCTCTGTCTGTCTATTCCCATGGGGACGTCTGTCTGTTTAAAAAGCCTAAAGTAACAAACCATTTTTTATAATTTCGTCAAGCCAACACTCAAGTTTGTCTGGATTCACTTGTCTTGTTACTGTATGTTGTTGTTGTTTACTCTAATATAGCTCTAAGATTCAAAATCTTGTTTGTCTCAAACCCCAGTTCCTACTCAAGTGGTGTCAAAGCAGTCATCTTCCCCACCATCAAAAACGCCATGATTCTCAATTTCCCATCAAACACCACTCTACCCATTGACACCCGAATCGTGAACACTCTACTCCAAGCTGCAAACAACAATTCACTGCCCTTCAAAATCTTCCCTTATTCAATCGTAGTCAACGGCATAGGTAAGGGACTCAGTCTGCAGTTTTATTTCGCTTGACCATAGTGCTCTCCTACAGTATTGCACATTAACAGTGACTGCTAAAATACGAAACTGAGTGTGGCTTTTTCTTTTCTTTGTAAAACAGCGTACTCCTCAGCTGAAGTGATCAGCCGCACCAGCGTACTGACGGCTTCCATCCTGGTGGTTTTGTCTCTTCTGGTCACACGCTTTGACTGATTATGGTCCAACGTGTGCCCTGTGATGTTTGTTATTTTTCTAGTTGTATGTCCTTTCATCTAAATTATTTCGGGGAAAAGGCTGTGCCGCTTCAACATACCTGTCGCTCTGGAATGGAAAGCCCCCTCCTTTAAAACCCAACGGAACAGTGGCCATCGTGACCTCTGAAAACATCTCAGACAGACCAGTTTCTTTAGCTTAACATCTGCAGAAAAGCTTTGAAAAAACGACTGTCACGGGACATGAAAAACACCCACAGATAAGATGATGGGTAATGAAAACTGGACTGCACTTGAAATTCCACTTGACAGCCGATCATTTGTTAAAGTCATCACGTGATGGTGTCTATAGAGTTCTGTTTCGGCTCCTGCATGTTTCTGCCCTTTTAAATAGAAATGTAAACACCAGCATTTCTTCTGAATCCTTCATTCATGGCAATTGGACGTCTTTTGTGCCAAAACTCGAAGCGTGAAAATATCAACAAAGATAAGCTCTGGACTGTGTCTGTTTTACATATGTGACGAAACAAACAGTCATTGTTGAATTTAAGTAAATATCAGTGAGTGTTGATCTTATTATATAATAACCTCTTCTTCCAAATGTATTGTGTATAATATTGTTCACGCTGGATGTGGTTTTACAATGTTAAGGGTTCCAAAGTAGAGACCCTGAAGTATTTATTCTTTTTGTTTTAGGTTGAACAATACATCTTCTTTATTTTAATGTATGAAATTCTGTAACATTGTATATAGAAAATATTTATAGTAATATATAAATCCCTTCTCTTGACAACATATTTAAGCACATGTTATTGATGTAAGCGTTTGAAGCAAATAAAACACATTGATTAACTCCTGGTTTGTGTTAAAGGGATAGTGAGATTTGATAGAGATATACAGTCTTTCTTTAGTGGGACACAAAAGAAGATATTTTGAGAAATGTCTCGGTGGTTTTGTGTTCATATGATGAAAATCAATGGAGTTAGGTGTTGTTTGAACACTCTTCAGATGATCTTCTTTTGTATTCGGCAGAAGAAACGTTTGAATGATGAAAGAATGAATGATCGCTTAATTTGGGAACTGTCTCTTTAACAGCTGGAAATAAGCATTTTTCTCTTTTGGCAAAAGGATGCAAAATTAATAAAGTGTCCTTTAATTTGTTGTGTATGGTGCAGGTAGCGTGCGACGAAAGTCTATTGCTAGTTGAGTGGGAGTTCATAGCAGTATTACATTAGGTTGAATGTCTCCACAAAAAGAATACATTCAACCAAACCTGATGTAACTGTAAACATCATTTGTCCCGTAGCCTAACCACATTTGTGCTTGGGAGGGCACTAAACATAGAGCTGTGGCGCTGGATGATGTCACATGCTAATTAACATATACGTGACGTCATCACGTAGATGTGCGTCTTTAGCTTCTACTCTCTGAATTTGAATACAGATTACTGCCGTTTTCACTTACGCATTTTATGTTTCTGAAGTCATTTCTGATTTATAACCGCAACAACGTCTGCAGTGGTGTAAAGTATCAAATTACAAATACCCAAATAACTTTTATTGAGTGGGTTTTTTTTAAGGAAATATACTTTTTAAAGCAGTTTCAAAACAGTGTGCGGTACTTTTTAAAGCAGTTTCAAAACAGTGTGCGGTACTTTTTAAAGCAGTTTCAAAACAGTGTGCGGTACTTTTTAAAGCAGTTTCAAAACAGTGTACAGTACTTTTTAGTGTTGAATAGGCACTTTTACTGTGCTATTTTCCCTTCACCTTTCCTTCAATTTTCATGCGATTGCCTAAGGAGAATAATCAGTCCCGTCACTTGACCCCTTCCACTCAAAAAACGCATAGAAAACTTGCGTCACACAGATTTCAAGACATCTGCCCCTGTCATGAGGTATCGAGTCCCCCTTGAATTCGGTACCCTTTAGGACCCCGACTGGTACAAAACTAAAAAATTGTTTTGAATGTTCGGTAAGTGCTAGGACTAGCTTTTTTTCACAAGCACTAGAAAGCCATGTGTTGATACGTAAGCTAACTAAAACAGTAAGAACGAGATTTTTTTATTTCACTACCTATAGCTTTATATACATTAGGGCTGTGCAATTAATCGAAATCGCAAAACAATCGCGATTTGAGACCAGGCGATTTGAGAGTTCACTCAGCACACGGCGCAAATTACCAGAAAGCAGGAGAATAAAAGTGGGAAGACTGAATAGGCGAACGGGAGGAAAGAACTTCAAATTTGGAACCATGTCAGAATAAAAATGATTGGTGCCAAAAAGAAATTCAACATTTGGGAGTATTTTTGATTCAGGAGAGAGGATGTGTCAGAGAGCAAAGGTAATTTGTAAGACCTGTGAATTGATTATTGCAACGAAACGGGGCAATCCAACAAACCTGTTGAATAAAAAACTGTATTATCAACAAAAGCAGACCTCTAAACCTGCCTGAACTGACTAAACAAGTATCCATCGTTCAAGCATTTGCACGCGTCATGCCATATGAGAAAGGATCAAAACGGCAAAAAGAAATTACCGATGCGATCACATATGCAAAGACATGATGCCTGCGTACATCTTCAGTACAGACAGCTTCCGAAGACTTATGCAAACACCTGTGTTCGGCAAAGGTTATACCCAAAGCTTGAGGCTGTCTCCGCTAGCGGCTCCGGCAGCTCCCATGTCTCACCTCTCTCCCTCAACCCTGCCACCCCATTACGCTGGCTACAGCTAGGCAGATGCTCCTACCACCCAATGCTTTGGCTCTGGAACTCCCCCCTCCATCAACAGCATATGGAAACAGATCCTCGCTGGTGCAGACATAAATCTTTTATTACTCCTCTCACCATTGTCACCGCCCTAATCAGACAGACAGATCCCGTGGGGCAATTTATCAGTCACCTAAAAAAACACGGCACAACACACATTTTAACATTTTCCGAATTCACCATTGCCTTCTCTCGCTTCTCCGACATCATATGCACCGCTTGCCCGCACAGGAGACGCAAACTGAGCAATTACCTCACCTTAATCGCTGAGCTCACATTATCAGACGGAGGTTCCCACATCTATACAAATCACAGATTGTTTTCCGCCAAGTGTACAATTCGTGTGGCTCAGTGGAACCAGTGTCCCTATTGGGGGGCACTTGACACCTGAGCTACACATCCAAGTTTATCTAGGCTGCCTTAACATCACATGCGCAGTCTGCGGCTCAGTCACACATGAGCCCCCTCATCATTCAATCAATCCAATCCAAACCATCATCGAACCAACTTGCCCCAGATCCACCAGCTACGTGCCGCACCTCGCAATCCCATCCAGCTCTTCTCCCCGCTCCAACTACACCAGCCACCAACGCCCACACTTTAAAACCAGCAAATGCACCAGACAGCGCTGCCGTTACATCCACAGTTGCAGTTAATGTGGCGGAGCCCATGCCCTCCTCATTGGCCCTGTCAAGAAATCCTTAATAAAAAACAAACACCAATACTCCTGTCAATATTTCTTGTTTGTCTCAAGAGTTAGCACCACACCCCGAAACAGATTTCACCAACTACCTCATGTCCGGCCTCTCGCACGGTTTTAACCCAGGCATCAAACCCACCCCTTCTCTCAGCCTGATCAGTCCTATTCTTCAGTCTGCGCTCGCCGAACCCGACAACGTCGACACGTTAATAAAAAAGGAAGTCAATGCGAGCTTTATCATCGGCCCATTTTCCGCCCCACTGTTCACCTCATTCCACGTGAGCCCAATCGGAAGAGCCACCAAAACATCTTCCATCCGTGCATTCTTCTTCCTTCCATCAATTTTCTCTTTCCATTCGAAGAGTACTCTTTTATCTATCAAGATATTGACCAAGCCATAACGCCAATTAAAAACGCCGGTTGGCCAAAGTGGATATTGCTTCAGCCTTTAAATTGATTCCAATCCATCCCTATTTTTGGCATTTATTTTCCATAAGCTGGCGCAACAAAATCTATTTTTCGGTAAGATTGACTTTCGGCTTCAGAAGTAGCCCTAAATCTTTCGACATGTTGTCAGAGGCCATCAGCTGGATTCTTTTCAACAACTACGCAATTCAACAAATCTTGCCCCCCGACGCCATCACACCCGCAAAAAAAACAGTTATCTTCTGAATAGCATCAATGACATCAGAAACATTGTATACATGATGGTCTTTCCTGGCTGGTGGCATTCTGAAAAAAAAACGTTAATTACTTTATAGACCAATAAATGTCAAAGAAGTTAACAAATTCCAGAGGATTTAGACATTCCACATTATTCACACAATGCTGTCTGGCTAGATAATTGTGCCTTAATTGCTCTTCTAATAGCCTCACATTCCAGAACATTATCACCTGGCCTTCATGCAGCACAAAGATATTTCGGTCAAACAAGGGTAAAAAAATAAGGAGCATAAAGATACTGGTAGTTTTTTTAAATTGCTACACAGATACTTCCAAACTATTTCATCCCTAATTCAATTTGAACCTTTTTTTACTTTTTTTACATTTTAATTGAATCTATTACCCCTGTGACCCAATGATGTAAATTTCAACACTGACATCATAAGCTCAAAATCTAATACAATCTACACTTTCAGCTGTTCTACAATATTTGCATAAGTGTAAAAACATCCCTTACATGCCTATGAAGAGTGGCCATGATGTGCGATGCAAGGACCTTTAGATCAGAGGTTTAGTTTCTCAAACTGTGTATTGCTAGCCGTGAAAGCACAATAAATATCTGTATTTTTTTGTATACAATTTTTACTTAACACATTACTCCATGATAGTGTTCATATTCGTCAACGACTACTTTCCCAGGACAAAGACGAGACGAAAAGTAAGGCAATTAAACAACACCTAAAACTGTATCAGCACGCAATATCGTTGACGAAAAATGATGAGACTAAAATGTAGCTATAAAAATAAAAACTTACCCAAAACCTGGTGCAGGCATCAGAAGGTTGGATGTCTATGAATAGGCCTTTGCACTAATCAGACTTCAGGGGAAATACTTGAAGCTATGAAGTTGAGTAAACTATGCAAATTATTTGACATTCTATTGATTTGTGCTTATTGGTGAAATAGATAATTATAATGAAACATAAAAACAAATTTCTCTAACAATAACTTCTCAAACAATAACAATCACGTGACTATAATTTTTGGTAAAATACCCATTTTAACTATTATATAAGTTTGACTAAAACCAAACGAAAATACATAGACATTCAGGCGACTAAACTGGACTGAACAAAAACTGGACAAGGATGACCAAAATGAAAAAAATGAAAAAGTGTGCACTTCAGTTTAACACTAAAATAAAACAGCTGTCAAAATGAACACTTCTCCAGGACTTATTTTCAAAACCAATGGACACCCACACATCAGCTCTGAGAGCTTGAAGCTGTCTAATATTTTTCATCATGCTCACTTCCACTTACTTTTGGCCGTCTGTATATGACATGATTTAAAAAATGTATCAAAAGTTTCGGTATCACTATCGATACATTATCGAAAAATAAAGTATTGCGAACGTTTCATGTAGCGATATTTTTGCACAGCCCTAGTAAAACTATAGTGAGAGTTCAGCCCTCTAGAGTGAGGACACTGACCTGTCGCCACCTACTGGTGATTTATGTGTCATATCTAAAAGTTAATTTTTAAATGTCTATATTTTAATTGCTGTTAAATTCATGCATTTGTGATTGCAGATTTGATGATTCTTTTTTAAATAATTATTATCTGTATTATTCATTGACTGCTAAAACCATTTAATTGTTTCCTTTGATGTCTGTTTAAAAGCTAAATCTTAACATTTTTGTAATTGTCATTTTGATTTATTTTACTTAAAGCTGCGGTGCCCTCACTGGGTTCACACACCATCAACCATCATGGGCGCCCAAAAAAGGGAAAAATCACAATAGGGCCATGTGGGGTTTTCCGTCCCGCTTTTGTGTTGTAGCCTACCGCAAAACACTTTTTATTGAGAAAATGTCCCGGATGGTTGGTTTTTAATTGACACAATAAGAAACACGTTCTTTAACCCGAACATGTTTATTAAACTATTTAACAGCCCTTATGGCAAACTGAATTAGCTTTTAATCATTTTTAGGATATTACATTTTGATATTAAAATAGCAATTGTAACTTGTAGAATTTTTTTTCTTGATATCAAGAATGGTAATTTGAACTAGTAAAATGATGTGCCTCGTTGAACAATAATACACTTTAAAAGAGAAACTCTCATACATGTTATGTTCGTACTTTATTCCTTTCTTTTTTTTTGCTATCTACGCCTCAAATTGTGTTGTAGTTCGAATGGACTAAAAACTAATTATTTTTATAAGCTAAAAAATTTTTAAAAACGGTTTTCATTTGGTTATTCTGTCACAGTTTGGTGTCCCACAGTGGGTGGCTTTATGAACTGTATCGTAAAACGGAAGCTTCTCGCCCCTTGTGTAACGGAGGCCATGAAGAGAGAGCTGGCGAATAAACCTCTCTCTGGTGACAATAACTAGCGACTGTGGTCTATCGCCTCATCGTTAGAGTGCCTGTCTCACGTGATGGATTAATGCAGGTTCGAGGCCCGCACGGAGTCGGGCGAATAGGGACACTTGACGTTGATGTTCCCTGATACTGAAGAAAAGCAAAACAATTGTTATCTACATGAGTATTTAGAGTGAGGATGAATACATGGATTATATTTCAAACACTTATGTCTATCATATTTATTTGAATATTGGTTGAACATAACTCAAGGAGAACAATCACAAGCGTTATTACATGGATCAGTGTCCAGTTGCAGGTTTAATGGAAATGATAAGGATCGAGTGCATGTACAACTCATGAACCCTCAAACTCAGAGGGTAAAAAACAGTGAAGGATTGTGGGGAATAAATCTTTCAGGTCAGGTCGCTCAATGAAGTGCACTAAATAAGAGACACAGTTTAAGTTAGTTACAGAGATTGACTGCTTGAACAGCATCATGGGAGTGAGCGGCACTGTTTATAAACGGTGTCACCAGAGAAGCTCTTGTTGGATGAGATAACAGAATCATTATTATTTCACATTAACTATACAACCTCATTATAAAGTGTAATGCATGAAAATGTTTGTTGATGCATGTAAATGGAGATTAATAACATCCATCAACACACATCAACAGACGTTTTCATGTGTAACACTTTAAAATGAAGCTTTATAGTTAAATGTGAAATACTAATCATATTTACCTTTGCATTCATACAAGCGTTTTTGATGTTGGTTAAAATCACTTTGAATAGTTTAGACATTGGTTAAACGGGCATTAAGTTGTTCAAACGAACATACTGTTGAACAAACATAAGTAAAGACAAGTCTGTTAATAAATGAATGTTGACTTTGATAATTACGTTTAACATTTGTTTTAAAAGACAGTGAATTTTGAACTTGAAACATTTTTGGATTCTGGTTAAACTGGATCACAAGTAAAAAAGCAGGTTTCGGTTCACACTTGAAGGGTTAGTGACTGGTAGCATTGTTCGCACATCAACAACAAAAGGCTTGTAGAAAGGGGATAATATGTACCATTAACATACATATATGTTTTGGTACCACTATGTTCCTTTGAGGTCGTATACTGTACGTAGATGATTGGCGTTAATGATGATCAAAGCAGTCATCTGTGTTCACAAAACATTCTGGCAAAGAGGTCCAGCCCACCAGTTTAAAATCACCCACTTTTATTTGTAGTAATAATTTATGTGGAGTGGATAGAAGAAGGATGCTCAAATGAGCTTTGACTTGACACACATTTGCTGTGTCGAGTCAGTTAAATGCACCAGCAGACTTGCTTGCCAACACAATGCACAACCTTACGAGAGGCTGCGTTTTGATCGTTCCTTGTGTTTCCTTGTGTATTAAAACATCCTCATATTTTTGTAACTATAGAGAAAAATGGAATGTGTCTGTTTATGTAAATCAACTGTCAGTGTTGTGCTCAGATCGGATGCGCTTATGTGCTACTGTACCCGAGCATGGCGGCTACATATGCTGTTTATTCAAAAAGTGCAATTATTCCAAGCGTTCCGAGGCCAAAGGACAGACCCGCAAGCGTTCCACTTCTCCGTCTGTCATAAAACTCTGATCTGGACCAACAGAATAAAAAAATGGCCGCCAGTGTTTGAACCGCTACGTCAGCGTCGACAAAGAAATTGATGCAGGCTTGTTCAACTTAACACTGCGCCACAAGAACCGACAGGCTTATGACATCAAAATGAGAAAAAAAAAATTATTAGTTTGCTTTTAAATCGTTCTCGTACTACTTTGATGTCGTTTCTTGCAGCGCCGCATGAAGTCGAACAGGCCTATTGGCTCTCGTGTGTCTTGTGGCTAGTTGTCTCAATACGCTAGCTTCCGTCATGAAACGTCATCAGGTGTCCCGCTCCGATTGGAAGTTCAAGGTTAGTGTGTGATGCACTTTCATTTAACACGACTGGCAGCATTCCTGGACTACGATCGTAAGCAAGATGTTTTGGGTATTGTTTTATGTCAGTGTGTGCAATAAATACCTGTGTCTTGACATCTATTTCCTCGTTTCATGTTTATATTGTTGAAAGTTTTAGGTTTACAGTAAGAGTGGGGTTGGGTGCACTTGAATGTCTATTTAAGTACATATGTTAAGTATTTATAAAATCGTTTCAGAGGCAGATCATGACACTGACAGGAATTCTCTTGCGGACCAAAACAGTTATTTTCTTTAGCGCCCTTAGCAGACTTTTGTGTCTCAAAACTGTAGCACTATGTACCTGATGGTACGTATTTTGTGGTGCTGCAAAAAGTGTACAGTGATCCGTATTGGAGTTGCTAGCATCACGTCAACTACTGAATTACAGGAAAGCCATACATACAGTATATACACACTTACAGACATACATTATGTCCATAAACAACTGTGCTAATAGTATAGTTTGTTAAGTGTACTTAAGTGTCGTCTGAAGGACAGTATAACTGTATTTGCTCTATACTAAACTCAGTGTTTAAATGGAGATGTAGCCTACTCTGTAAAAGTACTATGAAATAATTGAAGTATCCTTGACTTGAAGTTGTATTTATTCTCTTAATAGACTAGTCTATTGAATAGTTATTCACATAGTTTGACACACCATCTCATAAATCTCCGTTCAAGTTTTTATAGTAACACATTCAGCTTTGAGAGGAATAGTTTAGAGTAAATCAAACTTTAAAAAATATTGTATTTCATTCTACTACAATAGTCTATTCTTATGTTTTACTTGTACGTACATAAATAGCTTTACTTTTTATATCTTTATCTTCTGTGTATTGTATTATATTTCTTAATTTTGTGTACCCTTATGTAAACCATTTGTGAACCGTATTCTATTGTGTTATGGTCTGTGTACCGGATGCTCCTGTCACCTAAACAAATATTTTGTATGTGCAAGCATGCTTGGCAATAAAGCTCTTTCTAATTCTGATTAATCTTACTCAAAGTAGATTTAAAATATGACAAATGTGACCCTGGACGACAAAACCAGTCTTAAGGAAACATTTTTTTGAAAATGAGATTTTTACGTAAACATTCTATTGATTATGGGTTGTTCGGCTATGGCAATAAATGGCGGAGATACAAAATCTCAGGAATCTGAGAGTGCGAAAAAAAGGAAATATTGAGAACATCGCCTTTGAAGTCGTTAATCAGCGGCTTTCAGTTTTGATTTTTTTTAGGGTTGGACATTTTTTAGACATCTTCATGGAACATAATCTTTACTTCATATTCTCATGATTTTTGGTATGAAAGAAAAATCAATAATTTTGACCCACACTATGTATTTTTGACTTTAACTTTAAATGGTCCTGTGCTACTAATACTGGTTTTGTGATCCAGACTCAAAAATGATAATGAAATATGAACCTAGTGATATTCTGAAAGTACAAAAACAACATATAAGTAAGTTATTTTACACATAAGTATTAATGAAATGACGCACTGTCAAGTTTCCTACAAGTACACTGATACATAGACATCTACTGTAACTAGGCTTGAGCATACTTATTTTGTAAGGGTTTTACAAAGTCAACACTTGTTTTCTTACACAGATTTCGATAAGCAGAGAAGTCAATGCGTCACTACAGTTCCTGGTTCACATTCTGAAAGAAACAAATGTCTACTAGATCAAGGAACTAGGAAACAACCCTGCTGTGGAAAAACCCATCAGGTGCAAATCATAATAACAAAAGAATAAACTCAATAGCTCCAAGATTGCATCTATTGCATTTACATTATCACATTTGGCGGATGCTTTTATCCAAAGCGACTTACTCAACTCAACTCAACTTTATAGCGCTTTTCACAATTTTCATTGTTATAAAGCAGCTGTGGACTTGCATTGTATTATCCTATGCATTTATACATAGGTATTTGGAATTCCCTGGGACTGAACCCACAAACTTTCGTTATTAACACAATGCTCTTACCACTGAGATACAGGAAATCTATTGGCTGGCAAAAGCATTCCTTTTCTCCATGCGCTGGTATTTTAAGATGGTGTATAATTTGTTTACAAAACAAAACTTTATAGCTTGTCCTATAGCCAGTGTGTCAAAAACAAATGAAAAGCAGCACAAGAGTAGCTGTCATGCAGTGTAGATGGTGATATTCCTTCCGCGAGGAATCTGCATCATCTGGTGCTGTGGTCACGAAACCCATTTATTAGACGACGGCTTCATCGCACCAGAGGTTTAATGATATCAAGTTTTCTGTCTGGTGAAGGATCCAAGGCATCAGCAGTCAGTGCTCCACTTGGAATCTTTACAAGCTGCACCAATAGAACCGAACATGGGGTGGGTGATGAAGTCCGTTTTTTATGGAGTTTAAGGCTCAGGGAAGGCCTAACACCATGACACAGCCAGAAAATGGGCCGACAGTTCATTGATGGTGAAATTGAAAAACGGCTTCATGACAAACGCTTCATTTTCCCCCAATTATTTCCCCACTTGATTTGGAAAAAATGACAATATGATTTTTCGGTGTAAGTTTCTGTAAAGAACATCCTCAAATGTGTGACGATTCAATTATTTGCAGTAATTGTACACACCTTTCTCTGATTAAACTGCATATCTAAGGAGGAATGTATTGTTGTGTAAGTAGGCATGTCTACTTGGTTGCTAACAGGAATGTTTTTGAAAAGAACAAGCACTTAGAAATGACAACAATGTGCTTTTTGTGCACGTCACATGAGCACTCAGAGCAAATAAATAAACAGAGCTATTGAATTCCATCAAGTTGAGAAGAACGAGACTTGGCCGACTGTACTCACAGAACATCTCCAGCGTTCTTTATCCCACTGAGCATCCAAACATCACGTATGGGTGAGTTTATTTTACTTTATAATGTGTAAGGCCAACTGAAATTAAACAACACACCTTTTTTAGATTCATCGGTTTTAAGCTGCTGGTTTGTCAACCTGTTTTTGTTGTTTTTTATTTGATTGAGATTCAGTGACTGAGAGCCTTTAATGTCATATACAGCTTGAAATGAGTAAACCGTCGTCCAAGCAAAAGTGCTATATGAATTAAAACAAGGCATACACATAACTTTACATAATTCGCTGATCTTAAATAGACTAAAGAATTAAAAACAAAAAGTTGAAAAGTTACAATTCAGCACCTTTAAAATGCAATAATTAAATCTGATATATCAATTTGTGTTACACAGTTTTACAATAACAATGGATATTATTGGGTAATTTTAAACATTAATAAATTGTCTGCTTCCATAAATGAAGTAGAGGTAAACAATTTATAGAGCCTTGACTTACTTGGTGCTCCTCTGTGATAGCATGCATTCTTTGCACATGAAAAACAATGTTCGACAAATTAAATTAAACAATATTCAATAAACGAAAAACAACATCATCCTTCAGCCTTGTTATCCTCCTTTTAACCAAACATCATCCAACACACAAACGTTTCAGTGAATTCATCATACAATATGGCCTTTATCTACTCACGCTCACTTCTCTTTAGGTGTTAGAACTGGTTTTCATTTGGCTGTGAATACGGTTTCTATCAGTCCTTTTTTTAAGGTTCCGTCACAATCATGAAAAGAATATGTTCTGAATAAAACTCAAAGATTAGATCTTGTCAGGACCTTAATTGTTTCTCGAGGACTTGAATAAGATGAAAAGGGGTGCACGTTTTTCCTTACGTCTTAATGTCTCTTGGCTGTGCTTTGGTGTGCTGAAGCCCTGCAAATATCTTTTTGTATCACTGTTAATGCCAAAAATGACTCATCAATTCTGTTTATTTCCCTATACAGGTGTTTATTTTACATCTACCAAGATGACAAGCACAGCATTTATAGTTGCATTGGCTATTTTAGCAGGTCAGTGACTTCTTGTTTTTGAGTATTCTTTTACTTATTAACTTTAGGTGCACAAACTACCTCTATTATTAATGCTTGCTTTACAATCAACAATGCATTGTACTGGGTCTCCTAATGCTTTAATGTTTTTAAGGCTTGTGTAGCCTCACAATTACTCAAATGTAACTTTTGTTAGAAAATTATATTTATTCTACACAAATAATTGCTTAAATCACCATTCAAAACTTTGTGATTTTATTTAAATACCACCTGGTTATTTATTTAAACAACTTACAGCACAATTTACACATGATGCAACAGCGACGGCGCTATCAGCTTCAAGCGGCTCAACAGTGGCGGCCCAATCAGCTTCAAGCACCTCAACAGTGACAGAACAATCAGCTTCAAGCGGTTCAACAGTGACGGCGCAATCAGCTTCAAGCGACTCAACAGTGACGGAACAATCAGCTTCAAGCGGTTCAACAGTGACGGAACAATCAGCTTCAAGCGGTTCAACAGTGACGGAACAATCAGCTTCAAGCGACTCAACAGTGACGGAACAATCAGCTTCAAGCGGTTCAAGAGTGACGGAACAATCAGCTTCAAGCGGTTCAACAGTGATGGAACAATCAGCTTCAAGCGACTCAACAGTGACGGCACAATCACCTTCAAGCGACTCAACAGTGAAGGCACAGTCAGCTTCAAGCGACTCAACAGTGACGGAACAATCAGCTTCAAGCGGTTCAACAGTGACAGCGCAATCAGATTCAAGTAGCCCAACAGTGACGGCACAATCAGATTCAAGTAGCCCAACAGTGACGGCACAATCACCTTCAAGCGGTTCAACAGTGACGGCGCAATCAGCTTCAAGCAGCCCAACAGTGACGGCGCAATCAGCTTCAAGCGACTCAACAGTGACGGAACAATCAGCTTCAAGTGGCTCAACAGTGACGGCACAATCAGCTTCAAGCGACTCAACAGTGACGGAACAATCAGCTTCAAGCGGTTCAACAGTGACGGCGCAATCAGATTCAAGCAGCCCAACAGTGACGGCACAATCACCTTCAAGCGGTTCAACAGTGACGGAACAATCAGCTTCAAGCGACTCAACAGTGACGGCACAATCACATTCAAGCGACTCAACAGTGACGGCACAATCACCTTCAAGCGACTCAACAGTGACGGCACAGTCAGCTTCAAGTGGCTCAACAGTGACGGCGCAGTTAGCTTCAAGCGACTCAACAGTGACGGCACAATCACCTTCAAGCGACTCAACAGTGACGGCACAGTCAGCTTCAAGTGGCTCAACAGTGACGGCGCAGTCAGCTTCAAGCGACTCAACAGTGACGGAACAATCAGCTTCAAGCGGTTCAACAGTGACAGCGCAATCAGATTCAAGTAGCCCAACAGTGACGGCACAATCACCTTCAAGCGGTTCAACAGTGACGGCGCAATCAGCTTCAAGCAGCCCAACAGTGACGGCACAATCAGCTTCAAGCGACTCAACAGTGACGGAACAATCAGCTTCAAGCGACTCAACAGTGACGGCGCAATCAGCTTCAAGCAGCCCAACAGTGACGGCACAATCAGCTTCAAGCGACTCAACAGTGACGGAACAATCAGCTTCAAGCGGTTCAACAGTGACGGCGCAATCAGATTCAAGCAGCCCAACAGTGACGGCACAATCACCTTCAAGCGGTTCAACAGTGACGGAACAATCAGCTTCAAGCGACTCAACAGTGACGGCACAATCACCTTCAAGCGACTCAACAGTGACGGCACAATCACCTTCAAGCGACTCAACAGTGACGGCACAATCACCTTCAAGCGACTCAACAATGACGGCTCAGTCAGCTTCAAGTGGCTCAACAGTGACGGCGCAGTCAGCTTCAAGCGACTCAACAGTGACGGCACAATCACCTTCAAGCGACTCAACAGTAACGGCACAGTCAGCTTCAAGCGACTCAACAGTGACGGAACAATCAGCTTCAAGCGGTTCAACAGTGACAGCGCAATCAGATTCAAGTAGCCCAACAGTGACGGCACAATCAGATTCAAGTAGCCCAACAGTGACGGCACAATCACCTTCAAGCGTTTCAACAGTGACGGCGCAATCGGCTTCAAGTGGCTCAACAGTGACGGAACAATCAGCTTCAAGCGGTTCAACAGTGACGGCGCAATCAGATTCAAGCAGCCCAAAAGTGACGGCACAATCACCTTCAAGCGGTTCAACAGTGAAGGCGCAATCAGCTTCAAGCAGCCCAACAGTGACGGCACAATCACCTTCAAGCGGTTCAACAGTGACGGCGCAATCAGCTTCAAGCAGCCCAACAGTGACGGCACAATCACCTTCAAGCGGTTCAACAGTGACGGCGCAATCAGCTTCAAGCAGCCCAACAGCGACGGAACAATCACCTTCAAGCGGTTCAACAGTGACGGCGCAATCAGCTTCAAGCAGCCCAACAGTGACAGCACAATCAACTTCAAGCAGCCCAACAGTGACAGCACAATCAACTTCAAGCGGTTCAACAGTGACGGCGCAATCAGATTCAAGCAGCCCAACAGTGACGGAACAATCAGCTTCAAGCAGCCCAACATTGACAGCACAATCACCTTCAAGCGGTTCAACAGTGACGGCACAATCACCTTCAAGCGGTTCAACAGTGACGGCGCAATCAGCTTCAAGCAGCCCAACAGTGACGGCACAATCACCTTCAAGTGGTTCAACAGTAACGGCACAATCAGCTTCAAGCGGCCCAACAATGACGGCACAATCAACTTCAAGCGGTTCAACAGTGACGGTGCAATCAGCTTCAAGCGGCCCAACAATGACGGCACAATCACCTTCAAATGGTTCAACAGTGACGGCGCAATCAGCTTCAAGCAGCCCATCAGTGACGGCACAATCACCTTCAAGTGGTTCAACAGTAACGGCACAATCAGCTTCAAGCGGCCCAACAATGACGGCACAATCAGCTTCAAGCGGTTCAACAGTGACGGTGCAATCAGCTTCAAGCGGCACAACAGTGACGGCGCAATCAGCTTCAAGCAGCCCAACAGTGACGGCACAATCACCTTCAAGCGGTTCAACAGTGACGGTGCAATCAGCTTCAAGCGGTTCAACAGTGACGGCACAATCAGCTTCAAGCGGCCCAACAGTGACGGCACAATCAACTTCAAGCAGCCCAACAGTGACGGCACAATCACCTTCAAGCAGCCCAACAGTGACGGCACAATCACCTTCAAGCGGTTCAACAGTGACGGCACAATCACCCTCAAGCGGTTCAACAGTGACGGCACAATCAGCTTCAAGCAGCCCAACAGTGACGGCACAATCAGCTTCAAGCAGTTTAACAGTGACGGCACAATCACCTTCAAGCGGTTCAACAGTGACGGCACAATCAGCTTCAAGCAGCCCAACAGTGACGGCACAATCAGCTTCAAGCAGTTTAACAGTGACGGTGCAATCAGCTTCAAGCAGCCCAACAGTGACGGCACAATCACCTTCAAGCAGCCCAACAGTGACGGCACAATCACCTTCAAGCGGTTCAACAGTGACGGCACAATCACCTTCAAGCGGTTCAACAGTGACGGCACAATCAGCTTCAAGCGGCCCAACAGTGACGGCACAATCAACTTCAAGCAGCCCAACAGTGACGGCACAATCACCTTCAAGCGGTTCAACAGTGACGGCACAATCACCTTCAAGCGGTTCAACAGTGACGGCACAATCAGCTTCAAGCAGCCCAACAGTGACGGCACAATCAGCTTCAAGCAGTTTAACAGTGACGGTGCAATCAGCTTCAAGCGGCCCAACAGTGACGGCACAATCAGCTTCAAGCGGCCCAACAGTGACGGCACAATCAGCTTCAAGCGGTTCAACAGTGACGGAACAATCACCTTCAAGCGGTTCAACAGTGACGGCGCAATCAGCTTCAAGCAGCCCAACAGTGACAGCACAATCAACTTCAAGCAGCCCAACAGTGACAGCACAATCAACTTCAAGCGGTTCAACAGTGACGGCGCAATCAGATTCAAGCAGCCCAACAGTGACGGAACAATCAGCTTCAAGCAGCCCAACATTGACAGCACAATCACCTTCAAGCGGTTCAACAGTGACGGCACAATCACCTTCAAGCGGTTCAACAGTGACGGCGCAATCAGCTTCAAGCAGCCCAACAGTGACGGCACAATCACCTTCAAGTGGTTCAACAGTAACGGCACAATCAGCTTCAAGCGGCCCAACAATGACGGCACAATCAACTTCAAGCGGTTCAACAGTGACGGTGCAATCAGCTTCAAGCGGCCCAACAATGACGGCACAATCACCTTCAAATGGTTCAACAGTGACGGCGCAATCAGCTTCAAGCAGCCCATCAGTGACGGCACAATCACCTTCAAGTGGTTCAACAGTAACGGCACAATCAGCTTCAAGCGGCCCAACAATGACGGCACAATCAGCTTCAAGCGGTTCAACAGTGACGGTGCAATCAGCTTCAAGCGGCACAACAGTGACGGCGCAATCAGCTTCAAGCAGCCCAACAGTGACGGCACAATCACCTTCAAGCGGTTCAACAGTGACGGTGCAATCAGCTTCAAGCGGTTCAACAGTGACGGCACAATCAGCTTCAAGCGGCCCAACAGTGACGGCACAATCAACTTCAAGCAGCCCAACAGTGACGGCACAATCACCTTCAAGCAGCCCAACAGTGACGGCACAATCACCTTCAAGCGGTTCAACAGTGACGGCACAATCACCCTCAAGCGGTTCAACAGTGACGGCACAATCAGCTTCAAGCAGCCCAACAGTGACGGCACAATCAGCTTCAAGCAGTTTAACAGTGACGGCACAATCACCTTCAAGCGGTTCAACAGTGACGGCACAATCAGCTTCAAGCAGCCCAACAGTGACGGCACAATCAGCTTCAAGCAGTTTAACAGTGACGGTGCAATCAGCTTCAAGCAGCCCAACAGTGACGGCACAATCACCTTCAAGCAGCCCAACAGTGACGGCACAATCACCTTCAAGCGGTTCAACAGTGACGGCACAATCACCTTCAAGCGGTTCAACAGTGACGGCACAATCAGCTTCAAGCGGCCCAACAGTGACGGCACAATCAACTTCAAGCAGCCCAACAGTGACGGCACAATCACCTTCAAGCGGTTCAACAGTGACGGCACAATCACCTTCAAGCGGTTCAACAGTGACGGCACAATCAGCTTCAAGCAGCCCAACAGTGACGGCACAATCAGCTTCAAGCAGTTTAACAGTGACGGTGCAATCAGCTTCAAGCGGCCCAACAGTGACGGCACAATCAGCTTCAAGCGGCCCAACAGTGACGGCACAATCAGCTTCAAGCGGTTCAACAGTGACGGAACAATCAGCTTCAAGCGGTTCAACAGTGACGGAACAATCAGCTTCAAGCGGCTCAACAGTGACGGAAAAATCAGCTTCAAGCGGCTCAACAGTGATGGAAAAATCAACTTCAAGTGGTCCAACAGTGGCAACACATTCAGCTTCAAGCGGCGCAACTTTGACGCCACGATCAGCTTCAATTGGCGCAACTGTGACAGCAAAATCTACAGTTACAATCAAGCACATTACAGAGACAACCTCATCTACAATGTTATCACAATCTACAGCTCAGCTGGGGTCAATAACTACAACAACTCATTCAACAACTAAAATCCAGCTTCCATCTACTACGGCTTTACAAACAATCACCACCCCACGTACAACAACAACGACAACCAAAACACCCATTCCAACACCTGCTCTTCCAATAGTAGCCGTAGAGTTTGTACTCCAACAGCCGTTTGTTAAAGAACTAGAAGATTCAAAAAGTGAAACATTTAAGAATCTATCAGCAAAGGTCGAGAAGGGGGTAAGTTATAACCAACATGAGATTGGATTGTTTTCGTAAGATTTCATAATTAACATCCTTACAATTATTGCTGCTTGTTTTTGGTAAAAACAAATAAGGAAAGTAAAGAAAATGTCATGTGTGCTGTGTAGCAAGTAAAATTTTCAATATCGTCTATTTCACAGTTTGACTTCATCTATAAACAGAGGTTTGGAGCCAGTTTCCACAAGACTAAAGTGGTTGGTTTCAGGTGTGTGAATGTTTGCTTCATAAGTCTTAAAACTTGGTTATTCACTATGACCGTAACTGTAACCTCTCATATATATTCACTTGCATTGTTTTAGATTGAGGTTGTAGCTAAAACTGTGCAGAGCTATCGCCATCCAGGATCTTAGTAGAGATGTAAAGTGTATACCTTGAAGGCAGGGGTGTCAAGTCCTGCTCCTGGAGGGCCGGTGTCCTTCAGAATTTAACTCCAACCCTTATCAAACACACATGAACCAACTTAACATGGCAGACTAGAAACTTCCAGACAGGGGTGTTGAGCTAAATTGGAGCTAAACACTACAGGACAATGGCCCTCCAGGAGCGAGTATGGACACCCCTGCAAGCTGTTGTAAACTATAACACACATGTTTGTGTTTTGTTTCAGTCAGAATGGTGTAACCCGGGCAGCAGGTGATGTAAGGGTTGCGCTTGAGTTAGCGTTTAATGGATCTTCAAATGGTTCGCTCCCAGAAGTAACTGAGATTGAGACAACACTAAAACAGGCAATCTCAAATTCGACCTCAGGATTAAACCTCAACATTGTTCCTCAGTCAATTTCTGTTATCAGTGAGCTGACAATCACACCTGACATTCTAGATAATGTGAACACCCAAAAATTCAGACCAATTTGTGATACATTATTGTTTGTTTGTTTTGTTAGAAGAAATGCAGACAACTACACAAACAACCCTGACAACAGCAACGACAACCAAAACACCCATTCCAACACCTGCTCTTCCAATAGTAGCCGTAGGGTTTGTCCTCCAACAGCCGTTTGTTAAAGAACTAGAAGATTCAAAAAGTGAAACATTTAAGAATCTATCAGCAAAGGTCGAGAAGGGGGTAAGTTATAACCAACATGAGATTGGATTGTTTTCGTAAGATTTCATAATTAACATCCTTACAATTATTGCTGCTTGTTTTTGGTAAAAACAAATAAGGAAAGGAAAGAAAATGTCATGTGTGCTGTGTAGCAAGTAAAATTTTCAAAATCGTCTATTTCACAGTTTGACTTCATCTATAAACAGAGGTTTGGAGCCCGTTTCCTCAAGACTAAAGTGGTTGGTTTCAGGTGTGTGAATGTTTGCTTCATAAGTCTTAAAACTTGGTTATTCACTATGACCGTAACTGTAACCTCTCATATACATTCAATTGCATTGTTTTAGATTGAGGTTGTAGCTAAAACTGTGCAGAGCTATCGCCATCCAGGATCTTAGTAGAGATGTAAAGTGTATACCTTGAAGGCAGGGGTGTCAAGTCCTGCTCCTGGAGGGCCGGTGTCCTTCAGAATTTAACTCCAACCCTTATCAAACACACATGAACCAACTTAACATGGCAGACTAGAAACTTCCAGACAGGGGTGTTGAGCTAAATTGGAGCTAAACACTACAGGACAATGGCCCTCCAGGAGCGAGTATGGACACCCCTGCAAGCTGTTGTAAACTATAACACACATGTTTGTGTTTTGTTTCAGTCAGAATGGTGTAACCCGGGCAGCAGGTGATGTAAGGGTTGCGCTTGAGTTAGCGTTTAATGGATCTTCAAATGGTTCGCTCCCAGAAGTAACTGAGATTGAGACAACACTAAAACAGGCAATCTCAAATTCGACCTCAGGATTAAACCTCAACATTGTTCCTCAGTCAATTTCTGTTATCAGTGAGCTGACAATCACACCTGACATTCTAGATAATGTGAACACCCAAAAATTCAGACCAATTTGTGATACATTATTGTTTGTTTGTTTTGTTAGAAGAAATGCAGACAACTACACAAACAACCCTGACAACAGCAACGACAACCAAAACACCCATTCCAACACCTGCTCTTCCAATAGTAGCCGTAGGGTTTGTCCTCCAACAGCCGTTTGTTAAAGAACTAGAAGATTCAAAAAGTGAAACATTTAAGAATCTATCAGCAAAGGTCGAGAAGGGGGTAAGTTATAACCAACATGAGATTGGATTGTTTTCGTAAGATTTCATAATTAACATCCTTACAATTATTGCTGCTTGTTTTTGGTAAAAACAAATAAGGAAAGGAAAGAAAATGTCATGTGTGCTGTGTAGCAAGTAAAATTTTCAAAATCGTCTATTTCACAGTTTGACTTCATCTATAAACAGAGGTTTGGAGCCCGTTTCCTCAAGACTAAAGTGGTTGGTTTCAGGTGTGTGAATGTTTGCTTCATAAGTCTTAAAACTTGGTTATTCACTATGACCGTAACTGTAACATCTCATATACATTCACTTGCATTGTTTTAGATTGAGGTTGTAGCTAAAACTGTGCAGAGCTATCGCCGTCCAGTAAATTAGTAGAGATGTAAAGTGTATACCTTGAAGGCAGGGGTGTCCAGTCCTGCTCCTGGAGGGCCGGTGTCCTTCAGAATTTAACTCCAACCCTTATCAAACACACATGAACCAACTTAACATGGCAGACTAGAAACTTCCAGACAGGGTGTTGAGCTAAATTGGAGCTAAACACTACAGGACAATGGCACTCCAGGAGCGAGTATGGACACCCCTGCAAGCGGTTGTAAACTATAACACACATGTTTGTGTTTTGTTTCAGTCGGAATGGTGTAACCCGGGCAGCAGGTGATGTAAGGGTTGCGCTTGAGTTAGCGTTTAATGGATCTTCAAATGGTTCGCTCCCAGAAGTAACTGAGATTGAGACAACACTAAAACAGGCAATCTCAAATTCGACCTCAGGATTAAACCTCAACATTGATCCTCAGTCAATTTCTGTTATCAGTGAGCTGACAATCACACCTGACATTCTAGATAATGTGAACACCCAAAAATTCATACCAATTTGTGATACATTATTGTTTGTTTGTTTTGTTAGAAGAAATGCAGACAACTACACAAACAACCCTGACAACAGCAACGACAACCAAAACACCCATTCCAACACCTGCTCTTCCAATAGTAGCCGTAGGGTTTGTCCTCCAACAGCCGTTTGTTAAAGAACTAGAAGATTCAAAAAGTGAAACATTTAAGAATCTATCAGCAAAGGTCGAGAAGGGGGTAAGTTATAACCAACATGAGATTGGATTGTTTTCGTAAGATTTCATAATTAACATCCTTACAATTATTGCTGCTTGTTTTTGGTAAAAACAAATAAGGAAAGGAAAGAAAATGTCATGTGTGCTGTGTAGCAAGTAAAATTTTCAAAATCGTCTATTTCACAGTTTGACTTCATCTATAAACAGAGGTTTGGAGCCCGTTTCCTCAAGACTAAAGTGGTTGGTTTCAGGTGTGTGAATGTTTGCTTCATAAGTCTTAAAACTTGGTTATTCACTATGACCGTAACTGTAACATCTCATATACATTCACTTGCATTGTTTTAGATTGAGGTTGTAGCTAAAACTGTGCAGAGCTATCGCCGTCCAGTAAATTAGTAGAGATGTAAAGTGTATACCTTGAAGGCAGGGGTGTCCAGTCCTGCTCCTGGAGGGCCGGTGTCCTTCAGAATTTAACTCCAACCCTTATCAAACACACATGAACCAACTTAACATGGCAGACTAGAAACTTCCAGACAGGGTGTTGAGCTAAATTGGAGCTAAACACTACAGGACAATGGCCCTCCAGGAGCGAGTATGGACACCCCTGCAAGCGGTTGTAAACTATAACACACATGTTTGTGTTTTGTTTCAGTCGGAATGGTGTAACCCGGGCAGCAGGTGATGTAAGGGTTGCGCTTGAGTTAGCATTTGATAAATCTACTAGTCCGCTCCCAGCCGCCACTGAGATTGTGGAAACACTAAAAGACGCAGTCCAAAATCTGATCTCACAATTCAACCTCACCATTGATGCTACGTCCATTTCTATTATCAGTGAGCTGACAATCACACCTGACATCCTAGATAATGTGAACACTGAAAATTCTGATCAATTTATGATACATTATTGTTTGTATGTTTTGTTAGGAGCAAAGCAGACAATTCCAGTGAGCATCTTGACCGATGGCACTTTTGTGGCTGCTTTATCAAATCAAAGTTCACGTGCATACAGTAACAGGGCAACAATGATTGAAAAAGGGGTGTGTATACGTTTCACTTCACTTTTCACAAAGTATTTTATATAAGTAAAACGTCAACCTTTTATACTGAAAGTCTTTGTTATGTGCTTAAATGTATATTTTGTTAAAAGACAATGCTCTTTTTTGTTGCATTCTGTAGCTTGGACCATTTTTCACAGATGATTATCAAACATTCTTTTTTTTGATTATGACAAACTTCAGGTATGCACTTGGAGTTTCATTTTTCAAAAATAGCTTTGACTCTTGAAACGCTTCATATTGATTACATAATCACATTTCAAATCTCTCCGCAGAAATGTGAGCCAAAAACCCGTCAGCAGGGGCTCAATACAGAACGAAATGGATCTTACTTTTGCAGAAAACAGCCCTCTACCCAGTGACACCGAGATAGTGAACACTATAGTCCAAGCAGCCAACAGCAGCTCACTGCCCTTCACAATCTTCACTCATTCCATCACAGTCAATGGAAGAGGTGCGTGACTCACTGTTACTCTGCTTTCTTTTAAGGCCCTTTCTCAAGTTAAGCGTTCTTCATAAATAAATATGAACTGAAATGTTTTTCTTTTCTTTGTAACGCAGTGTACTCCTCAGCTGAAGTGAGCAGTCACATCAGCGTGCTGATGGCTTCAGTCCTGGTTGCTGTGTCACTTCTGGTCACACGGTTTGACTGATTATAGTCCTACATGTGCCTTAAATATTCATACATCACCTAGGATTTTGGGATTTATTTAATTCATATTTATTCTCTTGTGCATCTTGAATCATTGAAGTTGGGGAAAAGGCTGTGCCTCCCTTCTCCTGTATCACTTACACACAATTGTATCACTCCTACATGTAACTTAATAATGCTGTGTAGTCGAAAGAGAACTTACCTCTCCTTAGACTGCTCACTGTGGGCCCAAAGACAAAAGCATGAAGTCTTAAAATGATGTTTTCCGCTGAAATGGCTCGACTGAAACTACACATGACACTACACATCCATTTCATGTAAACCTGCTCTAAAACTATGTATTGTGAAAATTCAAAATTAATAAAAACTGTTGTATTTCTTGAATGCTCAGTTTTTAAGGAGTGTATTAGATTAAAGAAGTAACTGCCACCAGTTACAGGAAGTTCCCATGCACATTGGAAAAGGGAACACCACATTAAGTCATTCCAGATGAGGAAAAATGTTTTTTATTTCTCCATTCACTCCATTGTACTTCAAGCAGGGACACAACTGTGCTGCTCCCTACAGAGTTCACACATCAAGGGCTCTGCTCTTTAAAGTGTGCACAGTACATGGATACTGATGTCGAATCCCTCAAGGTTTGCTTTCAAAATACTGGAAAATTAAGACACTTGAGTCACACTTGACATTTCCGAATCACAAATTGGAAGAAAAACGTAGTGACTGAGGACCTTTAAAGGAAGTCAGCAACATTAATGCTCACAAACAAACAACAGGCGTCTAAATATAGCCAAACAAATTCACAGACATCAGCACAGTAAGTACAGTCACATACAAAGTCACCATAAAATGATAAAAAATTATAAAACCACAAATGGAGTTCACTTTTATTATGACCCTAAATATGTGCACAGCTGCATAGGGATAATTAGTGTGTGTCCAACGTCACTGAACGAAACGGAAAAGTGCAGGTCAGAGAAAGTGTTTCACAGCAGTATGCACTAACACCGATATCTATGGATCTGTTGGACAGTTAGCTAACCTAGGTACTTGTTTTTATTTTTGACATTAATATTCCAATTTCCGTAAGATGAAAAATTACAAACCTTTATATATCAATCTGTACATGTGATTAGATTTTAGATTAGATTCAACTTTATTGTCATTACACATATACAAGTACAGTGTAACGAAATGTAGTTTAGGTCTAACCAGAAGTGCAATTAGCAAGTGCAGATATACAGTGTGAATAAATACAGAATACATATAACTTCCGGGAATGCGCAAACCGATATCCAAAAGCTCCTGCTGGGTGTACGATGTGAAGGCACAACTGTTCTGTACGAACAGGCCCGAGATGAGCAAGAAAAACACTATATAATTGCTAAAACTGGAGAGACGCTGAGCCTCGCGATGTTCACGCGCCGCCATCTTGGTCTTAAAAAAAGATACACATTGATTTTCCTCATCTTTGGGATCTAAAGCGTTCTAAGTAGAACATCTACATATGTAACAGAGCAGACACTAGGGATGACCTGAAATTAAAATTATTGTCCAAAGCTGAATAAAATGAACACCTTACATGTTTTTTTGCCATTTTTTCAATATTGCATAACCTGAATGGCCGAAATTTGCGCTTTTAATATTTTGTCTTATTTTTCCATAAAATGGGCATGTACTGTAACTTAAAATGAAATTGAGCATACTGTTGAAAGTAATGTACACTATACTGTACGCCTACAACAAAATACACTGATCAAAATTATAAACGCAACACTTCTTGTTTTTGCCCCCATTATTCATGTGCTGTACTCAAAGATCTAAGACTTTTTCTATGTGCACAAAAGGTCTATTTCTCTCAAAAAAAATTCACAAATCTGTCTAGATCTGTGCTAGTGAGCACTTTGCCGAGATAATCCATCCACCTCACAGGTGTGGAATATCAAGACGCTGATTACAGACTATGTAGACCAGTGGTCACCAACCCTGCTCCTGGAGATCTACCGTCCTGGAGACTGTAGCTCCAACCCTGCTTCAGCACACCTGTCTGTGATTATCAAGCAAACCTGAACACCTTGATTAGATAGTTCAGGTGTGTTTGATTGGGGTTAGAGCTAAAATATTCCAGACGGTAGATCTACAGGAGCAGGGTTGGTGATCACTGATGTAGACTATATGCTTCTTCCTGCTTTGCTACTGATCGGACGCATTTACTATCGCTCCCTGCTTTGCGCTTCTGCTTTTATGTTTTATCTTATTTAAACACCAGCAGTTCAGTACAGTGCTCAGACTAAACAATTAGGCACTAAAACCAAAGACTGGGAAATACTTCAAAACTTTCGAATGCTAAGCTTCAAGGATTTCTTTTAGGATCGTGGTTTACCAGCTTGCTGCCGACAATTGAAACTGTTCAGGATAACTCCGTTGCCCACTCTCAAACTGGTGTGAAAATGCCTTCTTTTGGATCAACAACCACCTGCTGCTCACACTGCCACAAACTTCTACAAAAGTTTGCAGTTCTCGAAACAAAGCTATTCACAATATTGCCGTCCCTGCAAGAACACACAGCTGATACTCGCCGTGGACCCCCTCAGCATATGGCAGGTGAGTTCTGTGAACCCAGCACTTCTCATCAGATTATAGTGAGCTCAGACAAACCTGTACAGCAAACAAAGGTAGCTGAGGACACAAACCGCTGGCAAAAAAAGGGCGCAAGACCTAAAGATGCTCGTAATATCAGACTGTCAAGAGTTTCACAAATTAGCTTCCTCTAGCCCAGATATGGCTAAGACTCGACAAGACAATGTTGGAACTCTGCCGACCCCTATACATCTTGAAAATAGATTTGAGGCACTAATGAATATGGGTGAAGAAACCCCAAATGTGGTCAGGCAAAAATCAAGGTGGACACTGCAGTTGGCAGACGCTCTGTGTCAAACAGGCAACGGCACTCTGCTCAGAAAGCAGCCGAGCCAAATACTCTGATAGTGGGGGACTCAGTTATCAGAAACCTTCATAGCAGGGCTATACATACATACTTTTTCCCTCAAGCGATGATTGCTGATGTAAGCAAGGAACTGTCAAACATCCTGAAACAACACAAGTCTGTAAATCGGATTGTCATACATGTGGGGAAAAATTATATTCGAAAAGAGCAGTCAGAGCTCCTAAAAAGGGATTTTAATGAACTCTTTGAAATGCTTGGAAAGCTAAAAGTTCAGTCATTCATCAGTGGACCTCTTCCCGGCTCGGGGAACGAATATGTTCTCTCGGCTACTCAGTCTGAACATTTGGCTGCAAAAAACTTGCAACAAGCAGGACTGAACTTCATTGACAACTTTAATCTATTCTGGAGTCAAAGACAACTTTTTACAACAGATGGCCTCCACCCAAACAAACTTGGTTCAAGAGTGCTAAAGGACAATATCCTCTTCTCCCTTCTTCACCCATCAGTAGAGTGCGCCACTCCACTCCTAAATGGCACAAATACACCTGGCCATAGTGACCCACCTCAGCAGTTGAATGGACATTTGGATAATACCACTCAGGCTGTACCCTGCCCAGTGACATCACATCAGTTGGACGATGACGAGGACTCGACACCCAAGGACGATTCTGTGGATAACAACCGGGAGAGCCAAAACAACACACTTCAGTCTTCAGAAACACCAGACTTGCAGCCCCTCTCACTACACACTTTCTCCCTCTCTACCACATCATCTCTTTTGAGCTTCTCAGAGAAAATGGAGGAAATAGTATTTGCTGGAACAAAACTCTCCCACTCTATTGTCGCGAGTCCATAGGTTTCAACTAAAAAGCGACGGGCCCCACAACCACCAAAGACTCTGGGTCAATCTGGCCAGCCTGTTCCCTCTGAAAGAGCTCTCCGGCCTCTGCCACAACGACAGGGATCACACAAACCCCCATCTGCTGGAGATGGACTAAACAAGACTACAAAGAGCACTGGTAACTGATCTGAATTGGGTCCCTGCTATGATAACACCAGCAATCTCAAATATTTACAGAACAAGTGGGAACCCAGTGTTCCTTTAGTTTTCCCTATATCTTTTCTGATAAGTGATCGCAAAACTAAGGCCTTTTCCAGTCGTACGGCAAAGCTATCTAATCTAATACCTTTCAGACGTCACTCTGAGAATGACAGGGGTAAAAAACTAAAAACAGTTACTATTCAATTAGCACTTTTAAACATCCGTTCACTAAAAAACAAATCCTTTTTGATCAATGACCTCATCACCAGTAACAAACTGGACTTCATGTTTCTAAATGAAACTTGGTTAGATGATGGGTGTAGTGCTACAATCCTCAATTAATCTGCCCCCCCAAACTTTACTTTTATAAATGTTTGCAGAGCTGTAAGGAGAGGTGGAGGAATAGCTGCTTTATTTAAAGATCTCACACCCATTGTTATGAAGTGCTTCGAGCGGCTGGTCTTGTCACACCTAAAAGACTCTCTACCATCCACACTGGACCCATACCAATTTGCCTACCGCAGCAATAGGAGCGTAGATGATGCAGTGTCAATGGCGCTGCACTCCGTGCTCACACATCTGGATAATAAGGACACTTATGCACGCATGCTGTTTGTAGACTTCAGCTCTGCATTCAATACCGTCATCCCTTCCAAGCTAATCAGCAAACTTGGAAACCTAGGCATTAACAACTCAACCTGCAACTGGATTATGGATTTCTTGACGAACAGGCCTCAGCTTGTTAGGTTAGGCCACATCTGCTCCACCACCATCACCCTCAACACTGGTGTACCACAGGGCTGCGTACTGAGCCCCTTTCTCTACTCCCTTTTCACACTCGACTGCAGGCCTGTGAATGGATCTAACTCCTTCATCAAGTTCGCAGACGATACAACAGTGATTGGTCTCATCAGCAACAACGATGAGACTGCTTACAGGGAGGAGGTACGGCACCTGGCCACATGGTGCTCAGACAACAACCTGCTCCTTAACACCTCCAAGACAAAGGAGATCATCGTGGACTTCAGGAAGGCGAAAGGAGGCACACACGACCCCATCCACATTAACGGGATGGCTGTTGAACGTGTTTCCAGTTTTAAGTTCCTGGGGACCCATATTTCGGAGGACCTGTCCTGGACCACCAACACCTCATGCCTGGTCAAGAAGGCTCACCAGCGTCTCTTCTTTCTGAGGACACTGAAGAAGAACCAACTGTCTTCAACTATCCTGGTGAACTTCTATCGCTGCACGATAGAGAGCATCCTGACCAACTGTGTCACAGTCTGGTACGGGAACTGTTCTGTTGCTGAGCGCAAGGCACTGCAGCGGGTGGTGAAAACAGCCCAGCGCATCACAGGGACTACACTCCCTTCCATTGAGGACATCCAGGGGAAACGCTGTCTGCGTCGAGCTCGCAGCATTCTCATGGACTCCTCTCACCCCGCTCATAGACTGTTTACTCTCCTGTCTTCCGGTAGGCGCTTCAGGTGCCTCCGGACAAGAACCAGCAGACTAGGAAACAGCTTTTTTCCCAGAGCTGTTTCATTATTGAACTCTGCTCCCCACTGATTCCACTAACCCTCATAACTTTAACTTTAATGCTGCTACTACATTGTTTACATTGCATAACAGGGCTGCATCCATGACTGAACTGTACACACCAGTACTTCATGTTATCTGCTCTACCGGACTGTTTACACACACATAGCATCATTTCCACTCTATACTGCTCACTTGCACACCAGGAATATTACACTGAATGCTCATTTGCACTAATAAACTACTTCCATAACTGAATTAACTCATCTACTGCACTGTAACTCATCTATTGCATTTATTGCATAACTAACTGCATCTACTCATCTATTGCACTGTAACTTCAATAACTGCATTAACTCATCTACTGCACTGTAACCTTAATAACCGCATTAACGCATATACTGCACTGTAACTTCAATAACTGCACTAACTCATCTAATACACTGTAACTGTATTATCTGCATCTACTCATGTATTGCACTATAACTTCAACAACTGCATTAACTCATGTACTGCACTGTACCTTTAATAACCGCATTAACTCATCTACTGCACTGTAACTTTAATAGCTAATGTCTGTAACTATTGCACACTTAAGTCACTTGCACTATTGTATTGTCTATATTGTTATCTGTTCATAACCACCTGTACATTAATGTTCACAGTATATAGCCTTCTGTATATATTGTTCATAGTACATACCGACTGTCATATTTTCATACAACATTTGTATAGTATTTTCCTAATATTGTATTCTGTATTTATTCACACTGTATATCTGCACTTGCTAATTGCACTTCTGGTTAGACCTAAACTACATTTCGTTACACTGTACTTGTATATGTGTAATGACAATAAAGTTGAATCTAATCTAATCTAATCTAATTTGACTGCAAGCAAGTTTTACTTGGTGACTACCTGTCCTTTGAATACTTGAGTATTGCTTTAAAAGGTGCACCACGCATTCTGTTTATAATTATTTACAGACCTCCCAAATACTCCCCAGTCTTTGTTGATGATTTTTCAGAACTGTTATCATTTTTTTTACATTTTTAGTCATTTGGTAGACGCTTTTATCCAAAGCGACTTACAGTGCACTTATTACAGGGACAATCCCCCTGGAGCAACATGGAGTAAAGTGTCTTGCTCAAGGACACACTGGTGGTGGCTGCTGGGATCGAACCAGCAACCTTTTGATTTACCAGTTCAGTGATTTAACCCACTAGACCACCATCTCCATGGTGGTCTAGTGGGTCTAGCTAGCTTATCAGCTATTTCCTCAGAATTTGACTGCTTTGTTATTGCTGGAGATTTTAATATTCATGTAGACAAGACAGAAAACAATAATACAAATGAACTTTTAAATGTTTAAACTAGTGGTGGGCCGTTAACGGCGTTAACGCAGTGAGACTCTTATCGCGCGATAAAAAAAATGTCGCCGTTAATCTATTCTCAAAGTCAGGTTGGGAGCTGGGTCTATACTACACAAGCTATGATGACTTTCACTTTGATATTTTAGCGCGGATGTATACATAGATTAATGTCACTGTAGGGGAAGAGAACGAGATTTTTCAACTCGCGTGATTCGCGTCATTCGCGTCATTCTCGCCGCCTCATCATCTCATAAGCAGGGCTTCATTCGCGCGATTCGCGCAGCAAGTAGGTCTATCGCCTCTTTGCATTGACTTAACATGTAAATCACTCGTGTTTGGTCTGAACACAACATAACGTTACTGTGAAATGACCAGATCAAACGTGACGTGCTAACATGGATGCAGCTATGAAGCCGCCGGGTTTGCTTCAGGGAACATTTATTTTTAAGACGCTTCCCAATGGAAACCTCGACAAGACTAAGCTTGTTTGCACCTTGTGCAATGTGGAATTGGTTTACTGTACGAAATTGGTTTACATACAGTTAGTTTAAAAAAAAAACTTTCTCTCAACAGGTCTAGCTTTAGTTGAAACCAATAACTTTGTATTGGCACCTAATGTATTATGGCTCCTGTATGACATATCGATTGTTGCTCCCTAACTCTTTGTAAGTCGCTTTGGATAAAAGCGTCTGCTAAATGACTGAATTTAAATGTAAATGTACTGTAGGAGCTCTTCCAGTCTCAAGTACCACCTAAACACAAAGCATCCCTTAGCTAATGCGGAAGTAAACACAAGTACATCTTATTGAACATAATTTAATTTTCATCACAAATTATCATAGTATAACAGCTTTCTCAAGTAGTTTGTGATGCATTTTGGAAACAGGAGATGAGCCCCTTCTCTAATGATCCACCTGGCTTGAGAAACCCGTTCTCAAAGACTTACTTTTAGTCATTATTTGGGTAACACACATATTCTGAATGCCTTCGGCAGAATTCAAATGAGCCATTTTAATCTAGATTAATCTAGATTAATTCCAAGATTAATCTAGATTAATCTAGATTAAAAAAATTAATCTATGCCCACCACTAGTTTAAACACTTTTGATCTGATCCAGCATGTGCACGGTCCCACACACAATCGTGGACACACTCTGGATCTGCTCTTTAGCAAAGGTCTAAACATTTCATCCACTATTATTAGAGATGTGGCACTGTCTGATCATGTCTGTATTTTCTTTGATATATCAATCAGTCCTGCCACTGAAGATAGACCTGTCTCTATTAAAAAGAGATTCATAAATGAGAACACCAGTGAGCTATTTATGAATGCTATGTCTTTGTCACCGAGTATATCTGCAGATTCTATTGATGTTCTCCTTGATAGCTTTAATGAAAAAGTTAAAAATGCTATCGATGCCATTGCTCCAGTAAAGGTCAAGGCGATAACTGGCAGGCGTAAAGCACCCTGGAGAAACACACCAGAAGTACAAAGCATGAAAAGAACAAGCAGAAAAGCTGAGCGTATGTGGCGAAAAAACAAACTTGAAGTTCACTATAACATCTATAAAGACAGCCTGCATGCCTTCAATGTTGACTTAGGCAAAGCTAGACAGAATTTTTTCTCTAACATTATAAACAGCAAAATAAATAACACTCGCACCCTTTTTGCAACTGTAGAGAGACTAACAAATCCCCCTAGTCAAGTTCCGAGGGAAATGCTGTCTGATGACAAATGCAATGAGTTTGCAACTTTTTTCCTTCAAAAGATCAGTAATATCAGAATGGAAATCGCCAAAGCTCTATGCGGCAGTCAGGTCAGTCTGACTTCAGTACATCAGAAATTAGTTACTTTGTCTGAATTTCAGACAATTGATCTCAAAACCCTGGAGGAAACGGTACAGCATCTTAAGGCGTCAACTTGCAGCCTTGACACACTTCCCACATCCTTTTTCAAAAGTGTATTTAACTGTTTGGAAGCAGATCTCCTAAAAATAGTTAATACCTCACTGCTCTCAGGAACTTTCCAAGAGTCCCCAAAAAATGCAGTTGTCAAACCTCTTCTAAAAAAGGCCAATCTAGACAAAACCTTACTGTCTAACTACAGACCAATATCAAATCTTCCTTTTATAGGCAAGATCATTGAAAAGGTTGTCTTCAATCAGCTGACCAAATTCTTGAACTCAAATGGCTACCTGGACAATTATCAGTCTGGTTTCCGTCAGCATCATAGCACAGAGACAGTGCTCATAAAGATAATTAATGATATTCCATTGAATTCTGATTCAGGCAAAATATCAGTTGTGGTTTTACTAGATCTCAGTGCTGCTTTTGACACAGTAGATCACACCTTACTCCTACATAGGCTGGAAAACTGGGTAGGGCTTTCTGGATTGGTACTTAAATGGTTTGTGTCATACCTTAAAGGGAGAGGTTACTATGTGAACATAGGCAACCATAAATCTGACTGGACACCCATGACTTGTGGTGTTCCACAGGGCTCAATTCTAGCTCCGCCCCTCTTCAACTTGTATATGCTCCCACTTGGTCAAATAATGAAAAAGTACCAAATTGCCTACCACAGCTATGCAGACGACACTCAGATCTACCTAGCCCTCTCACCCAATGACTACAGGCCTATTGACTCTCTTTGCCAATGCATTGATGAAATTAACAGATGGATGTGTCAAAACTTCCTTCAGTTAAATAAAAACAAAACTGAAGTCATTGTTTTTGGTAACAAGGATGAAACTAACAAGGTAAACACATACCTTGACTTAAGAGGTCTAAAGACACAAAGCAAGGTAAAAAATCTTGGGGTCATTTTGGAGTCTGACCTTAGTTTCAGCAGTCATGTCAAAGCAATAAGCAAATCAGCCTACTACCATCTCAGAAACATAGCCAGAATCAGATGTTTTGTCTCAAGCCAAGATTTAGAGAAACTAGTTCATGCTTTCATCACCAGCAGGGTGGATTACTGTAATGGACTCCTTACAGGTCTTCCCAAAAAGACCATCAGACAGCTGCAGCTCATACAGAACGCTGCTGCCAGGATTCTGACCAGAACCAAAAAATCTGAGCATATCACTCCAATCCTCATGTCCTTACACTGGTTACCAGTTACTTTTAGAATCAACTTCAAAGTATTATTAATTCTCTATAAATCACTAAATGGTCTTGGACCTAAATACATCTCAGATATGCTCATTGGATATAAACCAATCAGACTTCTCAGATCATCAGGATCAAGTCAGTTAGAGATAACAAGGGTTCACTCAAAACAGGGCGAGTCAGCGTTTAGCCATTACGCCACCCGTAGCTGGAATCTGCTTCCAGATGACATCAGACATTCATCAACAGTAGATACTTTTAAATCCAGATTAAAAACACACTTGTTTAGTTGTGCATTCACAACCTGAGCACTGTGCTGCTTTACATCAACTGCACTTCTATTTCTAATTTATTTTTACTTTGCTCGTATTCTTTTTATATATACACTCACATTTTTAATCAATTTTATTGCTGTTTTGTTGTTTTAAATAATTTGCATTTTAAAGATACGTTTTATTCTTTCTGTCAATCATTTTATGTAAAGCACTTTGAATTGCACTTGTGTATGAAATGTGCTATATAAATAAACTTGCCTTGCCTTGCCTTGCCAATAAGCAAATCAGCCTACTACCATCTCAGAAACATAGCCAGATCAGATGTTTTGTCTCAAACCAAGATTTAGAGAAACTAGTTCATGCTTTCATCACCAGCAGGGTGGATTACTGTAATGGACTCCTTACAGGTCTTCCCAAAAAGACCATCAGACAGCTGCAGCTCATACAGAACGCTGCTGCCAGGATTCTGACCAGAACCAAAAAATCTGAGCATATCACTCCAATCCTCAGGTCCTTACACTGGTTACCAGTTACTTTTAGAATCAACTTCAAAGTATTATTAATTCTCTATAAATCACTCAATGGTCTATGACCCAAATACATCTCAGATATGTTCATTGAATATAAACCAATCAGACTTCTCAGATCATCAGGATCAAGTCAGTTAGAGATAACAAGGGTTCACTCAAAACAGGGCGAGTCAGCGTTTAGTCATTACGCCACTCGTAGCTGGAATCTGCTTCCAGATGACATCAGACATTCACCAACAGAAGCTTCTTTTAAATCCAGATTAAAAACACACTTGTTTAGTTGTGCATTCACAACCTGAGCACTGTGCTGCTTTACATCAACTGCACTTCTATTTCTCATTTATTTTTATTTTGCTCTCATTCTTTTTATATATACACTCACATTTTTAATCAATTTTATTGCTGTTTTATTGTTTATTAAAATCTAAAATTTTTGTGATTTTAAATAATTTGCATTTTAAAGATACGTTTTATTCTTTCTGTCAATCATTTTATGTAAGGCACTTTGAATTGCACTTGTGTATGAAATGTGCTATATCAATAAACTTGCCTTGCCTTGATTAGACAGCATGATCATTGCACAGGTGTGCCTTAGGCTGGCCACTCTAAAATGTGCAATTTTACTGTATTTGGGGATCTGGGGGGTCCGAAAAGCAGTCAGTATCAGTTGTGACCATCATTTGCTTCATGCAGTGAACGACGTCTTTTGGTGTCATCCCAGAAAGGTAAAAAATCTCTCTCACGCACCTTCTCCGGAACGGTTCCACCTATGTGGAATGATCTGCCTGCTGCTATAAGATCTGCAGATTCTGTGTCCATCTTTAAGAAACGTCTGAAAACACATCTCTTCGGTCAACATTTCTCGAAACAATTCGTACAAATAGCAAAACACTATGCTGGGAGGTACAGTTGCTGCATGCTCATACATGTTTTACCTGTACATACTGGTAGCGCAGCTCCTTCACTCTTTTCACCATGTCTTTCACAAAAAGAACAGTGTACAGCTGCTTCATGCTCATTTGGTGTCTTTTCAGCGCCCTGTCAATGGTTGAGATGCTGACTGCTTAGATGTATTCAAAGATGTTGTTGTCCTCTATAATGGCACTCTTTATTTCCCTTAGACTTATGGCATTGTTTTCTACAAACATGGTGCAAATAGCCTCCTCCTGTTCTGCTGTGAAAAGGGGCCCACTGCCACCCCTGTGAAGTTGTCTTTCAGAGTAAAAACATTAAATGCAAGATAAAATGTCACTGTTTCCGTAAGGTATACTTAGTGTATATTGTAAAATGCAAGTGGAAAACTGTAACATTGTATGAAGCATTACACCAAGTATACAGTATTACAGTACAGTGTCTATTACATAACCGTTCTTTCGACGAAAAGTCTGAATGATTGAGGACACGGTTGTTTTTCCAACATTTGTCTGCACCCTGCGATCAGCCTCGGCCATTGTAAGCACATGATTGAGAACGTGGTCTACAAGTGTGGCTCTCACCTCATCAGGAACATGCACATGTCCTCTGCCTCCTCGGCCTCTTCCTCTGTTTTGCCTCCCAACTCCTCCGCCACGCAGCCTCACTCCTCTTCCTCCTCTTCTTCTTCTCTCTGGCTGTTGAACCCGTCCAATTCCTTGTCCTTCCATTGTCAGTCATTGTTACATCCGGCTAAATACATACTTGCTAGCTGATGGTTCATGAGATGACCCTTCATTAGAGAAAGCCAAGATTCACCTGGGAGCCATTTACCAATTCAGGACAGATTTAGAATAAAAAGTCTAATGGAAATAGAAATATGCCAGACTTATTATGATAACTTGTTCAACCATTTTGCGTGTTGAAACTAATATGCTATGAACTAATGCCTAAATGTTCTGGGGCCTGAGACTATTCAACAGAGACCCCTTGTAATACATTTTGATCAACATGACACAAGCAGTTGAAAATGTAGGAGACAGCAGAAAATTGTACATAATCAGTTGCAAAGCACTTTCAACTTGTTCAAAGAAATGAGAAAGTTCTTTTTTGATGTGAACAAGTGACACAATGATGTGAGGAATGAACAGGTAGTTTTGAGAATTTCAATTCTGATCCAAGAAATATACCAAAGCGACTGAGAAAAACTGTAAAATGTATTCCTTTTTTGCTCTTATAGACAAAGTGTTGGCATTAATTGAATGGAACAGAAGTGGATGCGTCTCTTGACATTGTACAGAGAAAAGACATTTTTCCCTCTGTAGTTCACAAGGGGAATGTTATTTATGTCGATATGAAGATGAAAGCTCTCCTGCTCTTATTCTCAAGCTGAATGGTGAGATTGGTGAATAAGTGAACACATGCATATTCTCTTTTTCCTGGTTGAACTATTCATTGAATAATGAACCTTTCCTGTACATAAAATAAGGACAAGCTACTGAAACTTATAAATAAGATGGAGTCAGAGAGAAAGAAGAAAGAGAAGTGCAAGCATCCTGAAAGAGAGCGATAAAAAAGAAAATAATATTTAGTCCAGAAAACAGCCCACCACCAAGTCCAGAAGAGAATAAAGAAAGTAAAATTTAACTTCCTGATAAATCATATTACCATTGTTTAAGAGACAACACATTTTTGTTGTCTTGTGAATTTCATTTTGTCTCTCAACTTATGTTGAAAAAACATATGAGACAACATGCTGTTGCTTAAAAAGTAGACGAAAAAACAAGGAAATGACACAATATCTGTAAATGACCTGAGAAAGGAAATCAAAACCTTCAGAGCAGAGAATCAAAAACTAAAGGCCCTGAACTTTAAACTGCAAAATGAAAGGTTATTTATATACATAGTTATATTTTTTTTGCCATGAATGTATGAGTTTATTTAAACATTGTTTTCTTTTTTTAGAGATTATTAATAGAATTGGGGAGTTGCTGCCAAACAGCCGTGTAAAGAAGCATGTTGTGCCAACCTCCCTAACCAGTTCTGCTTGCTGCCCTACCCTTCAACCAGACAACTCTTCACATAGTTCTTCTGAACTGGGCTGTCTGAGATAGTTTTAGATTTTATTTTCACACAATTCAAATAAGTATATTAGATGTTTTGTGTGATTTATTTAAACATGAGTATTTTTAGTAAAACACTGATAAAAAATATTGCCAATTCAATTTATTGTTTAATGTGTTCTGCACAGGTTGAAATCTATATACAGAAAACGAAACATTGTGAAGGATACATGCCAAGTGTGTGATGGGGCACATCAGGGTCAGCCATGATCAAGGATTTAGCCGTTGCTGTTTGGGGAATGAGCCTGTTAGTTACCCATAGCCTTTCTGGAAAATTCTGCACGACCTGCAGATTCCTGGAGGATTCCACAGGATTTTCATGACCATTTTCCTTTGGGACTCCTGCAGGAATCCTACTGTACAGGAAAACTGAAGCGGTCTGTTCTTCCGGGACTTCTGCAGGAATTCTGATGAACTATTATGTGGACTACTGAAGGAATGTGCAGGGCCTTCTGTATAACACAACACTTTAAAAACACAATGTGATCCGTCTCAAATTTAAATATCAACAAAAATACCATCAGAGATGTAGCCTTGTAACTATTGGAAGTAATAGGCCCTTTTCACATGATGTAACGCTTATTCTTGATCTACATTATCAGGAGATGATTCATGTTTAAAACGCTCACATGGTCTGCATACGGTTTCACTGGCTGGATTGGCAGCACTGTGCAGACAGTCACTTGACTTTGACGAGTCCTCTCCAAGGATGTTTTTATTAATATTAAGAAAACAGCACTGCATCACAATAACATAAAGAAGGACAATACAATACAATAAAGAATAACTCCCTCATGCGGATCTCTGTTAATGAATTATCTACATTTTAACGACATATATGCGTTTAATATGGCAAAATAACAAATGCCTGATTTTTTTTATTTAGGACTCCTTGGGTGACCCCCCCCCATGAGCTTTGACACAATTCTAAGACTGTTGAATATCATACATCTGAACTGACACTGAAGTAACTCTGTCGGAGATTAATTTTTTAAACCAAGTTGGTTCAGCAATCTAGTTGACGACGCCACACAGGTGGAGGAGTGTGAGAATCTGGATTTCGTCCTGTCCTCTTTAAATATATCATCTGTGTCTAATAGAACATTTGTCTATCATACGTATTCATTCAGATTAGTATAAGCTTCCTTCACCCTAATATGGGCCTTACTTTCCTGTTGTTTAAACCTCGTTGAGAGTCGTACTGACCTGAGTGACTATCGGTCTCCATCTCAAGGCTCCTAATGATGTGAATTGATGTGTTTTGATGCTTAGTACGTAGTTATAATCATATCTGATCGTTCTGAGGAGGAATGAGACTAAACATCAAGTCTTGTCTTTTTCCACCCTTGTGGTTTTTTATGACACCTCCTTTTAATCTTATAAATATTAGTCCTCATACAAATAAACATTGGACTCTGATTGAACTAGACTCTTGTGTCTGTGTCAAGCTTTGTCTCCTGGCCAGTAAACTCTGTGTGTTCCGTCGACTACACTTTTCAACCATAGAATAATATTTTGTAGGGGACATTGAGAATTTTACATTCTAACAGTTGGGGGCTCGTCCGGGATGGGATGAAGAGGCTCTCTTCTCTCTTAGAACCAAGAGGCCAAAGCATACTGAGGAAAGCGCACCTGACGATCGGGCACAGACCTACAGGAAAAGGGTGAGTGTTTTTTTCTTCTATACAGTTTTTCTGGCTTAGAGAAATAAAACGCTTACCCTGTAGGATTCTTGTGGTTTAATATTTCGTGGGACGAAATAGGTTTTTTTCAATTCATGTTAGTGGGAATTCGCTTTCCCATTGTTGTGACAATGCGGCTGGCAACAGTAATTAGTAAAATAATTATTAACGCAAGAATATGAAAGGTTTTGCAGTACTGATCACACTGTAATTTTGGATCGTGGTGTTGGCTTCTCAGAGAAAGTGCTTTGTTAACAAAATTTATTAGAGTTTATTCTAAAAAAGAATAATTTATTACAGATATCACTGTTACTGCATGACATATTGAAATATTGTTATCAGGAAAAGAACGGTGAATTTAATATCCACCTCTGATCACAATATAATACATGCAGTAGTGTTGAAACTTTTGGTCGATTGAACACGAGGGTTTATCTTTGTTTTGTCTGTACTGTCTTTATCACTAACTTGTTTGGAGTGTAAGATGGGGAATTCTGCTTCAAAGCCACTGCCGGGCGAAACGCCTGTCGCATTTATGCATAAAAATAATCAAGGATTTTATGCAAATCCATATGTCAGCAATCTCGCAGGTTGGTCGGAGGGAATAAAACCGCAAATTGATATTCCCTACCCGAGGGAAGGTTCCTTTTCTGATGATTGTATGTTTTTGGCAAAGAGCCTGGTAAAAGAAGGGTGGGGAGACCCAATGTGGGATTATCCATACATGAATAAAGCTTATGCAGTATGGAAAGAGATGAGGAAGGTTTGGGACCAGGGTCCGGATAAACAAAAAATGGTTGCATATGCAGCAAGTCACAATCTGTGGCCATTAGAAAAACCACCGCTTTCTTACCAGGCTCCTAGCCAAGGTCAGACTTCACCCTCTGCGCCCACTCTGTCGGTTAAACCAATCATCAGAGGTAACAACGTTTCCGCAAAACTTAACATTACAGGTCAAGAACAAACAGTCGAGGTAAAACCGAAAAAATGCATTGTTAAACCTAACATAATTACAAACCCGAAAAATTCAATGGTTTGGGTGAGGGCTGGAAATACGCTAAATGTTAGACCATTACGAATGTCTGATATGGAGGCGGTCTGTAAAAGTTTGGCTTCCCCACAGGAAGCGGGAAAATATGTGTCAATTTTACAAACGCACACAAAATATTCACATTTTACAGGAAGAGATTTCCGAGCGGTGTTGTTAAGAACACTAAAGAAAGATGTAAATGAAGAAATGCTGATTGAAAAATGTCCCACATTATCTATTGACAATGATAAAAACACTTTTTTTACAGCGGTACGGCTGCAAACCCACATGAGTTGTTTTGGGAAACTTCTGCTAATGTTGAAATGTTTTTTACACAGATAAGAGTGTTTCTTGATAAATGTCTAGGGAGTCAACAGGTCTTATCTCTTGCAGAAAGCACCACACAGGCAGCGAGAGAATCAGCTGCTCAATTTTTCGTGTGTTTTTAGAAAAGCATGGATTGAAGATTCTAAATTGCCATTAAATAATGACATAATGAATGCTATGTTTACAGGCTATCCGGAAAAGAGGAACACTGAACAAAGTTCTTTTTATTATTAGTATATCAAATTATTCACTCTGTGGGAATTTCCGGAACTGACATTGCTTCGGTCACACCTCCATTACAGGTTAAAGCCTCTGGTATTTAAACCATTTTTTCACAGATTCACAATTATTCCAGAAGCTCCACTAAATCTCTTAGGTCGTGATATGATGCACAAACTAGGCATGGATATTAAGTTTACTGATAACAAGGTTGTTTTTTCTTTTCTGTATAGTCTACAGGCATCCGTCGATCCTTTGCCAACAAGTGGACAGCCAAGCGGTTCACAAGCGCCTGTTTCCGGGTGCAGCATGCCTACACGGGTAGACTCCATGATTAACCCTTTGTTATGGTCTCAGTTCAAAGATGGCACTGGTTCATTGATATGGACCCTTACAGGGCTAAACTGAAAACAAACAAGCCTGTCTACATTAAACAATACCCTTTATCTAAAGATAAGGAAGAAGGTATTACGCCTTTAATTGAAAATTTTGTCAAGCAGGGTGTCCTCGAACGCACACACGCACCATAGAACACACCAATTAATCCTATAGTGAAAGCTGATGGGAAAACTTGGAGATTAACTCAAGATTTAAGAGCAGTAAATCAGTTGATTATACCGCTCGCACCAATTGTGCCTGATGTTTTGACTGTTATGAATTCAGTGCCACATTCGCACAAGTATTTCACTGTAATTGATTTGTGTGCAGCTTTTTTCTCTGTACCTGTACACCAAGATACTCAGCCTTTGTTAGTATTGACATTTAAAGGACAGCAATATTCGTGGAAAGGCCTTGCAAAGGGCTACGTAGATTCACCCGCTGTCTTTTCTGCAGCAGTGCACAGAACTCTGGCCAAAATGACTGATCTGCCTTCATCAGTTTGTTTTCTTCAGTTTGCAGATGACATCCTCGTGTCGGGGGAGACGGAGGAGGACTGTAAACAAGCATCTGTAATTGTTTGCCATTTACTTGCTGAAACAATTTTCAAAGCTTCGAAAGAGAAACTGCAATGGGTCAAAACTAAGATGAACATTTCAATGCCTTGAAAGCAGCCATCACAACCGCACCAGCATTGGGCCTGCCAGACTACACCAAGCCTTTTCACTTGCATGTTGGGGAGACACTGGGTGCAGCTTTAGGGGTCCTATTGCAAGAGCATGGTTCAATATATAGGCCAGTTGCATATCTGTCTAAGAAGTTAGATAACATAGTCACAGGTATGCCAGCATGTCTTCGTGCTGTGGTTGCAGATGCTCTGATTGTACAGGTGGCTGAGAAAACTGTGCTGTCACACCCTTTAACATTGTATGCATCCCATCAATTTTAGGTGCAATTTTACACAACATGCAAACACAACACATGACAGCGCAACGACGCTCGGGTTACGAGGCTACTCTGCTGGCAACGAAAAATCTTAGCATTCAACCGACAGCAAACATTAATCCTGCTTTGCTGGGTATTTTGGGTATGGTAGACATGGCAGATTTTAATGTTGAACATGATTGCATCTTTGAACTGACCACCTCTTACTCTTCTAGGTTCGATCTGTTGGATACGCCCCTAGAGGGGCGAGAACACATTTATGTTGATGGGTCTTGTTCAAAGCCCTCTGACGGTGTCTACCTCTATGCTATGATTTCCGATACAGGAGAGGTAAAAGAAGCTTTTGCTCTAGACTAAAATTCGGCTCAAGCAGCAGAGTTGATAGCATTAATACGGGCCTGTGAGCTGATGACAGGAAAGAGAGTAACAATTAACAACACAGACTGTAAGTATGCGTGGAGTTTTTCAAAAATAGCTCATGCAAATCTGATAGGACAGTTAACTGAAGCAGTTCAGCTTCCACTCGAAGTGGCCATCGTAAAGGTCAAGGGTCACGCTTCGGGGGGACGATGAACTGGCTGTAGGCAACAAAAGGGCTGATGAAGCGGCAAAGGTAGCAGCCCAAGCTCAGATTAAATCACCATTTCATCCGAAAGATGAAACACAGATAGCAATGACAGTGCACATAACGAATGTACCTGACATTGATATCAAAATCCTGCAAAGTCAGCCAACAGAGGGAGACTTAGAGCATTGTTTGCACTCCTGATAAGGAAGGGATTATAAGGGATGAACAGGGTAGAATAGCACTACCAAAACTAGGATTAATTATCCTAATTAGACATTACCATGGGTTATCACACACCAGTTGTGCAAAAGTAGTTCAAGCAATTAATCAATTGTATTGTATAGCCGATGTTCATAAAACAGCAAAACTTGTTTTGGATGCATGCTTAACATGTGCAAAGGTGAACCCGCACAAATCAGCTAAGCACGATGCATTGACACATCCGGAGGCTCCTTTTCAACATCTACATATTGATTTTACGCACATACACACATAATCTGAAATATATTTTGGTAATTATTGATCGATTCTCAAAGTGTCCTGAAGGGCAAAAGAGGACGCCAAAACAGTGGTAAATATCTTAACGAAGGAGATATTAGACCAGTCACCATAGAATCTGACAAAGCGACGAGTTTTAAGTCAAAGGTAACAGCTCTTATCAAAAGCGTTGTCTATTGATTGACATTTTAATATTCCTTATCATCCGCAAAGTGCAGCAGTCGTGGAAAGAAGCAACCGAACACTGAAAACACGACTAACAAAAGCGGTACTTGAAACAGGAAGAAAGTGGGTTGATTTGTTGCCCGCAGTCTTGGCAGAAATAAGAATGACTCCATCTTACACGACAAAATTGTCGCCGTTTGAAATACTAATGGGTAGACCTTTCCCGACCCCGTGGGTCAAAGGCTGCGCAGTCATTTCTTTTTTAGGTGATCTGTAGCTGATCCCGGAGGACTAAGTGACTTCCCTAGTCGAAAAGTTAAATTCTATATGTACTGATGTTTCTTTGTGCCTTGCTCTTCCCTCAGAGCAGCCTACTCATAACTTTGTTCCAGGACAAAAAGTCTTTGTGAGGAGTCTGAAACCAACAAAGGTTGGAGAACCAAAGTACCACGGACCAGCGACTGTGATTGCCGTCACACGGACAGGAGTTCTGACGGACTACCAGCCACAGTGGATGTACGCTTCCAGATTGAAGTTGTGTTCTTCAGGAGAGCAGGCAAGCTCCAATTTAACATAGAATCTCAACAGGGGATTCACCTTACTACACCTCAGGGTGGAGAAAGCACTGACTAAGCTGAGGAAAGAACTACCTTTCATGAGGTGGGGGCCACCCAAAGCAAGAAGGTAGAAGGCCCATTGAGCCAACAGTGCTGACTCCTTAGCTTCCCCTGATGTGCATTGAGGGCCAAATTTTATTCTAAAAAGACCAAGGAAAAATTGTTATCCTAAGTACAAATTTCCTATGGAATATTTAGATATCAATTCTTATACTGGGTGCACAATTACCGAAGCCCTTAGTGTGCCCAGATCTTCTTAACTCAGTGAAGACGACAATAGAAGTTGCCCACATCCACAATGATAGAACCAATACCGGTGATAGAAGGACCAAGAAATGTTGATGAACGTGACAATGAAATGGAAAGAGATAATGGGTTTGACGATTCGGTAATTGAGATTGGTACGGTAGAGGATGAAGAGTAGATATAATTATGTTTATGGTTTTTGTTTTTATTGAGGATGAATGATTTTGTTATGTTTTCATTACTAATCACGGTGATTGATCCCTTACCTCAAAGAACAGCTTGCAAACTAGAAAACCACACAAAGATACGCAATTGCAAATATCCTTTTATTAAAGATTTGTATTAACCTTTTTTCTGCTCTATATTTTGTTCTTTAAAGGGACACAGGACTGCTTGTAAGACTGTTGGTCTGAAAGTGGCCATTGTGAGAATCTGGATTTCGTCCTGTCCTCTTTAAATATATCATCTGTGTCTAAAAGAACATTTGTCTATCATACGTATTCATTCAGATTAGTATAAGCTTCCTTCACCCTAATATGGGCCTTACTTTCCTGTTGTTTAATCCTAGTTGAGAGTCGTACTGACCTGAGTGACTATCGGTCTCCATCTCAAGGCTCCTAATGATGTGAATTGATGTGTTTTGATGCTTAGTACGTAGTTATAATCATATCTGATCGTTCTGAGGAGGAATGAGACTAAACATCAAGTCTTGTCTTTTTCCACCCTTGTGGTTTTTTATGACACCTCCTTTTAATCTTATAAATATTAGTCCTCATACAAATAAACATTGGACTCTGATTGAACTAGACTCTTGTGTCTGTGTCAAACTTTGTCTCCTGGCCAGTAAACTCTGTGTGTTCCGTCGACTACACTTTTCAACCATAGAATAATATTTTGTAGGGGACATTGAGAATTTTACATTCTAACAAGGAGTAATGACGTCTACTAATAAATACGTTCAGATTTAAATAATGTCAAATTCTTGCCAGAAACAACATGCGTTGCATTTAAGGACTACTTTTGTTACCCTATTTTTGTTATCCGTTGATTTGTTTCATGATTTTTATTCATTTGTTGGCGTCATTCCGCCCAGGGATTCCCCAGGGTCCTAGCGCACGCAGATCATGTGCAGTTTTAAATACAGCGCTACTATTTCCTTGACATACTAGAAGATGCTCAATTAAATATTTTGTATATATTTCGAGTGATGGATATGGAATGCACTGCATGTTGCTTGCTTACTTTGATCAAACGCTTGATGCATGCAAGTCTACATGTCAAAATAATAAGGAACGCTGCTTCTAGACACAGCTCTAGTGTACCTGTAGTAACTTCTAACCCCGGAACTTTGTGATTGATGGTTGCAACGATGGTTTTGGGAAACACTTAGATCGTCGATCCAGCTGGAACGATGAAACTTGCGACCATAGTTGGCTATGACGATGCTTTTGGGAAACGCGCCCCTGCACGTGACATTCGTCAGTAAGAATCAAATAAAAAAGAAATAAAAACAAAACGAATGCATCCATAAAAAAGATGTATACAAATGACACCAGCAGCTATAACATGTTAAAAACAATAAATATACTCGATGACCAAATGCCAGTTCTAAAGAGTATAGGTGTTTTACTTTGATTTAAAAACAGATATGGATGAGGCTAATCTGATAGCAGTGTGTGATGCATCCCATAATCCGGGATTAGCTACTGAGAAGGTACATTCGCCTCTAGTTTTTGATTTTGGAACACGTAACGATCTCTGACGAGACAACCGGAAAGAAGAAACTGGGCAATATTCTGTCCGTAGATCCGAAACATAAGACATTCAATGTGATAATTGTATTTTCAAATCATCCACTAAATGATTTTATTCATTTACTTATTACATTTATTGATTTCAAATAAGAGCTCGATGGCAAATGTGGTTTATCTAGGCACGGTTACAAGCAGGAAAAAGACAAAACATCCGCAATACAGACATAGAGACTTCAGCATTCATCCTACAGGTGAAATACACAGCAGGCTAAACGAATACAACAGCGCCATCTATCGACCTGCAGTAGATCTCATAGATCTGTTGTTATATGAAGAGCCATTTTATCATTTAACCCTTGAGGTTTACTAGTATCTATTTTTAGGCTACTAGTCCTTATTGTTTAGTCACTTACTTAATCATTACATACTAGTAACTTTTTAGATCTAAGATATCCTGAACATAATAGATACTAGTTCAAGCTTATGCTCAGTATGCAAATTATGTGTTGAATATTAATAAGACAACGTAATATGTTAGGGAGATCGGGCCTGAGAGAAAGAAAGAAGATGCAAAATGGAGGTTCTCGAGCAAATACAGAGAAAATACAGCTTTATTGAAAGAACATTTCAACATGGTCACTTCGGCAGCCCACAGCTGAGGGACATTCATTTGTGTTTATTGAACTTAAGAAGAATCGAGGGCATGCTTTCAGGTGAAACAATGGACAATATTATAAGTAGCCTGTCGGATCTCAGAGCTGTTATTAGACAGTATGTGTGCTATCTGGGTTTCGTCCCCGCTCTCCTCCATGAACAGGGCTAAACCCACCGTTAGGCTACATTCAATATTAGCGCCCACGTGTAAGATCCCAAATTTAACTTTACCATCTAACAAAGTTAAACTTATCATTATATTCCACATCAAGAACAATAAATAGTGATATTTAACACATCCTTATTTGTGTTTTTGTGCTAAGCGATTAGCCAGACAAGCTAACATACAAAGCCATCGTCATTTTGGATAGTATTAGAATGTTAACTCTGATTGGATGACAGAGGGGTAATCATGTTTATGCAATAATGTGTTTGAATCAAGATATCTTCAAACACATCTTACTAGTTCCTTTTGAGGCAGAAGATATCTTCAAATAAATAAGGACTAGTATCTATTTAATAAGTACTCGTATCTAATGATTAAATACTAGTATGTAATTAATAAGAACTAGTATCTAATGAATAAGTACTAGTATCTAATAAAAAAGCACTACTATCTAATTTGTAGGTACTAGTATCTAATGGAATAGTTACTAGTGACTAAACAATAAGTTCTAGTAGCCTAAAAATAGATACTAGTAAACCTCAAGGGTTAAATGACAAATTGGCCTGCCATAGTTGTTACCACTAATACCACATGCTTCAGTTAACACGACTGCACCCTTGATATCAATCGTGTGAAAACAGAAGTTATGAGAAATGTTGCCCGTCACCAGTATGACGAGAAATTTGGGTCATTTAAAGTCTGGAATGATCGAATCATATTTCACATACGATCCAATGAATGACAGTATTTTTTCTTTGTAATACCTCGTCACCTGACACATCACGTGACTAGAAAAAGCTAATAAAATCTCCTCTCAAATTACAGGATTTCAACATTTTTGTCAAGGGACTTGTACCATTATATTATTTTCAGCTCCATTGTCAGGCCGGCAGGTCATAAAGTTAACAAATGGACTGGGTAAGTGCCACCTGTTTGAAATTGTTAAATATTAAATTTTTCTAACATCAAATAATGCAATTGGATATCATTGATTCATGATATAAGAGATTTTGTTATTATAACATTATTTAATTTTTTTTATTTAAATTTCAATGAATATATTAATTGTGTTCGGTAAGAGAACTGCAAAGATATTGAGAATTCACTTTAGCACTATTATGAATGCAGTCGTCGGATCCTATAGTTCAGTTAATGTTTTAATATTTTAACATTAAATAAAAACTAAAATTAAAAAACTAAATCAAAAAACTAACAAAAACAACCTTTATCTGATAATAACTAACAAAGACTTATAGGAAAACAATTTGTACAAAAAATATTTATTAAATAAAAAACGAATTAAAAGAACTAATCTTTTTTTGTAATAATTCAACAGTCCTTCCATTTGCTCAGACAGTGAAACCTGAATTTCTTCAACGTTTGTGACCTTGGATCACAAAAGCAGTCTTAAGTAGCACAGGAACATTTTTAGTAAAAGACATATGTATGGGTCAAAATTATCCATTTTTCTTTTATGCCCGGAATCATTAGGATGTTGACCAAAGATCATGTCCATGAAGATATTTTGTAAATGTTCTACCTTAAATATATCAAAACTTTATATCTGTGAGTGGATGTCCTGACGAAGTGCCCCTGATTAACAACTTCAAAGGCAATTTTTCAATATTTAATTTTATTTGCATTCCAGAGTTTTAAAGGGATGTATCTCAGCCAGATATTGTCCCATCCTAACAAGCCATACATCAATTGAAAGCTTACATTTTCAGCTTTCAGATGATGTACAAATTTTAATTTCGAGAAATTTACGCATAAGACTGGTTGTGTTATCCAGGTTCACATTCTGGGATTTTTCTCCATATAGTGACTTCAATGGACTCCAAATGCTTGAAGCTTGAAATGACAGTTTCAGAGCAGTTTAAGAGAAAGGCGAGCATTTGTGTTTAAAAGCATATACATTTACATTATTTGAGAAAATGAGCGATCGTTTCTGTAGATAAGATCTTTATTCATGGTCTGGTATGGTTTAAAGTCGAAGTTGAAGCTGCAATGAAACTGTCATCTTTAGCTTCAAGCGTTTTGAGTCCATTGAAGTCACTTAATGTAGAAAAATCCTGGAAAGTTTTCATCAAAAACCTTCATTTCTTCTCACTTAAGAAACAAACAAATAAACCACGGGGTGAGTTACTGATCATGAACATTTATTTCGAAAGAGAACTAAATCACAAACATAAACTTACAAACTCTTTTGTGACAGAAAAACTGAAGACATTTAATACAAACCATCTGACAGGATAAATGGCGGCCACCTCTCAATTAAAATAATAACTTTAGTCTCTTTAAATCTCTAAAATTGGATTGAAATATCTTAAGAATCAAGAGGCGTGTGAGGTTCATGGCTGGTGAGGCACTGACAGCTTCAGAGTCAATTTTTGAAATATATGAGCCCATACTTGTAGCTTATTCACATTTCAATTGGAAGCATGAACATTGACTATTGGTTATGTTTCACTTCTCATCTGCATTCTTACATAGATAAGGTACATATTTGGCGAAGAAAGAATGTAAAATTTAAAGCGGCGGAAGTGAATGTGATTCTGATGTTGTAACTGCATTCATGAACCCAGTGTGTGAGAGCGCTCACCTCATCGCTGCCACACTTCGCATTTCTTCCTGTATTTGAACAGAGAATACTAACATTCAGCGGTTTTGACTATAAATATTATCAAAACTATTGGAATCATACAAAAACGTTTTTATAACACAGATCAGTTGACAACTTTATTTGATGTTATTATACGAAAAATTTCTTCCATCACCGCACGTGATCTATCAATTTCTGCTATAATAAGTGCTGTCACTTTTTCACCAAAGAAATCATTTCGAATGTTCCGTGTTATTAAAGGCAAAAATAAATGTAAAAGATCTGTCCCCTAAACAAACACTACACAATTCCCAAACTATCCCCCTCTGTATACTCATTTATCTGTAAACATAGTTCTTTGAAGTGTTAGAATTCTTAATAGTGACAAAACTGTATTTGAAATGATAAAAAAATGTTTTTATGTGACTTTGATTGTATTAAAACTAATTTTGTTTTTCAAATAATGCTATCTGAACTTCCATGAATCTTACATTATGTCCTCTGTATAAAGGTAATCTATTGGACAGCTATCAACATGCGTAGAACTGTCCTCTTCATCGTTATGTTTTTTTCAGGTAAGTTAAATCATGTCTTCGCATTTTCTTCATATTTTTACTCATTTGAATATTTAAACTAATACTTAGTCATTTTTCTGAACAGTATTTACTGTAAACACAGCTCAAACAATCACGTCAACCCCAACAGAAACAATCACGTCCGGTGAAGTGCCAACTACAACTGAAACAATCACGTCCACTGAAGTGCCAACTACAACTGAAACAATCACGTCAACTGAAGTGCCAAGTACAACAGAAACAATCACGTCCACTGAAGTGCCAACTACAACTGAAACAATCACATTCACTGAAGTGCCAATTACAACTCATACAATCACATCCACTGAAGTGCCAACTACAACTGAAACAATCACATTCACTGAAGTGCCAACTACAACTCATACAATCACATCCAATGAAGTGCCAACTACAACTGAAACAATCACGTCCACTGAAGTGCCAACTACAACAGAAACAATCACGTCCAATGAAGTGCCAACTACAACAGAAACAATCACGTCCAGTGAAGTGCCAACTACAACTGAAACAATCACGTCCACTGAAGTGCCAACTACCACTGAAACAATCACGTCAACTGAAGTGCCAAGTACAACAGAAACAATCACGTCCGCTGAAGTGCCAACTAAAACTGAAAAAATCATGTCCGCTGAAGTGCCAACTACAACTGAAACAATCACGTCCGCTGAAGTGCCAACTACAACTCATACAATCACATCCACTGAAGTGCCAACTACAACTCATACAATCACATCCACTGAAGTGCCAACTACAACTGAAACAATCACATTCACTGAAGTGCCAACTACAACTCATACAATCACATCCACTGAAGTGCCAACTACAACTGAAACAATCACATTCACTGAAGTGCCAACTACAACTCATACAATCGCATCCACTGAAGTGCCAACTACAACTGAAACAATCACGTCCACTGAAGTGCCAACTACAACTGAAACAATCACGTCCACTGAAGTGCCAACTACAACTGAAACAATCACATCCACTGAAGTGCCAACTACAACTCATACAATCACATCCACTGAAGTGCCAACTACAACTCATACAATCACATCCACTGAAGTGCCAACTACAACTCATACAATCACATTCACTGAAGTGCCAACTACAACTCATACAATCACATCCACTGAAGTGCCAACTACAACTGAAACAATCACGTCCACTGAAGTGCCAACTACAACTGAAACAATCACGTCCACTGAAGTGCCAACTACAACTCATACAATCACATCCACTGAAGTGCCAACTACAACTGAAACAATCACGTCCACTGAAGTGCCAACTACAACTGAAACAATCACGTCCACTGAAGTGCCAACTACAACTGAAACAATCACATCCACTGAAGTGCCAACTACAACTCATACAATCACATCCACTGAAGTGCCAACTACAACTGAAACAATCACATCCACTGAAGTGCCAACTACAACTCATACAATCACATCCACTGAAGTGCCAACTACAACTCATACAATCACATCCAATGAAGTGCCAACTACAACTGAAACAATCACATTCACTGAAGTGCCAACTACAACTCATACAATCACATCCACTGAAGTGCCAACTACAACTGAAACAATCACATCCACTGAAGTGCCAACTACAACTGAAACAATCACGTCCACTGAAGTGCCAACTACAACTCATGCAATCACATCCACTGAAGTGCCAACTACAACTGAAACAATCACATCCACTGAAGTGCCAACTACAACTCATACAATCACATCCACTGAAGTGCCAACTACAACTGAAACAATCACGTCCACTGAAGTGCCAACTACAACTGAAACAATCACGTCCACTGAAGTGCCAACTACAACTCATACAATCACATCCACTGAAGTGCCAACTACAACTCATACAATCACATCCACTGAAGTGCCAACTACAACTGAAACAATCACATCCACTGATGTGCCAACTACAACTCATACAATCACATCCACTGAAGTGCCAACTACAACTGAAACAATCACATTCACTGAAGTGCCAACTACAACTCATACAATCACATCCACTGAAGTGCCAACTACAACTGAAACAATCACATTCACTGAAGTGCCAACTACAACTCATACAATCGCATCCACTGAAGTGCCAACTACAACTGAAACAATCACGTCCACTGAAGTGCCAACTACAACTGAAACAATCACGTCCACTGAAGTGCCAACTACAACTGAAATAATCACATCCACTGAAGTGCCAACTACAACTCATACAATCACATCCACTGAAGTGCCAACTACAACTCATACAATCACATCCACTGAAGTGCCAACTACAACTCATAAAATCACATTCACTGAAGTGCCAACTACAACTCATACAATCACATCCACTGAAGTGCCAACTACAACTGAAACAATCACGTCCACTGAAGTGCCAACTACAACTGAAACAATCACGTCCACTGAAGTGCCAACTACAACTCATACAATCACATCCACTGAAGTGCCAACTACAACTGAAACAATCACGTCCACTGAAGTGCCAACTACAACTGAAACAATCACGTCCACTGAAGTGCCAACTACAACTGAAACAATCACATCCACTGAAGTGCCAACTACAACTCATACAATCACATCCACTGAAGTGCCAACTACAACTGAAACAATCACATCCACTGAAGTGCCAACTACAACTCATACAATCACATCCACTGAAGTGCCAACTACAACTCATACAATCACATCCAATGAAGTGCCAACTACAACTGAAACAATCACATTCACTGAAGTGCCAACTACAACTCATACAATCACATCCACTGAAGTGCCAACTACAACTGAAACAATCACATCCACTGAAGTGCCAACTACAACTGAAACAATCACGTCCACTGAAGTGCCAACTACAACTCATGCAATCACATCCACTGAAGTGCCAACTACAACTGAAACAATCACATCCACTGAAGTGCCAACTACAACTCATACAATCACATCCACTGAAGTGCCAACTACAACTGAAACAATCACGTCCACTGAAGTGCCAACTACAACTGAAACAATCACGTCCACTGAAGTGCCAACTACAACAGAAACAATCACGTCCAATGAAGTGCCAACTACAACTGAAACAATCGTGTCCACTGAAGTGCCAACTACAACTCATACAATCACGTCAACTGAAGTGCCAACTACAACAGAAACAATCACGTCCACTGAAGTGCCAACTACAACCCATACAATCACGTTCACTGAAGTGCCAACTACAACAGAAACAATCACGTCCACTGAAGTGCCAACTACAACTGAAACAATCACGTCCACTGAAGTGCCAACTACAACTGAAACAATCACGTCCACTGAAGTGCCAACTACAACTCATCCAATCACGTCCACTGAAGTTCCAACTACAAGAGAAACAATCACGTCCACTGAAGTGCCAACTACAACCGAAATAATCACGTCCAATGAAGTGCCAACTACAACTGAAACAATCACGTCCAATGAAGTGCCAACTACAACAGAAACAATCACGTCCACTGAAGTGCCAACTACAACTGAAACAATCACGTCCACTGAAGTGCCAACTACAACTGAAACAATCACGTCCACTGAAGTGCCAACTACAACTCATCCAATCACGTCCACTGAAGTTCCAACTACAACAGAAACAATCACGTCCACTGAAGTGCCAACTACAACTGAAACAATCACGTCCACTGAAGTGCCAACTACAACTGAAACAATCACGTCCAATGAAGTGCCAACTACAACAGAAACAATCACGTCCACTGAAGTGCCAACTACAACTGAAACAATCACGTCCACTGAAGTGCCAACTACAACTGAAACAATCACGTCCACTGAAGTGCCAACTACAACTGAAACAATCACGTCCACTGAAGTGCCAACTACAACAGAAACAATCACGTCCACTGAAGTGCCAACTACAACTGAAACAATCACGTCCACTGAAGTGCCAACTACAACAGAAACAATCACGTCCACTGAAGTGCCAACTACAACTGAAACAATCACGTCCACTGAAGTGCCAACTACAACAGAAACAATCACGTCCACTGAAGTGCCAACTACAACAGAAACAATCACGTCCAGTGAAGTGCCAACTACAACTGAAACAATCACGTCCACTGAAGTGCCAACTACAACTGAAACAATCACGTCAACTGAAGTGCCAAGTACAACAGAAACAATCACGTCCACTGAAGTGCCAACTACAACTGAAACAATCATGTCCGCTGAAGTGCCAACTACAACTGAAACAATCACGTCCGCTGAAGTGCCAACTACAACTCATACAATCACATCCACTGAAGTGCCAACTACAACTGAAACAATCACATTCACTGAAGTGCCAACTACAACTCATACAATCACATCCACTGAAGTGCCAACTACAACTGAAACAATCACATTCACTGAAGTGCCAACTACAACTCATACAATCACATCCACTGAAGTGCCAAATACAACTGAAACAATCACATCCACTGAAGTGCCAACTACAACTGAAACAATCACGTCCACTGAAGTGCCAACTACAACTGAAACAATCACATCCACTGAAGTGCCAACTACAACTCATACAATCACATCCACTGAAGTGCCAACTACAACTCATACAATCACATCCACTGAAGTGCCAACTACAACTGAAACAATCACGTCCACTGAAGTGCCAACTACAACTGAAACAATCACGTCCACTGAAGTGCCAACTACAACTGAAACAATCACATCCACTGAAGTGCCAACTACAACTCATACAATCACATCCACTGAAGTGCCAACTACAACTGAAACAATCACATCCACTGAAGTGCCAACTACAACTCATACAATCACATCCACTGAAGTGCCAACTACAACTCATACAATCACATCCACTGAAGTGCCAACTACAACTGAAACAATCACATCCACTGAAGTGCCAACTACAACTCATACAATCACATCCACTGAAGTGCCAACTACAACTGAAACAATCACATCCACTGAAGTGCCAACTACAACTGAAACAATCACGTCCACTGAAGTGCCAACTACAACAGAAACAATCACGTCCAATGAAGTGCCAACTACAACTGAAACAATCGTGTCCGCTGAAGTGCCAACTACAACTCATACAATCACGTCAACTGAAGTGCCAACTACAACTCATTCAATCACGTCCACTGAAGTGCCAACTACAACTGAAACAATCACGTCCAATGAAGTGCCAACTACAACTGAAACAATCGTGTCCGCTGAAGTGCCAACTACAACTCATACAATCACGTCAACTGAAGTGCCAACTACAACTCATTCAATCACGTCCACTGAAGTGCCAACTACAACTGAAACAATCACGTCCAATGAAGTGCCAACTACAACAGAAACAATCACGTCCACTGAAGTGCCAACTACAACTGAAACAATCACGTCCACTGAAGTGCCAACTACAACAGAAACAATCACGTCCAGTGAAGTGCCAACTACAACTGAAACAATCACGTCCACTGAAGTGCCAACTACAACTGAAACAATCACGTCAACTGAAGTGCCAAGTACAACAGAAACAATCACGTCCACTGAAGTGCCAACTACAACTGAAACAATCATGTCCGCTGAAGTGCCAACTACAACTGAAACAATCACGTCCGCTGAAGTGCCAACTACAACTCATACAATCACATCCACTGAAGTGCCAACTACAACTGAAACAATCACATTCACTGAAGTGCCAACTACAACTCATACAATCACATCCACTGAAGTGCCAACTACAACTGAAACAATCACATTCACTGAAGTGCCAACTACAACTCATACAATCACATCCACTGAAGTGCCAAATACAACTGAAACAATCACATCCACTGAAGTGCCAACTACAACTGAAACAATCACGTCCACTGAAGTGCCAACTACAACTGAAACAATCACATCCACTGAAGTGCCAACTACAACTCATACAATCACATCCACTGAAGTGCCAACTACAACTCATACAATCACATCCACTGAAGTGCCAACTACAACTGAAACAATCACGTCCACTGAAGTGCCAACTACAACTGAAACAATCACGTCCACTGAAGTGCCAACTACAACTGAAACAATCACATCCACTGAAGTGCCAACTACAACTCATACAATCACATCCACTGAAGTGCCAACTACAACTGAAACAATCACATCCACTGAAGTGCCAACTACAACTCATACAATCACATCCACTGAAGTGCCAACTACAACTCATACAATCACATCCACTGAAGTGCCAACTACAACTGAAACAATCACATCCACTGAAGTGCCAACTACAACTGAAACAATCACGTCCACTGAAGTGCCAACTACAACAGAAACAATCACGTCCAATGAAGTGCCAACTACAACTGAAACAATCGTGTCCGCTGAAGTGCCAACTACAACTCATACAATCACGTCAACTGAAGTGCCAACTACAACTCATTCAATCACGTCCACTGAAGTGCCAACTACAACTGAAACAATCACGTCCAATGAAGTGCCAACTACAACTGAAACAATCGTGTCCGCTGAAGTGCCAACTACAACTCATACAATCACGTCAACTGAAGTGCCAACTACAACTCATTCAATCACGTCCACTGAAGTGCCAACTACAACTGAAACAATCACGTCCAATGAAGTGCCAACTACAACAGAAACAATCACGTCCACTGAAGTGCCAACTACAACTGAAACAATCACGTCCACTGAAGTGCCAACTACAACTGAAACAATCACGTCCACTGAAGTGCTAACTACAACTGAAACAAACACGTCCACTGAAGTGCCAACTACAACAGAAACAATCACGTCCACTGAAGTTCCAACTACAACTGAAACAATCACGGCCACTGAAGTGCCAACTACAACAGAAACAATCACGTCCACTGAAGTGCCAACTACAACTGAAACAATCACGTCCACTGAAGTGCCAACTACAACTGAAACAATCACGTCCACTGAAGTGCCAACTACAACTGAAACAATCACGTTCACTGAAGTGCCAACTACAACTGAAACAATCACGTCCACTGAAGTGCCAAATACAACTGAAACAATCACGTCCACTGAAGTGCCAACTACAACTGAAACAATCACGTCCACTGAAGTGCCAACTACAACTGAAACAATCACGTCCACTGAAGTGCCAACAACAGCTGAAACAATCACGTCCACTGAAGTGCCAACTACAACTGAAACAATCATGTCCACTGAAGTGCCAACTACAACTGAAACAATCACCTCCACTGAAGTGCCAACTACAACTGAAACAATCACATCCACTGAAGTGCCAACTACAACTCATACAATCACGTCCACTGAAGTGCCAACTACAACAGAAACAATCACGTCCACTGAAGTGCCAACTACAACTCATACAATCACGTCGACTGAAGTGCCAACTACAACTCATACAATCACGTCCACTGAAGTGCCAACTACAACAGAAACAATCACGTCCACTGAAGTGCCAACTATAACAGAAACAATCACGTCCACTGAAGTGCCAACTATAACAGAAACAATCACGTCCACTGAAGTGCCAACTATAACAGAAACAATCACGTCCACTGAAGTGCCAACTACAACAGAAACAATCACGTCCACTGAAGTGCCAACTATAACAGAAACAATCACGTCCACTGAAGTGCCAACTATAACAGAAACAATCACGTCCACTGAAGTGCCAACTACAACAGAAACAATCACGTCCACTGAAGTGCCAACTACAACTCATACAATCACGTCCACTGAAGTGCCAACCACAACAGAAACAATCACGTCCACTGACGTGCCAACTACAACAGAAACAATCACGTCCACTGAAGTGCCAACTACAACTCATACAATCACATCCACTGAAGTGCCAACTACTACAGAAACAATCACGTCCACTGACGTGCCAACTACAACTGAAACAATCACGTCCACTGAAGTGCCAACTACAACTCATACAATCACGTCCATTGAAGTGCCAACTACAACTCATACAATCACGTCCACTGAAGTGCCAACTACAACTCATACAATCACGTCCATTGAAGTGCCAACTACAACTCATACAATCACGTCCACTGAAGTGCCAACTACAACTCATACAATCACGTCCACTGAAGTGCCAACTACAACAGAAACAATCACGTCCACTGACGTGCCAACTACAACTGAAACAATCACGTCCACTGAAGTGCCAACTACAACTCATACAATCACGTCCATTGAAGTGCCAACTACAACTCATACAATCACGTCCACTGAAGTGCCAACTACAACTCATACAATCACGTCCACTGAAGTGCCAACTACAACTCATACAATCACGTCCATTGAAGTGCCAACTACAACTCATACAAGCACATCCACTGAAGTGCCAACTACAACTGAAACAATCAAGTCCACTGAAGTGCCAACTACAACTCATACAATCACGTCGACTGAAGTGCCAACTACAACTCATACAATCACGTCCACTGAAGTGCCAACTACAACAGAAACAATCACGTCCACTGAAGTGCCAACTATAACAGAAACAATCACGTCCACTGAAGTGCCAACTACAACAGAAACAATCACGTCCACTGAAGTGCCAACTACAACTCATACAATCACGTCCACTGAAGTGTCAACTACAACAGAAACAATCACGTCCACTGACGTGCCAACTACAACAGAAACAATCACGTCCACTGAAGTGCCAACTACAACTCATACAATCACGTCCACTGAAGTGCCAACTACAACAGAAACAATCACGTCCACTGACGTGCCAACTAAAACTGAAACAATCACGTCCACTGAAGTGCCAACTACAACTCATACAATCACGTCCACTGAAGTGCCAACTACAACAGAAACAATCACGTCCACTGAACTGCCAACTACAACAGAAACAATCACGTCCACTGAAGTGCCAACTACAACAGAAACAATCACGTCCACTGAAGTGCCAACTACAACTGAAACAATCACATCCAATGAAGTGCCAACTACAACTGAAACAATCACGTCCACTGAAGTGCCAACTACAACTGAAACAATCACGTCCACTGAAGTGCCAACTACAACTGAAACAATCACGTCCACTGAAGTGCCAACTACAACTGAAACAATCACGTCCACTGAAGTGCCAACTACAACTCATACAATCACGTCCACTGAAGTGCCAACTACAACTCATACAATCACGTCCACTGAAGTGCCAACTACAACAGAAACAATCACGTCCACTGACGTGCCAACTACAACTGAAACAATCACGTCCACTGAAGTGCCAACTACAACTCATACAATCACGTCCATTGAAGTGCCAACTACAACTCATACAATCACGTCCACTGAAGTGCCAACTACAACTCATACAATCACGTCCACTGAAGTGCCAACTACAACTCATACAATCACGTCCATTGAAGTGCCAACTACAACTCATACAATCACATCCACTGAAGTGCCAACTACAACTGAAACAATCAAGTCCACTGAAGTGCCAACTACAACTCATACAATCACGTCGACTGAAGTGCCAACTACAACTGAAACAATCACGTCCACTGAAGTGCCAACTACAACAGAAACAATCACGTCCACTGAAGTGCCAACTATAACAGAAACAATCACGTCCACTGAAGTGCCAACTACAACAGAAACAATCACGTCCACTGAAGTGCCAACTACAACTCATACAATCACGTCCACTGAAGTGCCAACTACAACTGAAACAATCAAGTCCACTGAAGTGCCAACTACAACTCATACAATCACGTCGACTGAAGTGCCAACTACAACTGAAACAATCACGTCCACTGAAGTGCCAACTACAACAGAAACAATCACGTCCACTGAAGTGCCAACTATAACAGAAACAATCACGTCCACTGAAGCGCCAACTACAACAGAAACAATCACGTCCACTGAAGTGCCAACTACAACTGAAACAATCACATCCACTGAAGTGCCAACTACAACTGAAACAATCACGTCCACTGAAGTGCCAACTACAACTGAAACAATCACGTCCACTGAAGTGCCAACTACAACTGAAACAATCACATCCACTGAAGTGCCAACTACAACAGAAACAATCACGTCCACTGAAGTGCCAACTACAACTGAAACAATCACGTCCACTGAAGTGCCAACTACAACTGAAAAAATCACGTCCACTGAAGTGCCAACTACAACTGAAACAATCACGTCCACTGAAGTGCCAGCTACAACTGAAACAATCACGTCCACTGAAGTGCCAACTATAACAGAAACAATCACATCCACTGAAGTGCCAACTACAACTGAAACAATCACGTCCACTGAAGTGCCAACTACAACTCATACAATCACGTCCACTGAAGTACCAAATACAACTGAAACAATCACGTCCAGTGAAGTGCCAACTACAACTCATACAATCACGTCCACTGAAGTGCCAACTACAACTGAAACAATCACGTCCACTGAAGTGCCAACTACAATTCATACAATCACGTCCACTGAAGTGCCAACTACAACAGAAACAATCACGTCCAGTGAAGTGCCAACTACAACTGAAACAATCACGTCCACTGAAGTGCCAACTACAACTGAAACAATCACATCCACTGAAGTGCCAACTACAACTCATACAATCACGTCCACTGAAGTGCCAACTACAAATGAAACAATCACGTCAACTGAAGTGCCAACTACAACTGAAACAATCACATCCACTGAAGTGCCAACTACAACTCATACAATCACGTCCACTGAAGTGCCAACTACAAATGAAACAATAACGTCCACTGAAGTGCCAACTACAACAGAAACAATCACGTCAACTGAAGTGCCAACTACAACTCATACAATCATGTCCACTGAAGTGCCAACTACAACTGAAACAATCACGTCCACTGAAGTGCCAACTACAACTGAAACAATCACGTCCACTGAAGTGTCAACTACAACTCATACAATCACGTCCACTGAAGTGCCAACTACAACTCATTCAATCACGTCAACTGAAGTGCCACCTACAACTGAAACAATCACGTCCACTGAAGTGACAACTACAAGTCATACAATCACGTCCACTGAAGCGCCAACTACAACTGAAACAATCACGTCCACTGAAGTGTCAACTACAACTCATACAATCACGTCCACTGAAGTGCCAACTACAACTCATTCAATCACGTCCACTGAAGTGCCAACTACAACAGAAACAATCAGGTCCACTGAAGTGCCAACTTCAACTGAAACAATCACGTCCACTGAAGTGCCAACTACAACTCATACAATCACATCCACTGAAGTGCCAACTACAACTCATACAATTACATCCACTGAAGTGCCAACTACAACTCATACAATCACGTCCAATGAAGTGCCAACTACAACTGAAACAATCACGTCCACTGAAGTGCCAACTACAACTGAAACAAACATGTCAACTGAAGTGCCAACTACAACTGAAACAATCACGTCCACTGAAGTGCCAACTACAACTGAAACAATCACGTCCAATGAAGTGCCAGCTACAACAGAAACAATCACGTCCACTGAAGTGCCAACTACAACTGAAACAATCACGTCCACTGAAGTGCCAACTACAACTCATACAACTGTAATGAGCATGGCCACTGGTGTACCGACTACTACCCTGCATAACACATCAATCACATATAAAAGTACACCAGAGCCCACAATGACAAACCAGCAAACAACTAAAACTGTGCCTTCAACCGCAACCCAACTTAAAACTCTCTCTATATCTTCAACATTAACCTCAGGCACTACAGAATCACACATCACCACAATCACAGCTTCATTTCAAACCAAAGCACTTCTCACCACTTTCATTACAGTAAAGTTCACAACCAACGAAACTTTTATTCCTTCATTGTCAGTCTCTAATTCAAGCACCTTCATAGAACGGGCATTAAGAGTCAAAGAAGAGGTAAACTATCAAGTGTAACAAATTGAACATGTTTAAAGCAGAATCTTACCAATAAACTGGAAATAATTTCTGAATGGTTACTCTATTAACTACTAATGTGACCCTTTTACAGTTTTCAGCCATATTTAAAAGAGCATTCAACTCCTTCTTGTATATTTCAAACATCAAGTTCAGGTTGGTACTCATTTCTTCATTTTAAGTATGCAGTCACATTTATGAATCCGGCATATGGTTTTACCCAAAGTGCATTCAATCGAGGGACCAAATGGTGTAATTTTGCGACAAGTTTTCCTGACAGTGCACCCTGTTTTTCTTAATGGTTTCCAACTGTGCAACTTCCGAACTAAATAACATATAATTTTTTAAATGTTATAGTGCGTAAGCTTCACATTCATTCATTCATTTTCGTCTCTCTAACTTCAACCGCTCGCTTACCTATAAGGTTATGCCCCGAATGTGCAGGTGTAATGCTGCGTTCCAGACAACTCGGATTTCGGGAATTGGTGACCTCAGTCCTGGAAGTAAACGTCTGGAATGGCAAATGAAGCCGGTCATCTGAGCTCGGGGCACATTGATCAACCCGACTTCAGCAAGACGTATCATTTGACGTCATGGACAAGATAGCGACTAGCCCTTCGAAACCTTACGTGAACCGTAAACAAACTTTAAATAATGTTTAAGTAATATGTATGAACATGAATTTTAAAATATTCAGAAACTGTTCATAAACAAACAAACATAGGTTTGAATAGCTACCATATAACATAGACTGCCGTTACGTTCTCTCGGCATCTCATAGTTACATTACGCAAATGTGATTCGTGGTTGACTGGAATGTATTGAGGTCTGAAGTCGGAATTTTACAACATAATATTCAAAATCGGAGTTGTCTGGAACGCAGCATGGCGCATTTAATACAGTAGTGCTGGGCTCTAAATTGCGATGAAAGAATTGAAAAAGCTTATTTTCCAAAGAATTCCCCACCTGTAACCACAAGGCAGTTTGTTTAAGTTATACAAGTGATGCCTTTAACATGGGTCTATTTTCTTTCATTTCATGTAGTCCTGGATCAATCATCACAGATATGAATTTAGAATTCAGGATGGACAGCGTTTTGCCTTCTGATAATGATATCAAAAATACTTTCAACAATGCTACAAACACTACATTTATAATCACACGAGTAGAGGGTAAGTCAATCAGTTCAAAATAGTAACAATACAAATCTCTGCAAAACACACAATTGTATTTTGATTTAAATATTTTAGATAATAGCCTTAGCTTTCATTCAGTCGAACTATGTGGCCGGAACTGCCCCATTGCTGGCAGATCCGGCTTTTTTCTGCCGCGGGATTGCCTCTCAATTGGCATCCATTGTTTATGAATAAGCTCATAGCAGGTTTAAAATGTGGTTCAAAATGATGGATTGCGAAGTCCCACACTACGTATGTTTAAATGTTTTTTATATTACCGCTTAAGACTTCATCCCGATGATTAATTTGGGATCTTAAAATAATATCTTTATTTCTTCTAATGAAATGTTCTTCGTTTTATGTAACATCTATGTCCATGACCAACAGTCATACCAACAGGCACACCTACAACACTCAAACCAACAACCAAACATCAAACAACTAAAAGACCAACCACCAAAACAACCATGAGACCACCCACTACCACAACAACTACAAGACCACAAACCACTAAAACAACAACAAGACCATTCACCACCACAACAACCACTAGATCACCCACCACTGAAACAACAATATCAACAATTTATACTCATACAATCACGTCAACTGAAGTGCCAACTACAACTCATACAATCACGTCCACTGAAGTGCCAACTACAACAGAAACAATCACGTCCACTGAAGTGCCAACTATAACAGAAACAATCACGTCCAATGAAGTGCCAACTACAACTCATACAATCACGTCAACTGAAGTGCCAACTACAACTCATACAATCACGTCAACTGAAGTGCCAACTACAACTCATACAATCACGTCAACTGAAGTGCCAACTACAACTCATACAATCACGTCCACTGATGTGCCAACTACAACAGAAACAATCACGTCCACTGAAGTGCCAACTACAACAGAAACAATCACGTCCAGTGAAGTGCCAACTACAACAGAAACAATCACGTCCAGTGAAGTGCCAACTACAACTGAAACAATCACGTCCACTGAAGTGCCAACTACAACTGAAACAATCACGTCCACTGAAGTGCCAACTACAACTCATACAATCACGTCAACTGAAGTGCCAACTACAACAGAAACAATCACGTCCAATGAAGTGCCAACTACAACTGAAACAATCGTGTCCACTGAAGTGCCAACTACAACTCATAAAATCACGTCAACTGAAGTGCCAACTACAACTCATTCAATCACGTCCACTGAAATGCCAACTACAACTCATACAATCACGTCAACTGAAGTGCCACCTACAACTGAAACAATCACGTCCACTGAAGTGCCAACTACAACTCATACAATCACGTCAACTGAAGTGCCAACTACAACTCATTCAATCACGTCCACTGAAGTGCCAACTACAACTCATACAATCACGTCAACTGAAGTGCCAACTACAACTCATACAATCACATCCACTGAAGTGCCAACTACAACTCATACAATCACGTCAACTGAAGTGCCACCTACAACTGCAACAATCACGTCCACTGAAGCGCCAACTACAACTCATACAATCACGTTCACTGAAGTGCCAACTACAACTCATACAATCACGTCAACTGAAGTGCCACCTACAACTGAAACAATCACGTCCACTGAAGTGCCAACTACAACTCATACAATCACGTCAACTGAAGTGCCAACTACAACTCATTCAATCACGTCCACTGAAGTGCCAACTACAACTCATACAATCACGTCAACTGAAGTGCCACCTACAACTGCAACAATCACGTCCACTGAAGCGCCAACTACAACTCATACAATCACGTTCACTGAAGTGCCAACTACAACTCATACAATCACGTCCACTGAAGTGCCAACTACAACTCATACAATCACATCCACTGAAGTGCCAACTACAACAGAAACAATCACGTTCACTGAAGTGCCAACTACAACTCATACAATCACGTCCACTGAAGTGCCAACTACAACTGAAACAATCACGTCCACTGAAGTGCCAACTACAACTCATACAACTGTAATGAGCATGGCCACTGGTGTACCGACTACTACCCTGCATAACACATCAATCACATATAAAAGTACACCAGAGCCCACAATGACAAACCAGCAAACAACTAAAACTGTGCCTTCAACCGCAACCCAACTTAAAACTCTCTCTATATCTTCAACATTAACCTCAGGCACTACAGAATCACACATCACCACAATCACAGCTTCATTTCAAACCAAAGCACTTCTCACCACTTTCATTACAGTAAAGTTCACAACCAACGAAACTTTTATTCCTTCATTGTCAGTCTCTAATTCAAGCACCTTCATAGAACGGGCATTAAGAGTCAAAGAAGAGGTAAACTATCAAGTGTAACAAATTGAACATGTTTAAAGCAGAATCTTACCAATAAACTGGAAATAATTTCTGAATGGTTACTCTATTAACTACTAATGTGACCCTTTTACAGTTTTCAGCCATATTTAAAAGAGCATTCAACTCCTTCTTGTATATTTCAAACATCAAGTTCAGGTTGGTACTCATTTCTTCATTTTAAGTATGCAGTCACATTTATGAATCCGGCATATGGTTTTACCCAAAGTGCATTCAATCGAGGGACCAAATGGTGTAATTTTGCGACAAGTTTTCCTGACAGTGCACCCTGTTTTTCTTAATGGTTTCCAACTGTGCAACTTCCGAACTAAATAACATATAATTTTTTAAATGTTATAGTGCGTAAGCTTCACATTCATTCATTCATTTTCGTCTCTCTAACTTCAACCGCTCGCTTACCTATAAGGTTATGCCCCGAATGTGCAGGTGTAATGCTGCGTTCCAGACAACTCGGATTTCGGGAATTGGTGACCTCAGTCCTGGAAGTAAACGTCTGGAATGGCAAATGAAGCCGGTCATCTGAGCTCGGGGCACATTGATCAACCCGACTTCAGCAAGACGTATCATTTGACGTCATGGACAAGATAGCGACTAGCCCTTCGAAACCTTACGTGAACCGTAAACAAACTTTAAATAATGTTTAAGTAATATGTATGAACATGAATTTTAAAATATTCAGAAACTGTTCATAAACAAACAAACATAGGTTTGAATACTTACCATATAACATAGACTGCCGTTACGTTCTCTCGGCATCTCATAGTTACATTACGCAAATGTGATTCGTGGTTGACTGGAATGTATTGAGGTCTGAAGTCGGAATTTTACAACATAATATTCAAAATCGGAGTTGTCTGGAACGCAGCATGGCGCATTTAATACTGTAGTGCTGGGCTCTAAATTGCGATGAAAGAATTGAAAAAGCTTATTTTCCAAAGAATTCCCCACCTGTAACCACAAGGCAGTTTGTTTAAGTTATACAAGTGATGCCTTTAACATGGGTCTATTTTCTTTCATTTCATGTAGTCCTGGATCAATCATCACAGATATGAATTTAGAATTCAGGATGGACAGCGTTTTGCCTTCTGATAATGATATCAAAAATACTTTCAACAATGCTACAAACACTACATTTATAATCACACGAGTAGAGGGTAAGTCAATCAGTTCAAAATAGTAACAATACAAATCTCTGCAAAACACACAATTGTATTTTGATTTAAATATTTTAGATAATAGCCTTAGCTTTCATTCAGTCGTACTATGTGGCCGGAACTGCCCCATTGCTGGCAGATCCGGCTTTTTTCTGCCACGGGATTGCCTCTCAATTGGCATCCATTATTTATGAATAAGCTCAAAGCAGGTTTAAAATGTGGTTCAAAATGATGGATTGCGAAGTCCCACACTACGTATGTTTAAATGTTTTTTATGTTAGCGCTTAAGAATTCATCCCGATGATTAATTTGGGATCTTAAAATAATATCTATATTTCTTCTTATGAAATGTTCTTCGTTTTATGTAATGTCTATGTCCATGACCAACAGTCATACCAACAGGCACACCTACAACACACAAACCAACAACCAAACATCAAACAACTAAAAGACCAACCACCAAAACAACCATGAGACCACCCACTACCACAACAACTACAAGACCACAAACAACTAAAACAACAACAAGACCATTCACCACCACAACAACCACAAGATCACCCACCACTGAAACAACAATAAGACCAACAACCACTAAAACAACAACAAGACCATTCACCACCACAACAACCACAAGATCACCCACCACTAAAACAACAATAAGACCAACAACCACCACCACAACAACAACAAGACCAACCACCACAACAACCAGAAGACCAGCAACCAGAAGACCAGCAACCACAACAACCAGAAGACCAGCAACCACAACAACAACAGCTGTTCCAATACGTCCTCCGCCATCGGTTACCATAGACATGATCATCACCATAACTTTTTTTCCAGCGCTTGGGGACCCAAAAAGTGAAGATTTTAAAATCCTAGCAGGAAAGGTTCAAAGTGAGGTGAGTTTCGTTGTACAGAAACCTTCTTGAACGTCATGTCTTGAAAACTGATGAAAAATGAAAAGCCCAATAAACCCAGAAAAACAAAACTGCTGTGTGGATGAATTATGGTCTGGATTGTAAGAGATGTTTGTTCCCCACCCACTCTAAATTCAACCGGCTTGGCCCTGAATCCCACCTGTCTTCCTTGACCTCCAAGAATTTGGGCTTTATTTCAAACTTAAAAAACATTTTTTGTGTTGTGAAGGTGGTTCAACTTAAAACAAAGAAATCAAGATTTCTTCCCCCTTTGCTAAACTACTAGCTACGTGCTAGGTTCTTCCCCCTATGCTATCTGCGTGCTACCAACTACAGCTGGGTGTTCCAACACATTTTGCTATTCAAAAGTTTCTTGTTTATATGGTTTCAATTTGATTCAATGCTGATTAGTTATTCATATCTCATTCAAAATAATTCACATTTGTATACAGTATAAATGCATTTACGCTAACAATATGTCCACACAATTCTCCACAGTGTGACAAAGTCTACAAACAGAAGTATGGACTTCTTTTCATCAGGACAATTGTAATTGCTTTCAGGTGGGTCGGTAGTTTTGTCGGCTCTTTAAGCCACATCTCCCGCATTATGAGTTCCAAAAAATTCCAAAGGTTGGGGCAAGGGGGTTATCCTAAAAATGAATTCCCCCAATGTATTTTGATGTGTTCGAAAAATATCCAAATGTAAAATGGGCCGAGTTATTTCAATGCGGGGGAAATTGAATAACATTTTCTGGTCGAGAGGTAAATGACATGAACATTTTCTGAAGGAAGGAATCGAATTCAACTCACACAGTGATGTGTTTACTTTCAGAGGCGTTGCCAGAACTCGGGAGGAACAAAACGTGGAGGCGGAGCTTGAGTTAGAGTTCAATAAAGCCTCTTCTACACCCATTCCAAGCAGTTCCGAGATCGTGGGTACCCTAAGAGAAGCAGCTTCAACTCCAAACTTTAATCTCAGCATTGTTCCTTCTTCTATTGGTGTTGTTAGTAAGTTACCAATCACACTTTCACAAGTGTCTTGCCTCGTTACCACTGAGTGGCATGGTTCAGTATGGTACGCAATTTTTTCTGTTTCCACTGTGAATGATACCAAAAAAGCGAACCGTACCGTACAACTTTTTTGGGACCCTTTCGAAAGGGTACCTAGCACTGTAGTACCAACAGTACCGGAACCTAATGGGTGGAGCTAGTCTCACTGCAGAACGCTGATTGGATTACAGAAATCGTCACTTGCGCGTACTACAAGGGGAATCAAAGAGTATTGATGCCAAGAGGCGAAACTCAATAGAACGTTCAATGCAACACCTGCGCCCTGCGTTTCCGCCATTTTTGGGTGAAAGCAAACCTGCTTCTTGCTGTGGGGCAATATCAGCTGCTTTGTTAAAAAATAAACATTAAAGCCGAAAGTAAACCTGAATGATGATATACATGAGGACAAAAGCCTTGGCTCGCTAGAAACCTTGTCAGATACCAAGCATTTTCACCCTAAAATGGGAGCTGCGTTGTTTTCTCTCAAAAAAGCACCAGAGTTGCGCCTCTTGGTATCTATACTCTTTGGGGAACGACAACACAGGAAGCACCATTGTCATTTACAGATTGCTTTGTTGCGTGAGAATGGCGTCGATCGCTACTTTCCGGCGTACTCCAAGCCTACCTGTTGACAGTGGAAACGCAAGCCTGACAATGGTTCCCCGTAATGAAGCGTACCATACTGTACTGTACCCAACCGTACTGCTCAGTGGAAAAGAGTCATTACTAACTACATGAACAAATTCTGACCAATTTGTGGTACTATTTTTCTTTCTTCAAAAACTTGTCAGAGGCACTGCAGACAATCCCAGTGAGTATCTTGACCGATGGCATATTTGTGGTCGCTCTCTCGGATTCAAGCTCGGCTGCATATCGCAACAGGGCATCAATGATCAAAACAGGGGTACGTACGACGAATCTCACTTCACTGTCAAAAAATATAGGCTAAAGGTGTCGGCCACGTGCCCAAATATGCTTTTAAAAGGATTATTTTTGCTTCCTGTAGCTGGAACCCTTTTTCACGACTGATTATCCATCGGCATTCTCTGTTTTATTTATAACAGAGTTCAGGTATGCACATGGACATCATAGTGTCTTTGTTTCCCCTCAGAAGACTCATTTAGAATACTCTCTCTCATTTCAAATTTCTCCGCAGAAATGTAAGCACAAAATCCGTCAGCAGGGCCGCGATAAAAAGCTTCATGAGCCTTACTTTTGCAGCCAACAGCCCTCTACCCAGTGACAACCAGATAGTGAACACTATAGTCCGAGCAGCCAACAGCACCTCACTGCCCTTCACAATCTTCACTCATTCCATCACGGTCAATGGCACAGGTCTGTGATGCACTGCTGCGAAATCTTGCTACGTCCGATTAGCATTTTCTTCAAACAGCGTAATACATGTTTTCTTTTCTCTGTAATGCAGCGTACTCGTCAGGTGAAGCCAGCTGCAAGATCGGTGTGCTGACTGCACTACTTTTGATCGCTGTGGCGTTTCTGGCAGGTATGAATCTTACACGCCAATCTTACTGGAGTAAATGACATAAAAGTGCAAAACATCAACCCACACCTCTAGATATTTTTCAGGTTTTCTTCTCAAAAACACGCCTATGCTAAGCTCTATGCAACAGCTAAGCTATATATTTATACCGATTTCATCAGGCTCTGAAAATAAAAGTCTCAGAGAAAACATCTATGGAATGTCCCCATTTAGATAACGTGTCTATTTACACTGCAGTTTAGGTTTAAGGTAAGGTTAGGTGTAGATATAGGGCTTTAATATCTCAATAAGTTGCGATCATTAATATAAATTTGATAAATATAGTGATTTACTGTCTGGTATTATTGCATAATGTTTAATGCACAACAATACTGAGGTGCAAATAGTACTGCTAAACAGTGTAAACAGAACTTACTACTAGTTAAACTTAGTGTAAATAGCCGCTGCCTTTAGATAAATGAGTAAACGTGTGTGTGAGGGTGTGGTTCTTATAAAATTTCAATCATGTTTTGCTTAACAAATGTAGTCAAAAGTACACACATTCAAACGGTCATATCCAAATGCAGGAATTGAAGAAAAAATTAAAAATAGCAGTGACTGCAGTATCGAATGTGTTGTTGCGTCACATTGGATTTTATTGTTGTCTTACAAACTTGTTACATTCTTTTCATGTAAACAATTATTCCATTGTCATTACAGGAAGTGACAGGTGAAAACCGGAAGAACAAGAATCCGATCCGGCCATTTTTGTTTACCGGACCCCTGTAAACTGTCTGTAACACTAAGCAATCATAACAGCGTTTTCTGTAATGAGTTATTTATTCCATAAAACAGACTGCATTAGATTTTATATTGTTATTAGGTCTTATTTAATCATGTATATCAAAGAGCAGTTGTCTAAATGTATCATGTATAGGTACTTTATATTGTTGTCTTTAGATTTTAAGAACCAATGTTGTGGGAACTTTACTGTAACTTGTAAGCGTCCACACTAAAGGTGCTGTAAGCAATATTAGATGTTTTGTGTTGACCTGGTAAAGATCCTTACAACTGTAGCAGATCATCTAAATAAGAAATCTCGGATTAACTGACTTGACGTTATTTTCCAAATTGGTGGTATTTAAATTGCGTTTTTACCCGCATGTTCGGTTCTTCCTGCATGCCATTTATGGGCCGTCGTGTTAACGCACCCAAACGATAAGATTAAAGTGCAGTAAAGCGTTCTGATTGGCCACATTTCTGTTTGCGGTTGCAGCGTGAAGTGATGTCGCAGAGACTGATAAAATGTAGACACTTGTATTAAAAACTGCTTTCAGCACCTTTAACTATTCAGGGCAAACGAGTATATGAATTGTATATTTATTGTATGTCACTACCTCTGTATGAATAGATATTATATTTTATAAGAAGACGCAGCGAAGGTGAATGAAATGATGCGGCTGGGAGTCTGACATTCACGAACAGTCGTTTTCTTTCACGTACTTTATGTAATGAAGTTGGGTTTTCTGTAAAGCTGCTAAAACTATGTGTAAAAGAGAACGCAAATAAAGATCTGATGTGACTTGCTGTGTGCGTTTGTGTATCTGTGGGACAGACACCTACACTTCGTTATATTCCTTTTTCATGAATATAGATGATAGTGATAAGAACAGTTTGATAGTTATTGCATAAGGAGGATTCACAACAGCAATAACAAAGTCCTTGCTGTAAGCAATCTGAACGCTTCATTGACACCTTGTACTGGGGGTCCGTGTAAATATGGGAACAGCGCCACCAATTTTTTGCTCGTAACTTAGGATATTTTTGTCCGAAAAATTTCAAATTTGTCATTTTGTCATTTTCAAATTTGTCATAAGTAGTCATATCTTTAGAATCGGATGATATATCAGCCGAAAATCTTGATACTCGTCATTGAGTTTGTGTCCAGGACTTACCGGTGCAATTTAAAGACAGCGCCACCCAGCGTTCTTGAGATTGCTTATAACTCTTGAACATTTTGTCTGGAATACATTTTCTGACTGTCATTATTTCTCCAGGTCCGTGTTGAATCCATTGATGCCTCGTTTGTCATTTTCTAACAGTCGGTTCATAATTTAATGACCATTTGACAGATCTGTCCTATTTTTTTACAAGCTCCGCTCGTATGATCTTTGGGCTGAGCTGCAAACAATTGGCCAAACTATTTTTTCTGGAGCAATTTATTGAGAAACGAAACCTCTTCAAAGTTAACTGTGTCTGTGACGTTGTATCTTTCTGGTATTAAACTATTCTGACTATTAATAACCATGTCAACTGAGTGGCACAACTGGTAAACCACATGCCTCGTGTAGGTCACGGTTCGAAGCCTAAGTTGTGCGTTTAACCACATAATCTACAATTGCATCTCATCCTCTTTGATTTGTCTACAATTTGATTTCATTCTCAGCTATTCTACATATGTTGTTTGCTTCTCACGTACGTGTGATACCAGCCAGGTTCTGCTCTTGCTCCTCTGTTCTGCTCTTGCTCTGTGGTGCTATAGCTCCAGACAGATCTATCATGTGCAGCTGAGTGGTGTTACATGTTAAATCCCATGCTTGTAGATCTTGAGGTTGATGGTTCGAACCCTGTGTGCAGCGCATGTAATGTTTACATGTGAAGCCTTCGATTTGATTTGATTCTCACCTTCTCTTCCGGACTTATTTGTTTCTATCATATGTTCTATACCCGCTGGTTTTTGCTCTTTAGGGTTAGGGTCAGTGTTGGGTAAGTTACTCTGAAAAAGTAATTAATTACTAGTTACTCATTACACATTCAATAGTGTAATTGAATTACTGTACAAATTACTCTGTCCAAAATGACAAAATGATGTAATTATACATTAAAGCACAGATTTTAAAGTTAGACTTTGAATTTTGATGTCAATAAACTATTGCACATGCATGTATTGCACAAAATATTTAGTTTAATTACATCAAAAGTAACTGCATTGAAATTACAGTAGAAATAAGAGTAATCCCTTACTTTACTTTTTCAAGGGAAAAGTAGTTAAAATACAGTAACTAATTGCCTTGTAACTAGTTACACCCAACATTGGTTAGGGTTGCTCTGTGCTGCTCTGACTTTGTGCCTTCGTGGGCTCGGCCCCATCTCGCTGCTTGCAGCATCCTTGTTGTTTTTGACATGCATTTCATATCACATTCAATCTTTTGTCACACCCTAGTTTTACCTGAGTTTCATCTTTGATTCGTTTTATTGCTATCCGATAGAAGATTACCAGATCATCACTCTCTGTTGGGTTATTTCCAAGAGAATATAATCTGTTCATATCTATCAGATAAGCACCCGGAAACCTTGTGAGGTATCAGTTTAGGTAATAATAGACATCATTGTTCGCAGGAGGTTCACAGCAAGTCATTATGATCTTTCACATTCGTCTTCCAGTCACACTAATTATTTACATATTCTTTTATTATGTTTTCAATTATTATTTTGTGCTTTGTTTTTGCACTTTATGAACAATCTTTCAACATCGCCCATATTAAACGCCATCTCATCCCTAAAATAATTGCTTTCGTAGGAGCGCTACATGGTAAAAATGGCACTATTTTTGGAACATAAACCATATGGCCGAAAGTATGTTGACATGATATAATGGGCTCGGTCAAATTAAAAGCATGGAGAATTGAGTGATTTCAACTTTTTTCAGGATAGATTTTTGATTCTGATCTTATCATGATTTTAGATCACGTCACAACAGTTTTTGTTGGCATCAACATACTGAACTAACTGAAACTGTGCCGAGGGTCGAGATCCAGACACTCTTTTTACTTTGAAAATCATCATTGTCAACAACTGTGTTACGATGCTATCTGTGATTCTTTTGGTCTGCTGACCTCACAAGGTAACAAAAACAGAAACCAGAAAAACAAGATTGGATTGTGAAGGATTTTAGGATGTCTGTGTGTGGTGTATTTCAGCGATCATTTATTATTTCAGTATCAAGTTTATCACAGATTTCATGCATCTACTAACCGTTTCTCATTTTATGCCTAATTCATTATTATTCTTGTTGTCCTTTACTGTTGTTTAACCTTATGTTGGGTGTAGTGTTGTCCAATGCATGTTGGTTTAAATTCTAGACGTCTGGTAGCCCTAAGCAAACTTGATAAGGGCCCTTGTTCAAATAATTAAAATAAGATACTGGCCTAAACAACTGTAAACTAGAAGGCATAAAAAATATTAATTTTATCCTTAAACAAACATAAAATTTACATTGACCTAACTGGAACCATTTAGCTGTTAAAAATATATAATATGCAAATGATGTTTTTACTACAAAAGGAGTGATGAACTAACAAAAATAAAGCAAGATAAATAGAGTTTTCTCAAAAAAGCTAAGCGTACGACAACACATTAATTAATCTCTAAATTTGATGGCGCAAAGCAGGGGAGTCACTAGGCCCTTTTTCTACACTTCTGCCCAGCCCCCCTAAAAAATGATTAGAATAATTAATTTGTGATCGCTTCAGTCACCTTTAAAAACTAATTTGAAACGGCGGCGCGATGCGTCAAGTTTCGGCTCCTCCCCTGATGTAAGTCTGCATGGATTCAGCGCGTTATTTAATCCGCAGGGACGCCGAGCGGAGCGAACATCAGAGAGTACAAGGTGTGTGTGTGAGTGTGTGTGTGTGTGTGTGTGTGTGTGTGAGTGTGTGTGTGTGTGTGTGTGTGTGCGTGTGTGTGTGTGCGTGTGTGAGTGTGTGTGTGTGTGTGTGTGAGTGTGTGAGTGTGTGTGTGTGTGTGTGTGTGTGAGTGTGTGAGTGTGTGTGTGTGTGTGTGTGTGTGTGTGTGTGTGTGTGTGTGTGTGTGTGTGTGTGTGTGAGTGTGAGTGTGTGTGTGTGAGTGCGTGCGTGCGTGCGTGCGTGCGTGCGTGCGTGCATTTATTGATAGATTGATATGATATGACATCTGCATCGGTGCAGTTCTTTTAATTGAAGTTAACATAATGTTACTGGACCAATATAATGTTCGGTTTCTCATCCAATACCTGTACGTCTTCGCTGCGTTCACCTTCAGCCCTTATCACAGTGTGATAGTTGTTTTTTCTTCCAACAAAAATGAAGCGATTAACACCCATGAAAACATACTTTAGGAAACGATCATGATTTATTTTAATTTACTTTTTAAAATGTAAAACATATTAAGGTGTATCTCGGCATTACATGATGCAGCCATGCACAGAAAAATGGTTAAATACACACATCATTGTCTGAAAGCAACAAATGGCAAAGAGAGAGAAACATCATGTGGAGTTATTTTGTTTTGTTTTATTAAATACATTAAGTAATAATGAATCATTAGTGTATCATGATACATTAGAGTAAGAGTAGAGTAAAGGGATTTGTGTTTTATTTTAAGCTATTGATTTATAGAAGTGGCAAATTGATAATTCAAGTTGTTACTTTTAATGAAACGTGTGTACTTGTGTTTGTACAGTGAATAATGAATCAGGACGTCTTCATTTAAAAAAAATCTACATTCCCAACCTTAAATTTTCTTGTGACTGGTCACATCTAAATGTTTAATTTTTTTTACAGTGTTGTATATGGCTCAGTCACAACTCCTACTCCCAAATATGAAATACAGGGAATACAATGAAATAGTGAATAGCAATAAGGTTAGTAGTATAGGCTACAACCCTACCCAAATAGTCAAATAATATTTCTTTAATCATACCCTTATTGGGGGCTGAGCCCCCCTAAAATGAAAATCCTAGAATCCCCCTGGCGCAAAGTAAAAATGACATATAAGGGCCTATCATAGAAATGTGAAGAATTTGATTTTGTAGGAGAAATGTAATAAAATTGTGTGGAAACGTTTTCCTGAATTTAATTAAGTTTGTTCAACAACGTTTTCTTTGAGTGCACATGCCTTGTTCTTTTTGCTTCGCCCTCGTTGCCATTTTTCTCTGCCCAGGATAGCTATGTTTTGAGCCATGGTCTTATGTAAAGTCGCATATCGCCAAATCATGCCCATGTCATTACCTACCGCCCACGGCATGATATCCAACTATGTCAATGAATGAACCATCAAAGGAAATTGCCAAAGGATTTTTCTAAAGTTTAATCCACAAGTTATAAAAATACTGTCTTGTTTACAATAGTGTTTTTGAGTCGGTACTCAAGACGGCCCCCTGCAAAACGGTGTTTCAGATTTAAAAAATGTACTTTAATGCATATTGCCACAATATTCTTCGTCCAATATCTATGTCAAACTTTCCACAAATCTGCAGGTGGCCGTCTTCAGAATGCGAGAGAAAAATACCACATATAGCACAAATCCTTCCACCCTGTGTAACTAGATGTAAAAGGTCTATGTTCCGTTTAACCCCGCGTGAGGTCAAGCCCCCTCTAATGGCCTCACAATGTTGTGAAGCAGTCGTGCAAATACTTTGAGATCCACAACACAACATCGCTTGGCTTCGACCGTCTGCATTATTTAGCTGCCATGAGAACTACATTTTGAATTTCTCAAGGCTGGTAAAGATTAAAATGGACAGAAGAAAAATGGCTTTATTCTTGAATCCCGGTGAGGATTAAGTCAATACTCACTGACGCATGTGTCAGGATGGAATTCTTGGATCATAAGTCTTTCTTTCAGTCGTCAGACCTGTCTTTGTGAAACAATACATGAAATGATGTTTGTGCCGAGACACGGTGCCAAAAGTCTCCTATCAAGACACTAAATCTAAAAGACTCGGTGACCGTGAACGAGATCTGTCATTAACTGCGACTGAACACACCCGAGAGCGAAACACAGCATGCATTTTCCATGCATCTGCATTTTAAGCCTTATTATTTGATGTTCTTACCTATTTTACACTGAAAAACAAGCTGGGTATCCAGTTAAATCCTATAGTACACCGATCCATTTCAGGCTCCCAAGCCTTAATCAGGCTCTGAAATATACAATGTCCAAAGCAACTTACAGAGAAGATAAGGGTACAATAAGGCGATCTGTTAAAGGAGTCGTTCACTTTCACAAGAAATGTTGATGATCATTTCCTCACCCTCATGTCATCCAAGATGTTTAAGTATTTGTTTCATTAGTGGAAAAGAAAAGAAGATTTTTGATGAAAACATGACAGTTTCAGTGCAGCTTCAAATGACTTTAAAGAGGTTTAACATTTAAACAGTCTACCAGTCAAACATTAAGGCTACCATTTCAAACCTCGTTCATTAACATGAAGCTTTTACTTGATAGATGTACATTTGATCATCAGTATACATGCTCCCCACTACACATAGTTTAGGCCTAAATACAACAAGAGATGTTGTGGTGGAACTCAATGTTTCAGTTTGTAATAATAAGAGATATTTTGATCAACTGTGATAACAGATAAAAGTAAAAAAAAATGTTTAAATATAACTACACCAAAGTGAAACGAACGCTGAGCGTGTGCATGTGGTAAACCGGTTTTGTGTATCTGATGATGTGAAAGGTTTTCAGAGGTCATTGATGTATCATTTTTGCAGGGCTTTAATGTGACATGTGATCGAGGAATGACAAGCTCTTAAAACACGTCACGGAAAGTACGATAAGGGTAAGAGGGAGTTCACCTAAAAAAGTCAGCATTTACTAATCACTCGAGTTTTTCCAAACCTGTGTGCATGTCTTTGTTATGATGAACCTGAAAGATATTTGGAAACATTCTGGTAACCAAACAGTTCTGGGACCCAATTTACTATCATAGTAGGAAAATTGACGATGGTAGTTTCCTACATGCATATAAATACATACAAAATATATCTATTGTGGATGGAACAACACCATTTTTCCTACGATTGTATAGTCAATGGTGGCCAAGAACTGTTTGGTGACAAGTGAAGAGCTCTTTTCCAAAACGCTATAAATCCATTTGAATAGTTTTCATAAAAATTACATTTTTTACCTAGACTCATACATTTTGTTAATATTCAATTTATCCTGTTAAAATGGTCTGTTGGCTCAATCTGAACATGTTTAATAATAATTGTTAAATGAAACAACAATATTATCAATTATAAATTTAATATTCCATCCTATTTTTTCAAAACAATGTTGGTTTATTTCTTTTTAAAAACAAACAAACAAGAGAACATGAAACATATGACATCAGGGACTCATACTTTAAATTAATATAAATCAAATAAATGCAAATGCATGAAATACATAACAGCCAAATAAAATAAATAGTAACAAACTAAATGTTTCAATATCTTCCACCGCAGACAACAAATAATTTAGAAAAAACACATACAAATACCACTAACGAGCGAATTCTGATTGGTCGAGAGGACATACCACATTTAGGCTAAAAACAGGTTCAGGACTTATAGCGTTTTGGAAAGAAACTGAATCTTGCAGAACATTTTAAACAAAGAAATATACTGACTTGGCATGAAACATTGATGGAGCAGTGAATAGGTTTAGTACACAGTAGAATGGCATGACAAACTCATTTGTTTTAAATTTGGCGTTTATGCATTTTGGAAAAGAGCTCTTCAAGTGTTCTTCAAATACTTTGCTCATCAGTAAATTATGACAGAACTTGTATTTTTGGGTGAGCTGTTCCTTTAAGGACACTCAAACAAATGTCAGAAAAAAATGGAAAACTGAAACGTGGATCTGTGCCAACCATTTCAAGTTAGAAGAACCATTTTATATCAGGCATGTTTTTTCTTGTTGCTGTTAAATCATAACGTAATAGAATCTACTTTCATCACCTTCATATTTTGGATAAATGAAATGTTTTCCAAGAATGTATTATTAATGGTGAACAAGCCTTGGACACACATAGTGTCACAGTCCTCAGCTGGAGTGCCCTCTTTAGTCCCCTAGAGGGTACTCCCCTCACACTACACTTCCCAGTTTCAAGTGGACTTTTAGTTTGTATGTCTTAGTTCCTGTTTCCTGTCTAGTGTTGTAGTTTTTTCTATTAGTGGTGTCTTCAGTAGCTTCAAGTGTTTTGTCAGACCTACCCTGCGTTCTGTTTCGAAGGACTCATCCCTCCACAGTGAGAGCTTTGAAGGGTTAAAGTGTGTAGGGGACCAAACAACTGTTTCTTGAATTGCCCTTCTGTTTCATCATCCCGGGCCCAAAAGGAGGCGGCGTCACCACGCAGAGAACCATGGGACCCCGAAGTTCCCATCAGTTGTACCCTTCGAAATCCTTCATTCTGAAGGGCCCTTTGAAGTGGCCAGTTATGAACACTTCGGTTTGGATCGACCCTTCAGTAGGGTGGTCATGATTGTTGTCACTCCGAACACAGTACCCTGACGACTTCGCCAGTTTGTCAACAAATTGCCCACTATACCTTCATTCACTATTCCCTCATTAGTTTACTTTAAAGGTGAAAGTGATGTGAGGCCAAGTATGGTGTTCCGTACTTAGGAATTTGTGCTCAGTATTTAACCCATCCAAGTGCACACACCCAGAGCAGCGAGCAGAAATTGCTGCGGTGCCTGGGGAGCAGCGCCTTGCTCAGTCCCATGTAAAGTTATTCATGAAATCACTTTTGATTGAATGATTGATTGAAACACCTCTATAGAGATTCATTGACTCTCTCTCTCTCTTTCTCTCTCTCTCTAGCTGTGCTGTTGTTGCATCTCATCTCACTATGTGTTTTATGTAAAGCTCTTTGAATTGCCCTTGTGTATTAAATTAGTGTTATATAAATATACTTGCCTTGCCTAATGAAACACAACAGTTATGTTCAATAGTATTCTTGGCTCTTCGTATTTCAGTATTGTCTTCATTGTGCCACAGATCACCTGAACTATTATTCTAATGTTGTGTATAAGATTGTTCAATAATGAGTGGCGATGCAGCTGCTGAGCGCGACAGCTCAGGTGAGAAAAGGAGAATGTGTTTATTCAAAAGAGAAGTGATTCATGAGAGTGTTTGATGTGTGTAAAACATGTTTAAATATACAGTGTGAGAATCTGATGTCTAGGTAGACAAACTCCAACTTTGTCTCAAATAATGCATATAAAATGTACAATAAAGACGGGTGTATAGTGCACGCTTCACAGCTGAACTGAATGGATTGTTCCACATGAAATGCTACAGAAGATTTTTGAAAAACAAACAATGAATTGTAAATGCTGCTATATACATAAAAATTTAAGTTCAAAACTTCTTATCATGGATAAATACCACTACAAGGTATTCTTCATTACCTGTCACATCAGATTAAAATGAAGATTAAAATCTTTCAAAGCGACGAGTAGAAGCAGCCGTAACATTAGAGATTAAAAGATCTTGCTTTTTATAAATCTTATATCTGTAATTGGAGTAGAACAGAGATGCTCAACTGTTCTCCATCTAAAGACACCAAATGATGCTGTGACGAGTCACCCCTGGCGCTATCAGTGTCGTCATGGAGATGGAGACAATCAGGGCGGCACAGCTGCCGCTCGTCACCACCTGATGCGGATTCTCAGCGGCTATATAAGCCGCTGCCAAACCGAGGAAGGTGAGCAACGTCTCCAGTAGTATGACTGCCACTGAGTTCGTGTCACTGTTTATTCCCCCAGGTTCTGACGTGTAGAAGAAGGAAGGAAGACGGAAGAAGGATATTCCCGGACAACCCGGAAGTAAATCTAAAGACGGACGGAACCGGATACTTACCACTTCGTAGAAGAAGAGAGGACATACACTTCAAGATACCACAGAAGCAAGCATCTTGACACAGCCCGCACAGTGGCAACTCATACTTACCTAAATAAAAATACCCTCCGGGGTGATATATTGTTCTTTGGTGTACGTGTCGTTGCTTCACCCGTCACAGTTGGTGGAGAATGCGAGTTTAGTTACGAGTCTACGATACGTACGGAGGCAATATATTATCCTGCTACATTCCTTAGGAACCCTATCTGCTCTCTCTCTTCCTCAGTGGTCATCATGGAGGACGTAGTACGACGGCTGGCCGAGATAGTAGTGCGACAACAACGCTTTTCCGAGCAGCTAGCCCAAAGGCAAGACATGACCAACCAGGCGATGGGTCTTCTTCAAGAGACAGCCGCAGCCCGGATTCCTCTGCCGGACGTGAGAGCCAGCGCACATACTCTACTCACCAAACTCACGGTCCAGGATGACATAGAAGCCTACCTCCACACCTTTGAGGTGATCGCAACACGGGAGATGTGGGATAAAGCCGAATGGGCGAGGATCCTGGCACCATTTCTGACCGGTGAGGCCCAGAGAGCATATTTTGCACTACAACCGCCGGCGAGTGAAGACTACGAAGTCCTCAAGATGGAAATCCTGGCTAGGATAGGTCTGTCCCCGGTGGGTGCGGCTCAACAGTTTCAGCAATGGACCTACGAGGACCACGTGCCAGTGAGGGCACAGGCCGCACAGCTAACTCGGTTGGAACATCTGTGGCTGCTGACCGGAAATCCCAACCCCCTCCAGGTAGCCGAGCGGGTGGTAGTGGATCGACTCCTACGGGCACTCCCACGACGTTTCCGGAGTTCGGTTAGTATGCGGGGACCGAACACTATCCGGGAGATGGTAGAGGCTGTGGAGCTACCTGAAGCGTCAGCCGCCCGAGAGGCGGGAGAGAGAGAGATAGTGGTCCCCCGGAGGGTAAACCCGGGATGGCGACCTGCGGAGGGGCACCTCCAGGCCAGTACACAGACCCGCAGCGACAACCCCGATGGACGAACCGATGCCTACGGAGCCTAGCTCCTCCGGACCCCCCGCCTGGTTGGCGGGCTGTGCGGTTCATCAGGCCATACCATCTGGGTCTACCCGACGAAATGTGCAGGTGGACGGTCGCCTGGTATTGGCCACATTAGACTCGGGTAGCTCCGTCACATTGGTTCAGCCCGGGGTGATTCGTCCATGCGCCGGGAGTAAGTCGTCCATCCCGATCACATGTGTTCATGGAGATACCCGCCAGGTACCAGCCCGACAGGTAACGGTGGCGGCTGGGCCGGGGTCCTGGAGGCTAGAGATCGGGATTGTCGATGACCTCCCGGTACCCATGTTGTTGGGTCGAGATTGGCCCGGGTTCGACCAATTGTTGAGAAACTCCGTACAGTCAGCCGACCGTGGAGGACGGACCCGGAGAGCTAGGCCTCAGAGAGAACGGAGGCCGCGTCCCGTCCTGATGGCTACTGAAAGTGAACTGGAGGGTGAGTGTCAAGGCCCTAATATGTTTACCGATCTCTTTCAGCAGATAACGGGAGGTGGGTCGTTTGGAAGAGAACAGAGAGAAGATCCTCGATTAAGAAACTGCTGGGACCAGGTTAAAGTGGTGGATGGAGAGGACCGCCAGCCTGGCCCACATCCCCTCCCACACTTTGTGATAAAAAAAGGTCTGTTGTACTGTGCCGCAGCGAGAAGGGGGGAGGAAAAGTTGCTATTGGTAGTACCGAAGAACAAGACAGAGACGATTCTTGAGTTGGCACATGCACACCCCATGGCGGGTCATCTGGCGGCGGCAAACACCATACAACGGATCAGGGATCGATTTCACTGGCCTGGCCTTGAAGCAGAGGTGAAGAGGTTTTGCCAAAGTTGCCAAATATGTCAACAGAAGTCTCCACAACGTCCTCTCCCCAGTCCGCTGATTCCACTCCCAGTAATTGAGGTGCCCTTCGAGCGCATAGGGATGGATCTGGTAGGACCGCTGCCAAAGTCTGCCCGGGGGTACGAGTAAATTCTAGTCGTGGTGGACTATGCCACAAGGTACCCAGAAGCAATACCCCTACGTAAAGCCACAGCCAAGGCAATAGCAAAGGAGCTGTTTATGATGTTCAGCCGCGTGGGTATCCCCATGGAAATATTGACTGACCAGGGAACCCCATTCATGTCCCGGCTGATGACGGACCTCTGTCACTTACTCAAGGTGAAACAACTCAGAACGTCGGTGTATCATCCTCAGACGGACGGACTGGTTCAGCGGTTTAATCAAACACTAAAGAGGATGCTACGCCGAGTGGTGACAGAGGATGGGCGCGACTGGGACCTTCTGTTACCTTATGTGCTCTTTGGAATCCGTGAAGTACCCCAAGCGTCTACAGGATTTACGCCATTCGAACTCTTGTTTGGGCGACAACCCCGCGGGCTCTTGGATGTCGCCCGGGACGCCTGGGAGCAACAGCCGGCACCACACAGGAGCGTCGTCGAACACATACAACAGATGCGGACCAGAATCGACAGGGTGATGCCCCTGGTGAAGGAGCACCTCGTCGAGTCCCAGCGCGCCCAACAAAGGTGGTATGACCGGCCTGCCCAACCGAGAGAGTTCCAGCCGGGTGACAGAGTGTTGATACTGATGCCCACTTCCACGTCTAAGTTTCTGGCATCATGGAAGGGACCATACACCTTGGTGGAAAAGGTAGGACCGGTCAATTACCGCCTCCGCCAGCCGGGAAAAAGACGGGAGGTACAGCTGTACCACATCAACTTACTGAAAAAGTGGATTGCTTCCCCTACACAGATGGCAGCGTTCGCTGAAACCGAAAGACCTGTTGTCCAGATGGGAGAACAGCTGTCCCCCGTCCAGAAGCAAGACATCGAGTCCCTGGTCAGTCAATTCAGAGATGTGTTCTCGGAAAAACCCGGGCAGACTCGGATAATACAACACGAGATCCGAACATCCCCTGGGATTGTCGTGAGACAGCGGCCCTACCGGATACCAGAGACTCGTCGACTGGCTATAGAGGAGGAGATCAATCGGATGAAAATGCTTGGAGTGATAGAGCCCTCCCGCAGCCCTTGGTCCAGCCCCATAGTGATGGTCCCCAAACCAGACGGCACTCTCCGCTTCTGCAATGACTTTCGTCGTCTTAACGAAGTATCCACCTTTGACAGCTATCCGATGCCCCGGGTGGATGAACTCCTGGACACGCTAGGAAAGGCACGCTTCATCACCACACTTGAACTCACGAAGGGATATTGGCAGGTGCCCCTGGCCCCTGATGCCCGGAAGAAGACAGCGTTCAGCACACCATCTGGACATTGGCAATACACAGTCCTGCCATTCGGACTACATGGGGCACCTGCCACGTTTCAAAGGATGATGGACATATTGCTGCGGCCCCATCAAGCCTATCCCGCAGCGTACATTGACGATTTAGTAATCCACTCGGGGAGTTGGGGCACTCATCTCGACAGGTTGCGGAGAGTGCTGATGGACCTTAGGAAGGCAGGCTTAACAGCGAATCCTAAGAAGTGTCATCTCGGACTCGCCGAAGCCCAGTACCTGGGATATAGGGTCGGAGGAGGAGTGATTCAACCTCAGGTGAAAAAAGTAGAAGCAGTCCGGAACGCTCCCCGACCCAACAACAAATCCCAGGTACGTGCCTTCCTGGGATTAGCGGGGTACTATCGTTGCTTTATCCCCAACTTTTCATCCGTAGCCAGTCCCCTGACCGACCTGACCAGGAAGGGGCAACCAGAAAAAGTGAAGTGGGGCCCAGAGACGGAACAAGCATTCCAGACCCTGAAAGAAGCCTTAGCATCGTCCCCGATCCTACATGCCCCAGATTTCGGTTGCCCCTTCGTCCTACAGACAGACGCATCGGACACTGGATTGGGAGCAGTACTATCCCATGTGAAGGAAGGGAAAGAACACCCGATGGTGTATATTAGCCGTAAGCTAACTCCAGCAGAAACACGCTACGCTACGGTGGAGAGGGAGGCCCTGGCCATAAAGTGGGCAGTCCTGGAGCTGAGGTACTACCTCCTAGGACGGAGTTTCACACTGGTGACGGACCACGCACCCCTGCAGAGGATGAGTAAAGCTAAGGACACTAACGCCAGGATCACCAGATGGTTCTTAACGCTCCAGGACTACCACTTTACGGTGAAACATCGGGCCGGGTCCTCCCATGGAAACGCCGATGGTCTGTCAAGGATGTGGTCAGGAGCAACAACTCGGTCAGGTGATACCCCCCCTCCCACCCAACAAGTTTCTCTGTCTCCTTACAGAAGTAGGTCGACACTTAGGGGGGGGGAGTGTGACGAGTCACCCCTGGCGGTATCAGTGTCGTCATGGAGACGGAGACAATCAGGGCGGCACAGCTGCCGCTCGTCACCACCTGATGCGGATTCTCAGCGGCTATATAAGCCGCTGCCAAACCGAGGAAGGTGAGCAACGTCTCCAGTAGTATGACTGCCACTGAGTTCGTGTCACTGTTTATTCCCCCAGGTTCTGACGTGTAGAAGAAGGAAGGAAGACGGAAGAAGGATATTCCCGGACAACCCGGAAGTAAATCTAAAGACGGACGGAACCGGATACTTACCACTTCGTAGAAGAAGAGAGGACATACACTTCAAGATACCACAGAAGCAAGCATCTTGACACAACCCGCACAGTGGCAACTCATACTTACCTAAATAAAAATACCCTCCGGGGTGATATATTGTTCTTTGGTGTACGTGTCGTTGCTTCACCCGTCACAGATGCCATTAACCTTTATTAGGTTCTGCTGCTATGATTATATGTCATATACACATGTCATCTTGGCTTAATAAACATTCATATATTTCCATCTCAGGGCGTCTATTTAAGTTGAAAAAATAAAACGGCGGCCGAAACACCGGTTGGAGCATAGTTTTGTATACATGCAAGTTTACTTTTCACTTTCAATAACTTTTGATTGCAATTCTGTCGAGAAATTATTATCATAGTTTTTCAATATGTGATTAGTTACGTACAGTAAACCATAAATCGTCTCTGTCGGGTGGAATTCTCGCATCTCCAAAACAATTATTTTTCAGGAAATAAAAAGAACTACATATTTTTTTAATTATTAAACATCGTATCGTTAAAGTTGGTATTATACCTCATATTGCTGTCATATACTGTTGTGTACCAGCATTAACAAAACATTTCCCCAAAACCATGTTTAATCGGAGATACAAGTTTATGATTGAGAGCAGGGAGATACGAGCTTAAACTGTCATTGATAATCTCAATGATACGGACACAAACGTGTCTGCTGCCCGCAGTGTTCATCAAAGTCTGCGGTCGAGTTGAGCCTTTGACAAGAGATAACTTTAAGAGCTAATGAACGCTTATGATCGTGGTTACATACATCTTCATAAACTCTATTTTAACCGTTAGAGCTAAGAGTGATGCAATATCAAAATAAAACAATAAACTGACTAGGCGGTCTAATATAGGCGGAAATTGATCTCACGCAAATAAAGTCAGTGGTCGTGTTGAGACTCTTGACAAGAGAAAAGGCTTCAAAAGTTAACCAAAGCTTACGACTGTACCTCTGTAAAGACATTGTTTCGATGTTTTCACTGCACCATTGCTCTATGGCAGGGCTACTCAAAGTCCGGACTCCGGTCCGGATCCGGACCCGCAGGGAATTAAATCCGGACCCGCTTGTTTGACTTGTGGCGCCGCTCCGCTCAGACTAATCGACGCATTATGAGATGTATTTTCTGCCAATTCGAAGCCTAACCAGGAGAAGGAGAAGGAGCAGCCTACCCTCTCGTCGCCGTCAGTCCGCGTGGAGTTATGAATGCATTTGACAGGGAACGCAGACGATGGACTGGCGGCGACGTCACGGCGACGTCATGGTAGGAACGTCAACTAGCGGCGACGTTACGACGGCGTATGTTAGAATTTTATTAAAAATGCACGTCTACTAACTACGTCTGAACTATGTACGTCTCCTTACATGACGCCTGATACACACGTCGTCACTAAGCACGTGTGATACACACGTCGTCGACTCGTCGCCAAACTTGAAGTGTGATTTTTTTTGTAATCCTAATGAGGCAGTTCTAGAAAACGAGTTTTATTGTGCGATATGCGGAACTGGATGAACTTAAAAACTCTAGCAACAAAAGGACACTAATACAAGTTGTACAACAATATTATAGTTATTTGTTAAAGTTGGCAAAGTGATTATATAAGCCGTTAAGCTTGTTGCAAAACCAACTGTTAGTTTATCTTGAAATATGCTGATTTATTCTGAACATGAATTTAAGTTTAACATATACTAACAGCACCTTCTCAAAAATCAACCATGGTTTTATTAAAGTAATAGTATAGTAGAATGGTTTAAGTACAGTAAAAGTTTGTAACAAAGTGATCTGCTGGCATCAGTATTAAAGTTAGTTTAGTGATTAAACTGATATAGGTAGTTCCACTGTGAACTTATTACAAACTACTGTGATAGATTTGGTCTATAATCATTTGATGTGTTGTAATGTAGAATTATTTCTGTTCAGTCTTTAAATTTCAGATGTTTACTTTAATCTTGCAATAGATGTTGAACATAAAACCCAAAACCAAGTGTGAAAAGACTGTGAAGAACACAACTGAGTTTCACTGATAAAGTTCAGTTTGTGCTGTTATGTTTCCAGAGTATGCCTAACCGTTTTCTGTTTTTGTGCATGCTCCTGCTCGTGCACGTACTGCAAATTATACTGTAATAAGCATGTCTACCATGGTGCCACTTGTGTACAGACCTGTGCATTAACACTTGCTTTTGTGTATTTATTTTGTTAGGCCATCATATATAGGCTGGCTGTATTGCAGAGTGATGCAGAAGGAAATTGAGAACTCTTTTTCTTTGGCCCAAGTAAGACTAGATAAAGTTTTTAACACAATGACCAGTGTACAACTTTCATGTGTTACAAATAGTTCTGTGATTTATTTCACTGCTTATTAATTCAGTAAAGTTGGGAGTAATTTAACTGAGGGATAGACAAAATATTTAGAAAGATGGGATAAAATCTTTTTGTACATTCTTAACAGGCAGATGTTTTAATATTTAACGGTCAATTTAAGACATAGTGACATGTAAATAAATAACGTTATTCATTATAGGATTACAATTGTATTGTATAAAAGAGGACTGTACATCTGAGCTGTGTTTTGACAATTTCTAAACATTGGATTTTTTCAAAACAAATTTTTAGTCTTCAGTTTACTGATTTTGCCAATTAAATATGCTTAATTGACTGATCTTCAGTTTGGCCAGATCTTCAGACAGTACACAATAAAGGCACTACACTATTAATTAACATTAATATTATATATATATGGGCTATGTGTGTCCTGATGATTCACTTTCCATCCGGTTGTGACACGTTGAAACTAATTGGGCAACACTATATGTCCTGTCTCCTTATTTCAATTTGAAGAGGACATTAAGCTTTTTTAATGCAAAAATTGAAAATGAACTGAACTTCACATCTTACTGTAAATGCTCATTCTACTGCATTGTTTCATGCACTTCTCTGACCCGTTTCTCTCCTCTCTCAGGAGTCAGTGAAGCTTGTAGAAGTTTACATATTATCTGATGTACACAATAATTTGAGGGAATAAATTCTCCATTAATAAAGACTTTGTTTAGTCTTTTTAGGTTTCGATTTGGAATTAATCAGTGTTTTGAACCAATCCGTTTGATGACTTGATTAATTGAATATGGAAATAATTCAAATTATATATTTATAATTATACATTTGAAATATTCATTGCATAGCATTATTCATGCATTTTTAATTTCAGTCTACAAATGCAATAATGCTACCTCTGAGTAAAACAAACTCTTGATTTTAAAGCTTAAAACAATTAATTTTAATGTAAACGATAACACGGATAGGTGGATTAGAAAATTGATTTTACTTGTTGGTACATTTAGATATGTGTAGGAGCTAAATCTAAAACTTTAAACCATTGCGTTGTTTGATCCAGAGATTCGTAGGTTTACGCGCTTTCATCATGTACTGTTGTTTGTCTCTTTGTTTCATCTCCTTTAAGAACGAGTTTATTGCCTCCACACCGACGTGCATAATCCAATGTACTTACAGACGTAAGGTGCACACAATTTCCATGATTTTGCATACAATTTCCTAATTTCGCTAAAATACAAAATACACCCACCTGATAACAGCGCCACTTAATGGCTAAAAATGGAAATAACACCATTTAAAACAGTTTGGCTCCTACAATGTTTTTATATATTTTCTTTTTTTTAAGTTCTGTAAAAAAGGATACTGAAGGGATTTTAAAAAATCGACATTTATTCATAATTTGTTGCCAGTATTAGTTATTAATTAAATTGCACAAAGCAAAACCACATATATTCATCCTGTACAACAGCTATAAATTACAGGTGAATGCATCAGCAACCCCTTTCTCTATCAGACAATATTGTATTTTTCTCCAAAGGGCATTAGAAAGCAACATTAAATAAAGGATAAAACGGGCGAATATTCTATTTAGCATTGAGAAATGTATTAGAATCACATGTACAGCTTATTATGTTTGCATTGGGGGAGGAATGAATCATACATTTTTTATAAGATTTCTTTGCTATAGAGTTTGGATCCGGAAGCAATGATGCGTGACTTTAAACTGAACAAGCATGTGTCATTGGTGGCGACGTACTTATCCACGACGTTAGTTTCACGCGTCTATGGTGGCGACGTACTTATCCACGGCGTTAGTTTCACGCGTCTATGGTGGCGACGTACTTATCCACGGCGTTAGTTTCACGCGTCTATGGTGGCGACGTATTCTTCTCTCACGTAAAATTACACGACTGTCTCCTTCGGAAGGGAATCCATGGCACTATCCACCTCCCATAGACGCATGACATCAGATGACCGCGAGGGAGAGTGACGAGACCCGCCTGCTCTGTATGATTTTGAATCGCTCTCGCGATAGTGCGATGTCAATTGCTTCCGCGATTTCCAGTAAGCGTATGACTTTTGACGTAATCGAGCGGGATAATAAAACGACACTTCACCGAGGTCCGTGCGCGGAAGAGATGCGCGCATGAGCAAAAATGTCACCCGCAACCGCTGCTTCAAATAAATGATCCACCCGCCCGCACGTATAATTTTCTCTGATATAGATATCCGCATCCGATCGTCACTTTAATTACTCTAATTCTTTGTTTTAAACATGATGTTATCATATTCAGTGACGTTAGAACTAATCTGCCAATCTCTGATGGTACAATAATACGCTGATCGTAAAATGCTTTTAAAGGAACATTAATTTATAAAACAAAAGTTTGTCTTTGGCCAGATTAGCCTATATTTTCTTAATAAAATAAACACAGGTGTTACTACCTTCAGACTTGAATATCGCCGTTTCTGTCACTGCAACACACAAACACACACGAATGACTGGATAACGGTACATTTTCTAGCACTGTATATGTCTGCAAATGCTTAAATCTAATCCTTCGATTTAACACACACATGTACCATATTCAAGGTCTTGTGGCTTTCATATACACACACAATGCCTCACTGTCGTTGCATATTACATACCCACTGAACAACTTCGCTAAAACGCTCACACACGGTAATTTTCTTTCTTTCCTTCCTTTTGTTTTTAATTATCCCACCCTCCCGGATCTGTTTCGCCTCCATTTCTGCCTCTCTTCCGCCAGCACGCGCATAAATGAGTGCAAATTAATGCCTGCCTGATGAAAAATGCATTTAAAACACGTATTTTTAGAGAAATTTAGTTAATATTTATATATGATCTCATCCACCCGCGACAGAATGTATTTTCTTATTACCCGACCCACCAGACCCGCGGATCATCCGCAGCGCCCGCGGATTTAACCGCCATCCGCGCATCACTAGTGCGCGGTTCTATAGGTGAGAATGTCCGTTACTAAAAAAAAGTTAACGAAGAAAACAGAGCTTTTAAAGATGACTGGACAGAGAGGTACGGATTCATGTGGCCCAAATCCAGCACAAAAACAGTTCTGTTTAATTTGTAACGAGACAGTTGGAATTCTAAAAAGTGGAAATGTGTATCTCCATGAAAAAAAACACAGATATTTTGAACAGCAGTATCCACACAACACAGAGGTGAGTACAACGAAACTACGACAGCTCTGAATTTTGCACTATACTTTTGACTGCTCTATATTTTGCACCAATTTATTTTTGGCCTATAACTCTTGGTATGTTTTGTATGGAGCCCTTTTGGGGACATGGTGGTGGAAAAAAATGAGAGGGAAGAGAAAAATATTTTTATATAATATTTTATTGTTATCTCGTAAAATCTTTGCGTTCCCCCGAGAAACATTGCATTATCTCGCAAAACTTTTTGCGTTATCTCGCAAAACTTTTGCGTTCTCTCGCAAAAACTTTTGCGTTCTCTCGCAAAACTTTTGCGTTATCTCGCAAAACTTTTGAGTTCTCTCGCAAAAACTTTTGCGTTCTCTCGCAAAACTTTTGCGTTATCTCGCAAAACTTTTGCGTTATCTCGCAAAACTTTTGCGTTCTCTCGCAAAACTTTTGCGTTCTCTCGCAAAAACTTTTGCGTTCTCTCGCAAAACTTTTGCGTTATCTCGCAAAACTTTTGCGTTATCTCGCAAAACTTTTGAGTTCTCTCGCAAAACTTTTGAGTTCTCTCGCAAAACCATTTTAATTCGGACAAACACTTCATGTTTTATATCCTGCTGGCTGAGTTTGAGACCAGCTCCGTAAACATTGGTTTATAAGCGCAGATTCCCGGACTAATAACTAGTGAGCTAAACATTCTTATAACACAAATGACACCTCATTCTACTTAACTTTAACAATGAACATGAACTATAATGTTTAACAAAACGAGCCCCAGGCGGGAGCCGGCTGAGAACAGACCGAAGGGATCCTCTATAAAGCGCAAAACCCGAAGATCATTAGGCTACTAAAAAGAGTAATTCACTTCAGTGCTACATTGTGTGGTATAACTAAAACCAGTTTAGATTCAGCAGGAGGCCATTAATGTGTAATCGAATTTGGTGAGACTACAGTGTGTAACATTTAAGTTTTTAATGACAATTATTTAAATAACGCTTTTCGGATCTACAGTCACTTTGTAGACGGTCTCTTTGGACTACCCCATGTTGCCTGCTCATGTAGAGATACATTTATATTCTCGTTTTGAGGAAGACTAGGTTATTGATCCTTGTCTAAGAATAATGTGTTGTTTGTGTTATAATAACGTTTAGCTCACAAGTTATTGGTCCAAGAATCTAGTATGAACCGCTCCATTGTTAATGTCCGGATTTGAATAACAGGACGTTTGAATGTTTTGCGAGAGAACGCAAAAGTTTTGCGAGAGAACGCAAAGATTTTGCGAGATAACGCAAAAGCTTTAAAAAATATTTTTCTCTTCCCTCTCATTTTTTTCCACCACCATGTCCCTAAAAGGGCTCCGTAATTTTGTCACTTTTTGATTTGTTGTAAATGTATTTTAAATGCAAAATACTCTCTTTTTTCAAAAAAGTAATGTTAATTCATTATAAAAAGTTATAAGGATGTGTATTAAAAAACTAATTTTGAAACAACCAATTGACCGGACCTTTGACATTATCGTGAATTCAGATTTGGACCTTTGAAAGTAGACTTTGAGAAGCCATGATCTATGGTGTCTTAAGTATTTGAGTGAATGGAAAAGTAAGTTTTACTTACCCGGTTCACCAATAGATGGCGCAGTTGCACTGTTTCTGCTCAAGAATGTTTCCTCGAGTGTGCGCGCAAGACACCAACAAAGTAACACAGCAACGGACCTTGAAGCAACAAAGCTTACTTTAAAGATTTACTTAGAAGACTTGAACATAATTTCTTAATTTTAATTAAAGTAGGAGAAGATCATGTCATAAACGTATTAAAGTGTGTTAAATTATTTATAAGTGTATTAAGTATCAACAGGAATCCTATAAATCCATAATATTCCTGCAGGAGTGTTATTTCAGAACAATTCACAGTCACATGGAAGAACCCTACAGGACTTCTGCAGGAATGTACCCCGTTTGATTGGACCAAAATCATGGAGGATTTTCTTATACAGCTCCGTTTGAAAGCCATGGAGTAAAGACGCATCGCATCACGTGCATGTCATCACCTGTCGCGCACTTCATGATGTCAGAGACGGAGTAAAGTAGCCCTGATTAAATTAATTAAGTATAAAAAGGAAAGTTTTTGGTCTAGGATAAGATTCCCGTGACTGTTAATAAGATGACATAATATGTGATGCTTTTCTTAATGGCCTTTCTCAGTCAAGTGTTAGCGGTGTAAATATTTAACTTAAAAAAGACTCAAGGGATCATATTTACTCAACTGTGAATTAAATTCAATAAACATACTATTTATTTAATAAACATACTATGATGCTTAATTTTGTGTGTGGATAAATATTTATTAAATAAACACACTTTATGCCACGTTCCTCGCTGCGGTTGTCACGTGGTCACGTTTTCCGACCCGGAAGTAGCAAGGAGTGACGACGAGGGCGAAAACTTCCTCCGCGTCAGGTCAGCGACGCGCGTCTTCCCCGCGGTCATCGCAAACGGTCGATTCTCAGCTGAAAACACAAACATCGGCGCGTCACCTCGCGTGCAGCAGCTGTCAGTCACACAGTTCAACGAAGTCTTCAGGTAAGTGCGCGGTTATACCGCCCGTCTCCCTGGCAACCGTGACTAGTGGCCGTTGCCGAGGAAACGCCTTTGTGCGATTGCCTGAGATTGTCAGTAAATATATATATATATACAGGAATAAACATCAAATGGCCTCCTTTAATCACAATTATTACTGTGTTTCTACTGAAGACTGCTGCTGACGTGTCTACTTAAGACCCTCATCTCAGCGACGGAAAGCGATCTGTTAGCATTACAGCTAAAGCTAAATAGTAAATACACATTCAGAAATGATTAAATACACCTCACATTCATCCGCCGATGCTTTATATAACGCACTGACGATATGTGCTATTTGATCGTTATATTAACATTACCCATCGGGGGTTTTGTTTGCTTAAGCTACATGTATCGATGTTTATTGATGTTTTTCTGTTGTTACAATGTAGTGGTTTATTTAAAGTGAATTTAAGGTGCATCAAATCGGAAATAATTATTTGGCTTTGTCAGGTTCATGTATTTATTTTATTTCAATCATCTGAAAACATCTCAACATTTTTCAACAGTACGGCGACACGATTTGATGTAAAAAATTCAAGTTTCATCAGTTCAACTTAAAAAAGTTTTTTTTATTCATTATTATTTATTTTGTAAACTCGTAGTAAGGCTGCATAATACATACTGTAAAAAAAGCAACAGTTTGCCAGATTTGTTTTTATACTGTACAATTTTAGAAGTTGTAGGGCTGTCACGATTATGAAATTTGGCTGACGATTAATTGTCAATTTAAAATGTGCGATCAAGCCGATTAATTATCCGTTTAAAGGCTTCGACAATTTTAGCGATTAATGAAAATGAATTCATTCAATGAAATAATATATGTACATTAAGAAATTCTGAAAATAACTAGTAAAATTCCCTATAAAGTGACCTTAACAGAACATAATTGAGATATGAGGATGATGTAGCTCGCTGTGTAGATGAAGCTAATGTGTTAATTTTATGAAAACTCATTATACACTAAAAATACAAGTACAAAACATTTAAATTATGAAAAAATGTCATTCAAATTTAACCGTGAGTGTAGATCAAGGACGGTGGATATAAAATGCTGCACATTACTCTTGTTTTCTAAGGATTTACAATCATTGCTGTTATCTGAAATCATTACAATTATGTCAAATAGTTGCAATGAGACGATTGTTCGATAATTGCGACAGCGGAAGTAATGACGCCTTTTCCTGAAAGAGCGAAATGTTGTATATATGTTTTTTTTATAATATATAGATATAACTTAAATTGATTTCTAGTAATCGCATTTTTCACATCATCGTTATATCGCAAATGGGCATTCCAGCGTTATGGACGTGAACACACAAGCTCAAAGAATTAATTGGTTACGATTATATGTAAAATTCTGTTTATATTTCTAAACATCAAAAAATGTCAGTCAATGAAAAAATTATCTCTTTAAAAATGGGAAAGAAACATGCATTATATGTGACGTGACAAAAAAAGGATGTGGTTTTTGGGAGTCGATAAACTTAATAAAATACACAATCCTGAAGCAATAATACCCAATGAATGGCGAAGTGGTGCTTCTTTATAGAAATTTAAATAGTTTCTTTATATTCATTTTCATGTGTCCATTTATGAGGAATATGTAGTATTATGGATGTTACAATCCTGAAAATGGCTCTAACCTGACTATGAAAAGTCATGAACTAAAAAAAAAGAAATGCTTTACAAATTTGAAGAGAAATCTCACACGTGTATTTGAACAACCTAATGTTAATATCTGTGCTGTTACCATAGTAAAACCGCTGGTAAAAACTTACTTTTTCGTGGTAAGGTTGACATTTTCACAGAATTGCCCAGCTCTAATTTCAACTCGCATTTCGTGTAAAAAAGCATATTTTATGAACTGACTTTCTGTCAGACATTCAGCGACAGCATTTCTCGACCTCAGTAGAAACAAGCGGTGTTGAGGATGGATGATGTCATCAGACAGTCTGCGTCGATCTCATCATGTGCTTCAGGACGTCATATGACAGAACGTTCAGTGCTTCCATCTGCAGAAGTAAATACACTCGCTCTCACAGCAGATGAGAAAGGGTTTGTTTCAGAAAATCCAGAATAATCTAAAGGAACATGTCCATGTCACGGAGAAACTCTTGCACTCCTCGGGTGAGTGGATATATATATAAGTCTTCGCGCTTAATACACGTGACTGCTTTTAATGGTTCTCCTGATTTCACAACTCGTTTCAAAGTGACACTTGAAGAATGTTGAGGTTTAAATCTGAATCCTCCTTCGTTTGTAGACGCCATTAATATACGTCAGTATAACATTATTGGAGTATTCCACATTCTTCATCAGATAATGTTGTCATATTATGATCATGGAGATGTATTTTTCCACCTTCTTGTCCTCCAGAAAGGTGAATGATCCAATGTTTAGTGTGTGCAAGAGCAACAACAGCATCGAACCGGAGTGTTGTGGTCTCGAAGTGTGAAGCTGAAAGGTATATCTCTTCTGTACGTCTGTGATTATACAGAAGGTCCAGCTTCCTGAAGCATGTGATGACAGCGTGCTTTTTCTGTTGTGTGAAGCGCATGATATCATCTCCCTGAGGCCTCGTTCTGCTCTCCCGGAGACAAAGATCACACAAAAGACGACTGTGTTTGTTCATCGAGACTAACTTCAGATCATTGGTGCCGATATTTCAAATATTTCAGGTCCGGGTTAGGGATTCACGCTTAATTATACATGTCTAAATCGATTCTGAAATCAATTCGATGTTTTATGCACAGCTCTTCCATGAACTACAACTGTTTGATCATACGGAGGTACTGCTTGATCTAAAATCACGATGAGATTGAGTCGTTTATAACATGTATTTGAAAAAGCAACACTCGTCTATCATCATTAACATAAATCAACTTTATTATCATGAAAATACCAGAAAAGGTTTGAAGAACAGCGATAGAATATGACCGCCGTCATTTCTCTGGAACTAATCGTTCTTCTTCTGTTGCACATATTTGGAGTATCTTTAGGATGTGGCGGCATTTAACCATAAGTCATTAAGAAACTGAGAACAAAAGAATCGTACGTTATATCGCACAGCCCTAGTTAATGCTACTAAATCAATACGTTACTTCCGGGTTCAAGTGGGAATTATCTAATTTCTGAGAGCATGTGAAGGGAGCAAGAGGCCATATGACTGACCTGTAATGTAATCGTTCACGTTTGGTTTTGTGCTGCATCATGTTTGGAGTCGTCTAAATGTCCTCACAGTAACAGACAGGTGTACATTCATGAGAGTTCACACCAGACGCGACTTGCGGGAATTAATCGCGCTATTCGCGCGTAGTTGAACACTTGAACATTTTGAGCGAATATTCGGGAAAGTACATATTCTTTCACGGTTCACGAGTTACGTGCGCCAAATGCCCGAAACACTCACTCACAGGACAGGATGTCCTATTGCGTTTATAGATTCACTTAACATGCAAATTACTTGTGCTTAACTCTTCATTCGCGTCTGGAGGTAACGCACCATGTGACTGCGACTAACTTTGACTATGCATCACTTTTTGACGCATTAAAAACATTCCGTTATTGCAAACTGTTGCATTATTCAACGTGGCGGTATTTTGATCATGTCAGTACATAATGCAGCTTTAGTAAAAAGTGTATTTGATTTGTCTGTGTGTCGTTAGTTGTCGAGCAGTGTGATCGGCAGGATGAGTTCTGACGGCGGGGGGAAGCCGGTGAAGGTGGGCTCTCTGGTGGAGGTCATCGGTAAGGGTCAACGTGGGACGGTGGCGTACATCGGTGCCACTCTCTTTGCCTCGGGGAAATGGGTGGGCGTCATTCTGGACGAGCCTAAAGGAAAGAACGATGGAACGGTGCAGGGAAAACGCTACTTCACCTGCGAGGAGAATCATGGGATATTTGTCAGACAGTCTCAGGTGAGGAGGAGGACCGAGCGTGTTTATACATAATAATAAAGATAAAGTTCTTTATTCACTCTCTGAATATTTTTTTATTACTGTTGAAGATGGGTTATGCAGCTCTTTTTCAAAGTGATCATGTTTGAAAATAAAAGGATTCAGAAAGCATTATGTAATGGATAATCCACAGCTAGCCGTGCGTTAAAGGGTTTTAACTCTTTCCCCGCCAGCCTTTTTTAAAAAAGGTTGCAAGCCTACGCCAGCGTTTTTTAACATTTTCATCAAACTTTAATGGCTCACAGTACATTTTCTGTTAAGAATATATGGACAAACAATAAGTCCAATAAAAGAACAGTGTCTCTGCTTTTAAACAAAAGAAACTGTATTCTTCTAGCTTCATTTGTTCTTTTTTTTATCAGTCCGTAGATGTGGGTAGGTTTCTTCAAAATGCATCACTTTGATTTAACAGCTGAGATAATTTACGTTTTTGTCAAAGATTCCGCCCAGATTACACTTAAAACAATCATTAAAAACAGATAAGAAATATATGTTCTAGGTTGTGGGATTATGTACTCTTTCCCAAAGGTGTGTAATAGCGGCACCTGCTGTACAACAGTACAAACACTGATTGCCGTAATAGCTTGTCTTGGGCGGGGAACCGTTTCTTTTTTTTAATGACGAGATAACTCGTCAATGGCACTGAAAGAGTTAATGCACGAATCCACTATTCAATCCAGTATTCAAACCATGGTATAATACATTTCATACAATGCACCAAAATGTGAGTTTCGGTGTGACCCGTGACTAAGTCAGTTAGTTATTGTTATCCTCGGGAGATCGTACACAGGCCGGCTCATGAATCTCTTCATCTGGTTCTTCAGATTCAGCTCATTGATGATGGAGGGAGCTGCGCCACGTCTCCAGAAACACCTGACTCGGGGGTGTCCAAACTGCCCAAGAAAGGTATGAGTGGCTTATTCCAATCATATCCACATCTTCTTTAGTCATCACAGAAACACAACTCAGTTTTTTTGTCTTATTTCAGAGATCCAGGAGACAGTGAAAGCATTAAAGCAGGTATGATGACTATCCACTCTCTACCTATTTCTCACTCGCGCTCAGTCGGTTGACACGTCTGATGTCCGGTCTTTCTACACTGTTTTTATACCTTTGTTTTCTCTTCTTTTGAAAAGAAGTAATATAGACTTTATGCAGGGCTGTAGGTTAACTTTTTTTTTGCACATTGCACGGTTGCTACAGAGGTTTAAAGCTTCGTAGCGCAGGTCAAACAGTTGAACACAAGTATACGTCTGTTAGCATCTTACATTTAGTCATTTGGCAGACGCTTTTATCCAAAGCGACTTACAGTGCACTTATTACAGGGACAATCCCCCTGGAGCAACATGGAGTAAAGTGTCTTGCTCAAGGACACACTGGTGGTGGCTGCTGGGATCGAACCAGCAACCTTTTGATTTACCAGTTCAGTGGTTTAACCCACTAGACCACCATCTCCACATGAAAAAATACACAAGTGCAGGTTATCACATAAATAAAAAGGATACTGAAAAGGGATGTTAACATTATACAAATGGATAATTAGTTTTTTTCAGTGCTTTACTATACAGTAGGTAATACATTTGTCTATAAAAGTACTGTATTATACTATAGTATTAACTACAGTAAACTGCGGTTAAATTATTGTGTACTGTAATCTATTTTAACCTTACTTACTATATACTTAAGTATACTATAGTGTTAACTATAGTTTTAAAATTTACTAAATCTTGTTTAAATGAAGCTGGGTTTTATTTTGACGGGTTGTGGCACAGTGTGTTTGATGGTAGCTTCACTAAAACAGTGAAATGATCGTAAACTTAACTCAAAACATCTCTGTGGATGTAGTTCAAGTGTTTATGTCCTTGTATGGTAAAATGCAGATAAATCCACGAGTCACACGCTTGTAACATTTTAAAGTGTGCAGCTCATTCACTCATAGACACTCAGAAGAAGCAGAGGACATATTTAAATAACGTAGTAGAATTGCGCTTTTGTGTTTCTTTCCATGTTTTCCCACATCGCGCAGATCATGAGGCCCTGCAGTTATGTCTCAAATGATTATTTGTGGCGTCGGAAAGTGGTCTAGATGAACTTATTTTGACTGAAACATGAGCGTAGAAAGATGTTCTTCAGCGTTTGTTTTCAGTATGTAGGTGCATGTCATGGTTATCTTGGTATGGAAACCTGTTGTGACCGAACATGTAGAGTTACAACCTCTGTTCACTTAAATGTCTCCTGAACGCAAATGTGGGAGGAGCCGACAATGTCAAATGATTCTGGGGGCCAATAGAAAGATTACATTGACAAATCATCACAGTGTTTGCGTATTCAACTGTGTTGTTTCTTATATGTTTGTGTGTGTGTTTTGACTCTTTGCTAACATTATGAACAGACTCCAGCATCCAAGAAGGTAGAGCATCAGTTCATGAGTCCCACACGTCACTTTTTATTATCTAGGAAGTTCACTCATCAGACAACTCGTGTTTCTATTTACTTTTGGGTTTTCCTTCGTTGGTGTGAATTTGGTTTGAATGAAATGGTGTGGCATGACATCATCTCACTGAAATACTCATACAGCACGTTTGCACGACCGCACGCGGTGTCTTCTCATTGGATGTTGCCCTCATCACTGCAGTCAGGAAAGATGCTGATTGGTTCATTGGGTCTATTCAGACAGAATCTCTTCTTCAGATGAAGTTTCTGAAGAAAAATCCCGAAAGATTTACAATGATAACAGCCTGGCATCAGCATCTTTTCTGATTGTTTTGTACTATGTTTTAAATTGGAGTTGTGATTCTTTCTCACCTGAACGTTCTCTTTGTTTCTCCTGATATATCTCCTCTGATGTGTGGTCTCCTTTGTCTGGTTTCTTTGCGTTGTGTGTGTTTTTCTGCTTACCTCTTCTCCCTCTGCCCGTCCCTCAGACTGCTGTGCGTCGTAGTACCAAGGTGAGCCTGAACATACTTTGCAGCAAAGCATTCTGGGAATGTCTGGAATTGGAGTTATCATGCCACGTTATTTGTTATGTTTTATTGAATGTAGCCTGAATTACCACAAGGGCAAAAAACACGAGCTACTGTATTCCACAATGCATTGTGCCCAATCTGACTTTCACAATTCTCAAACTCTGTGTGCTGTCACCTTAAATAGATGTTAAAACACCAATCATTGGTTTTCGTTTCTTCTGGGTTTCCTGAACAGAGCTGAGGTCGCGTGTCCGTCAACATGTTTTTTCTCGAGGTCGTCAAATGGCGTCAATTGTTTGTAATAAGAAGTGGCGCACATTTAAACACAAACTCACTGCTGAGCCGTCCGCGTGTGTTTCACTCAAACGTGTTTAACTTAAAACGCTCTCACTCATTATGCAACTGTCCAATTCCACCCTGCACTATGAATGTTTACATGTTGTGTTCACTAAAAACATGAAACTGTATAATGTTTGTGCGGTATTAGTTTAAGCAGACTGTGTTTCTCTATTGTTGTGACTTAGGTGAAGATCAGAACGCATTTTATGACCAATTTATGAAGAAATCCAAGTAAGCCCAAAGGGTTCACATACTTTTTCTTTCAACTGTAGCTCAAATTGAGTAATAAACATCTTTTACAACTTACAAGGGCTGCGTTTCAGAAAAAGCATCGTAAGCCTACGATCGTAGCTCCAGTGGTGACGATGGTTCTTAGATCAACTTAAGGTTACGATGCTTTTGGGGAACGCAGCCCTTGTAAGTTGTCAAAAAATGCTCTTTACTCAATTTGAGCACTTGCACATATGTAATACCAAGCATAGCGCACATAAAAGTAAAAGAAATGTTAAAGTTTGAATACGCCATCCAAACAAACATCCCACTTCATCCATGTACAACAACTGAAAAAATAATACCAAAGTTCACATTTCTGTCTTTGACTGATCATCTCTGTAATGGATGTTGTTTCTGCTACCTTAAATTATAACAAAATGTTTATGAAACAAAGTATCCGTGAAATCAGGTCCCAGTACTGCGTTACGTCAGTGGATGTAATTACATATTCAGTCATGTAAAAACACGTTGACGGACATGCGGTCTAGACCATCAGATGTGGCTCAGTTTACCTGCACCTGAGCTGTGATGTCATTGTGTGTCACAGTGGAACCCTCCCAGTCGTCTCTCCAGCTCCAGCTCTCTCCCCTCTCTCATTATGGTATGTGTCAGATCCCCCTCATCAGGTGTCGGTCGGTTCTGAGGGTCACACAGCATCACTGATGTCACTGACTTGTCATTCAATTCAACTCTTTGCAAAAAAGAAGTTTCACACTTAAAATTTGTTCTTAAAAGGGCCCGCGACGACAAATGCTTAACGCTTGATTCGCGATGTGGTCAGTGAAATCCAATCACAGGAGGTGAACGGGAGACAGTCATGACCTGGGAATTGCTGCACAGAACTCACCAGAGTGTCTTTTCGGGGGTCCAGTGAGGTCAAGGGTCATGATGTGTGTCAGAAGATGTGGTTTCATCATCGGTTCATAATCCTCTTATGTTTGCAGACCGGACGTCCATCTGTCGGGTCCGGGTTCTCGGGGTCCGTGTTGGTAGAAAAGGAGTCCACTTCCTCATCGCAGACAGCACTGGGAGCGCCTGTCATACCACAGCCCAGCGGAACCCCCAGTGCCCCCCCATCCACAACCACGAGCAAAGTGAGTGACCTTTGACCCTGTTACACTAAGAACTATGTTTTTATATCAGCGCTATGTTTATTCTCTCCTTGTGTGCTTTCACATTTGAAATCCAGAAGTGCATTTTGATTGGCCGACAGTGTTTTTTTTTTTCGTTTTATAGTCATCGTCGCAGTTTTTCTCTTTCACTGTATTTAATATCGATTTGTTTCAAGTTCATTTTATTCTGCCGATTTGCTTTTGTTTAAAAGAAGAGGGATGGAGAATGTTCCCCTGTGATGAATGTGTCTGTATGCAGGAGGAAGAGTCTCTTCGAGCTCAGGTGAAGGATCTGGAGGAGAAGCTGGAGACTCTGAGGATGAAGCGCTCGGAAGATAAAGTCAAGCTGAAGGAAATGGAGAAACACAAGATTCAGATGGAGCAGCTTCAGGAGTGGAAGATCAAGATGCAGGAGCAACAGAACGACCTGCAGAAGCAACTCAAAGAGGCGAAGAAGGTATACTCGATTCTGAATGGTCAGTCCTGACTTTTTAAGGTCTGTTCTTCCCTGAGAACAACAGCTAAAAACTCATCCGGCTGCCACGAGTCGTCTTGACCTACACACTAATACTAGGGCGGGGTAAAAAATATCGATCTTCAATTCAATGAAAGGAATGCACGTGCCTCAGAGAATAGGATCTGTAGTTTGCCTCTAGTCCAGAGTATGTGCCATTGTTTATTTCATTTTAGTTTTAATTCTTAAACAACATGTTTCAAGTTGTTTTTTTTACAGTAACGTTGGGTTACACAAAGTAAAAGTAAAGAGTTTCCAAACAGTTGTGTGGGCTCTGCTATTAACATGAATGAGTATTTCATTAATTGAGCTGAGATGCCCGGTTTCAGTTACCAGCCTACATATTTAAAAATGTATTTCATACCTGCAAAACAAATATTTTAAATGAAATACTGATCACTAATCGTTATCGAATCGAAATTGAAACCATATAAATAAGAAGCGAATTGAAACACTATAAATAAAAATAGAATTGAATTGAATTGAATAGAAACAGATAAATAAGAATATAATTTAATTGAATAGAAACAGATATATAAGAATATAATTGAATTGAATAGAAACAGATAAATAAGAATATAATTTAATCAAATTGAAACCATATAAATGAAGATAGAATTTAATAGAGTTTGAACAATATAAATGAAAATTGCGGTGTAAGAAATAACTCACGGCTAGCCGTGCATTAAAGCTGTGAGTTATTTCTTACATATGTCATATTCAGACGTCGAGGCCATGAACCAGCAAATACGAAGCAGAGGAAATGCATTAACGCACGGCTAGCCGTGGATTATCCCGCTTATACCATGGTCTTTTGCCAAGTTAAAGCTGTTATTGACATCGACAGATCACGTTGTGTCTGGGAAAAGAACAGCTTTGACTGAACCTCTCCTCTTGATGTGTAAATGTGAAGGTGTCTAATAAAGTAATTGGTTATGTTGAAATGAAATCGGCGTGTGCTGATGTCATCGTGCAGGAGGCTCGCGAGGCTCTGGAGTCAAAAGATCGCTACATGGAGGAGATGGCAGATACAGCAGACGCCATCGAGATGGCCACGCTGGACAAAGAGATGGCGGAGGAGAAGGGCGAGTCGCTCCAGCAGGAGGTGGAGAGTCTGAAGGAGAAGGTGGAGGAGCTCACCATGGATCTGGAGATCCTCAAGCACGAGATCGAGGAGAACGGTACAAGAACACCTCGAGCACACACACCGACACCATCTCTGACGGTCACGTGACCTGCTGATCCGTCTGTTTCGTTGCAGGGTCTGACGGAGCCGCATCCAGTTACCAAGTTAAACAGCTGGAGGAGCAGAACGGCCGGCTGAAAGAAGCCCTGGTCAGGTAAAGTTCTTACTTGTCACTTCCTGTTTCCTGCATCTGGGTTAAAATGAGCATGAGACTTGATCTTCACGGCTTCACCACTGTGCTGTCTGTGTGTGTTCAGAATGAGAGATCTGTCGTCCTCTGAGAAGCAGGAGCACATTAAGCTTCAGAAACACATGGAGAAGAAGAACTCTGAGCTGGAGACACTGCGAGCACAGAAAGAGAAACTGCAGGAAGAGATGAAGCAGGCTGAAGACACCATAGATGAGCTCAAAGAGCAGGTGTGTGTGAGAGATCTCTAATCACAGTGACTGCTAAGGACGGATAACTCTGATGAACATGAATGATGATAGCTTTACATCACATGCGTGTGCGTGTTTCAGGTGGATGCCGCGCTCGGGGCCGAGGAGATGGTCGAGACGCTGACGGAGAGAAATCTAGACCTGGAGGAGAAAGTGCGAGAACTTCGAGAGACTGTCAGTGACCTGGTGAGACACATGTTTCAGAATCAGAACAAGTTTGTTCGTCAAATGTATGGTGTCAGAAGGAGAACCACAAGAGAGGAAGATGTTATGAGGGGCGGCAGCTCACTGAGGTTAACCCTTGAACTCTGGCATGCATCACAGGAGGCCATAAACGAGATGAACGATGAGCTTCAGGAGAATGCCCGTGAGACGGAGTTGGAGCTCCGCGAGCAACTGGACCTGGGCGGAGCACGAGTCCGAGAAGCTCAGAAGAGAGTAGAGGCGGCCCAAGAGACGGTGGCCGACTATCAGCAAACTATCAACAAATACAGAGAACTCACCACGAACCTACAGGTCAGCGAGAAGAGATTTTTTGTTTTTCGATTGTGTTATGCAATTCACATTTCAGCTCTTTTCTGTTCCTTAAAAGGAAGTGAACCGAGAGTTGACCAATCAGCAGAGCACCACTGCGGAGCAGCAGCCAGCCCCAGAGCTCTTTGATTTTAAAATCAAGTTTGCAGAGACCAAAGCTTACGCGAAGGTACAGCTGCTCTTTAGTCTTCAGCTGGCATGTGACTTCACACAGGACACCACTCAACTGTGTGTGTGTGTGTGTGTAGGCCATTGAGATGGAGCTCCGTAAGATGGAGGTTAATCAAGCCAACCGGCAGGTGGCTCTCCTGACATCCTTCATGCCCGAGTCTTTCCTGAGACATGGAGGTGACTACGACTGCATCCTTGTGTTGCTGCTGATCCCCAGACTCATATGCAAGGTAACAGAGCTGCATGTTCAATCCGTTCTTAACGTCAACGCTAAAGCTACAAAGCTCTTATTGTAGTTTGACACTAGAACCAAAAACCACTAGGCTAGTGTTGCATATTTTGTTCAGCTGAGTAATTACAACATCTCAAATGTGAAGATCAGCATTCTCAACGGTGAGACGGGGCTGTGCAACCGCCTTTCAATGGTTTCATATCCGCGTTTCCTTTTGTTACCGCCTTGACTGACGTAGAAACCGTATGACAACAGTGTCGTGGACGAATGCGGAAGTAGCGCCTAGCAAGCCGCTAGCTTGCTGCGAGCAGTCACTTATTTATAGGCCACAATTATACCCAACATTTATAAACGTCACTACTTTACGTGATTTTAAGTTCCCGTCTGATTGATGGCATCAGAGGTGGAGTTGAAGACAACAGATCGCATCATTCCAAGCTCCTTCACAGCGTCATCAAGCTATGCCATTGTCCTTTTGATTGTGCGCACTCTAGTGGCGTTTTAACAAACTGTAGCTTTCAAACATACTTATCACCGACAAAAAATGCGTAAAACGCATACAAACTCATTAATTGTACTTACATTAGTATGTAACGTCATAATCGGTTGTTGCTAGAAGAGATACAGCTAGGGGGGATAATAAATGACATCAGCTAACGCCTACACCTAGCCCAACCCTAAACCTACCCATAAAACATAGTTATTAACTGTTTTCAGTGTGACAAAAAGTATGCAGTTTGAAGTGCGGTTGCCCAGTGTAGGTAGATGAATCCTTTCTAGCCTTAACAGTCGAAATCGCGCTCCATATTTGCTTCAAAATGGGTCGTGAGAACTCGTAAGCTAAGATCACGTGATCACAGACGGAACTCACTTCCTTCGCTAACAGACTGGCGGTTCTAGTGATGATGGAGGTCAGCCTGTGACGAGCACACGGTGATGATGTGACGTTGTGTTGCAGGCGGAGTTGATCAGTAAACAGGCTCAGGAGAAGTTCGATCTGAACGGAGCTTCAGGAGAGCGCGCTGGACTCCGCGGGCCAGCCGGAGAACAGCTGAGTTTCGCGTCTGGTTTGGTTTATTCTCTGAGTCTGTTGCAGGCCACGCTGCACAAGTATCAGCTGTACGTCTGCGTCACTGTGACCATCATTACACACAAACTCCAACAACATCCGTGTGCATGTAAAAATGTTCTGTACATGCATGATTTCAGACAGAAAACTGTGTGTTCATGAAAAGTGTACGAACGAGATAATCTGAAATCATGTTGTCGTCATGTGTGTCAGAGCTCTGAGTCAGTGTGATGTGGAGCTGTACAAGAGGATGGGGACGCTGTACTCTGAGATGAGCGTTCATGAGCGTTCTCTGGACTTTCTCATTGATCTGCTTCATAAAGATCAGCTGGACGAGACCATTCAAGTGGAGCCGCTCACTAAAGCCATCAAATACTACCAGGTACACAAACACACACATACACACACACACACACACACGCACTGAAGTTATTTCTGACAGAAACCGTGTCGTGTTCTTCTGAATGACATCATGAGTCAACTAGCTGACAGTTGTGTGTTCACCACAGCAACTCTACAGCTTTCATCTCTCTGAGCAACCTGAAGACTGCACCATACAACTGTCTGATCACATCAAGGTACACACACACACACACACGCATATAGAGAGAGAGAGAGAGAGAATAATCCTGCCATTGTTTTTCCCCTGTAGTTTACTCAGAGCGCTCTCGACTGCATGGGGGCGGAGGCTGGGCGTCTGCGGGCGTTTCTGCAGGCGGGACAGGAAGGGGCGGAGCTTTCTGTGCTGCTGAAGGACCTGGACACTTCTCGTGGCGACATTGGTCAGTTCTGTAAGAAGATCCGCAGGAGGATGCCCGGAACCGACGCGCCTGGAATACCCGCAGCTCTCACCTTCAGTCCCGAGGTACCAGAAACACAAAGAGTCGCTACTGCAGCGACCATGCGTTTACACAGTGTACAGGACGTGATGTCACGTGCGTGTTTGTGTAGGTGAGCGAGACGCTGGCGGACTGCAGGAAGCAGCTGACACGTGCGGTGGCGGTCCTGCAGGAAGTGGCGGCCGCCGGCGCTCAGATGATCGCACCGCTGGCTGAACCCGAGGGCCTGAACGCAATTAAAGTGGAGGATGCGATGTTTAAAGCCGTGGAGCAGGTGCACACACACGCAACACTCAGACTCATAAACACATCACACATTGATGGGTCAATAATTAAAGAGTCAATTGTGTGTGACAGGTGTACGGCTCTCACGGGCTCAATCCTTACGAGTGTCTCCGTCAGTCCTGCTCTGATGTCATAGCAACCATGAACAAGATGGCCACCGCCATGCAGGAGGGAGAGTATGATGCCGAGAAGCCTCAGCGAGCGGTACACATTCACATCATCATCATCATCTCGCATATCACATCTCCTGAAGACTCACGTGTGTGTGTGTGTGTGTGTGTGTGTGTGTGTGTGTGTGTGTGTGTGTGTGTGTGTGTAGCGTCCTCCAGTGGAGATCTGTGCGGCTGCAGTGCGAGCTGAGATGACGGACGCTGAAGGTTTGGGCAATAAAGTGGAAGATCGAGAAACTGTCATCAAAGAACTGAAAAAATCACTCAAAATCAAGGTGACCGCGTCTGTATTTACCTTCTTCAGTAGCATTAGATCAGTCACGCTGATGCAGCTGTGACATGTTATCGGCGCTGTTGTTGTGCACATGTTTAGATTTCTTTGAGCTCAGTGTTGCGATACAGTCGACATGCTGTGCTGTTATCGAGAATAAATCATGATGTCATGGTGTGGAACAGGGAGAGGAGCTGAGCGAAGCCCATGTCCGTCTCAGCTTGTTGGAGAAGAAGCTGGACACGTCCACCAAAGACGCAGATGAGCGTGTGGAGAAGATCCAGAGTAAACTAGACGACGCTCTCGCTCTGCTCAAAAAGAAAGAGAAGTGAGTGTGTGTGTGCACACGTGTTTTATGCTGTTGTTTTTGTTCAATGAAGGTTTTAGATCTTTGTCTCAGCTGAAGATAACGAAGACATTTAAATACAAATTGTTGTTTTTTCACGAGCGGAGGAATTTGAATTCTATCTGAAACTGTGTGAATGGTTTTTGGATGCTCTGTGTGTTTCATCAGAGAGTTCGAGGAGACCATGGACGCGCTGCAGGCAGATATTGATCAGTTGGAATCAGAGAAGGTGGAGTTAAAACAGAGAATCAACAACCAAACACGAGCTGCCGAGGTCTACCGGGGGCCGCAGGCGTCTGGCATTGCCTCTATTGTCACGGGAACAGCAGCAGGTTACACACACACACACACACAGAGATGCTTGTCATCAGGTGTGTCGTGTAGGAGTTTGACCTGAGCGCTCTCTCTCTCTCTCTCTCTCTCTCTCTCTCTCTGTGTGCAGGTGTGTCTGCAGGTGTAGTTGAAGTGGTGGATTCTCCTCTCCTCAAACAACAGATCGACATGCAGCGACTGGCTATCACACATCTGAAGACTGAAAACTACAGACTCAAGGTGTTTTTTAAAGAGTTAACGCTCAGGATTATGTGTGTGTGAAGGAGGTCATTGAGACACATGTGGAGGTGCTGACATGAGTGCTACTGTGTGAACAGGCTGAGAAGATGCGCGATCAGCTGGCGTCTCTCCCTCCTCTCAGAGTGTCCAGTGTGACGGCGGTGAGAGACGGAATCACATCAGACACACTTTCAGGTTCACTTTACCGTAAAACAGATCTAGTGCTGAACAACCTGCTGAAGATGAGCGCAGGAGTCAAAGTAGTGGACATCACCGGCAAAACATCAGGTCTGTCTCTATATATCAGTGTGTCATGTCTGTCTCTCTCTCTCTATATCAGTGTGTCATGTCTGTCTCTCTCTCTCTATATATCAGTGTGTCATGTCTGTCTCTCTCTCTCTATATATCAGTGTGTCATGTCTGTCTCTCTCTCTCTATATCAGTGTGTCATGTCTGTCTCTCTCTCTCTATATATCAGTGTGTCATGTCTGTCTCTCTCTCTCTATATATCAGTGTGTCATGTCTGTCTCTCTCTCTCTATATATCAGTGTGTCATGTCTGTCTCTCTCTCTCTATATATCAGTGTGTCATGTCTGTCTCTCTCTCTCTATATCAGTGTGTCATGTCTGTCTCTCTCTCTCTATATATCAGTGTGTCATGTCTGTCTCTCTCTCTCTCTATATCAGTGTGTCATGTCTGTCTCTCTCTCTCTATATATCAGTGTGTCATGTCTGTCTCTCTCTCTCTATATCAGTGTGTCATGTCTGTCTCTCTCTCTCTATATATCAGTGTGTCATGTCTGTCTCTCTCTCTCTCTATATCAGTGTGTCATGTCTGTCTCTCTCTCTCTATATATCAGTGTGTCATGTCTGTCTCTCTCTCTCTATATCAGTGTGTCATGTCTGTCTCTCTCTCTCTATATATCAGTGTGTCATGTCTGTCTCTCTCTCTCTATATCAGTGTGTCATGTCTGTCTCTCTCTCTCTATATATCAGTGTGTCATGTCTGTCTCTCTCTCTCTATATATCAGTGTGTCATGTCTGTCTCTCTCTCTCTATATATCAGTGTGTCATGTCTGTCTCTCTCTCTCTATATCAGTGTGTCATGTCTGTCTCTCTCTCTCTATATCAGTGTGTCATGTCTGTCTCTCTCTCTCTATATATCAGTGTGTCATGTCTGTCTCTCTCTCTCTATATCAGTGTGTCATGTCTGTCTCTCTCTCTCTATATCAGTGTGTCATGTCTGTCTCTCTCTCTCTATATCAGTGTGTCATGTCTGTCTCTCTCTCTCTATATATCAGTGTGTCATGTCTGTCTCTCTCTCTCTATATCAGTGTGTCATGTCTGTCTCTCTCTCTCTATATATCAGTGTGTCATGTCTGTCTCTCTCTCTCTATATATCAGTGTGTCATGTCTGTCTCTCTCTCTCTATATCAGTGTGTCATGTCTGTCTCTCTCTCTCTATATATCAGTGTGTCATGTCTGTCTCTCTCTCTCTATATCAGTGTGTCATGTCTGTCTCTCTCTCTCTCTATATCAGTGTGTCATGTCTGTCTCTCTCTCTCTATATCAGTGTGTCATGTCTGTCTCTCTCTCTCTATATATCAGTGTGTCATGTCTGTCTCTCTCTCTCTATATCAGTGTGTCATGTCTGTCTCTCTCTCTCTATATATCAGTGTGTCATGTCTGTCTCTCTCTCTCTATATCAGTGTGTCATGTCTGTCTCTCTCTCTCTATATATCAGTGTGTCATGTCTGTCTCTCTCTCTCTATATCAGTGTGTCATGTCTGTCTCTCTCTCTCTATATATCAGTGTGTCATGTCTGTCTCTCTCTCTCTATATCAGTGTGTCATGTCTGTCTCTCTCTCTCTCTATATCAGTGTGTCATGTCTGTCTCTCTCTCTATATATCAGTGTGTCATGTCTGTCTCTCTCTCTCTATATATCAGTGTGTCATGTCTGTCTCTCTCTCTCTCTATATCAGTGTGTCATGTCTGTCTCTCTCTCTCTATATCAGTGTGTCATGTCTGTCTCTCTCTCTCTATATCAGTGTGTCATGTCTGTCTCTCTCTCTCTCTATATCAGTGTGTCATGTCTGTCTCTCTCTCTATATATCAGTGTGTCATGTCTGTCTCTCTCTCTCTATATATCAGTGTGTCATGTCTGTCTCTCTCTCTCTATATCAGTGTGTCATGTCTGTCTCTCTCTCTCTATATATCAGTGTGTCATGTCTGTCTCTCTCTCTCTATATCAGTGTGTCATGTCTGTCTCTCTCTCTCTCTATATCAGTGTGTCATGTCTGTCTCTCTCTCTCTATATCAGTGTGTCATGTCTGTCTCTCTCTCTCTATATATCAGTGTGTCATGTCTGTCTCTCTCTCTCTATATCAGTGTGTCATGTCTGTCTCTCTCTCTCTATATATCAGTGTGTCATGTCTGTCTCTCTCTCTCTATATATCAGTGTGTCATGTCTGTCTCTCTCTCTCTATATCAGTGTGTCATGTCTGTCTCTCTCTCTCTATATATCAGTGTGTCATGTCTGTCTCTCTCTCTCTATATCAGTGTGTCATGTCTGTCTCTCTCTCTCTCTATATCAGTGTGTCATGTCTGTCTCTCTCTCTCTCTATCAGTGTGTCATGTCTGTCTCTCTCTCTCTATATATCAGTGTGTCATGTCTGTCTCTCTCTCTCTATATCAGTGTGTCATGTCTGTCTCTCTCTCTCTATATATCAGTGTGTCATGTCCTGTCTCTCTCTCTCTATATCAGTGTGTCATGTCTGTCTCTCTCTCTCTATATATCAGTGTGTCATGTCTGTCTCTCTCTCTCTATATCAGTGTGTCATGTCTGTCTCTCTCTCTCTATATATCAGTGTGTCATGTCTGTCTCTCTCTCTCTATATCAGTGTGTCATGTCTGTCTCTCTCTCTCTCTATATCAGTGTGTCATGTCTGTCTCTCTCTCTATATATCAGTGTGTCATGTCTGTCTCTCTCTCTCTATATCAGTGTGTCATGTCTGTCTCTCTCTCTCTCTATATCAGTGTGTCATGTCTGTCTCTCTCTCTCTATATCAGTGTGTCATGTCTGTCTCTCTCTCTCTATATATCAGTGTGTCATGTCTGTCTCTCTCTCTCTATATCAGTGTGTCATGTCTGTCTCTCTCTCTCTATATATCAGTGTGTCATGTCTGTCTCTCTCTCTCTATATCAGTGTGTCATGTCTGTCTCTCTCTCTCTATATATCAGTGTGTCATGTCTGTCTCTCTCTCTCTATATCAGTGTGTCATGTCTGTCTCTCTCTCTCTCTATATCAGTGTGTCATGTCTGTCTCTCTCTCTATATATCAGTGTGTCATGTCTGTCTCTCTCTCTCTATATCAGTGTGTCATGTCTGTCTCTCTCTCTCTCTATATCAGTGTGTCATGTCTGTCTCTCTCTCTCTATATCAGTGTGTCATGTCTGTCTCTCTCTCTTTATAGATTCAAGATTCAAGATTCAAAGGAGCTTTATTGACATGATAAAAGAAAATTTACATTGCCAAAGCACAAGATTAAATATAAACATGCACCAATACAGATTAAGATAAAAAATAAGATAGAATAAAATTAAAAGTCTATAAGTAAAAATATATATATAAACATCTCAATATAAAGAGAAAAAGAGTTTTAATTAAAGTTCTCAATGAGGGTGATAGTGTCAGTTTGTGTGTGTTGTTCTGTCAGTGTTGTTTTGTGTTGTGCTGCTTGTTCTTTGCTCGTGGCAGGACTTGACATATCTTGAGCAGGTTTGAGCTTCTTGAGTTTTCTCCCAGTATGTATGAGATCTTGTCCTTTTGTTGAAACTGGTCAAAGTCTTTGTGTAAGTTTGTAAACTGGGGGAAGAATGTTTCTCTGATGTGTGTGTAGTTGGGACAGGAGAGGAGAAAGTGCAGCTCTGTTTCCACTTGATTGTGTGTGCAGTGTGGACACAGTCGCTCTTCTCTCGGTGTCCATGTGTGTCTGTGTCTGCCCGTCTCTACAGTGAGCTGCTGATCACTGAGTCTGTACATGCTCAACACTTTTCTTAGTTTAGGGTCTGATACGCTTGTGAGGTATTCTGACACTTTATATTCTCTCTTTAGTGACACATAGCATTCCAGTTTACTTTGCTGAGCTGTTGCTTCTGTCCAGTGTTTGAGATATTTCTCTTTTTGTCTTTTGATCATTTGGTTTAGTCTGGCTGGGGTTTGGGGTTGTCTTGGGCATGTTTGGGGTTGTAGAGTTAGTTGTGAGATCAGTTGGATGAAGGGGTTTCTCTCTCTCTATATCAGTCTGTCATGTCTGTCTCTCTCTCTCTATATCAGTGTGTCATGTCTGTCTCTCTCTCTCTCTATATCAGTGTGTCATGTCTGTCTCTCTCTCTCTATATCAGTGTGTCATGTCTGTCTCTCTCTCTCTATAACAGTGTGTCATGTCTGTCTCTCTCTCTCTATATCAGTGTGTCATGTCTGTCTCTCTCTCTTTATATCAGTGTGTCAAGTCTGTCTCTCTCTCTTTATATCAGTGTGTCATGTCTGTCTCTCTCTATCGGTTAGTCATGTCTGTCTCTCTCTCTTTATATCAGTGTGTCATGTTTGTCTCTCTTTCTCTGTCGGTGTGTCATGTCTATCTGTCTCTCTCTCTCTGTCTAACGTGCTGTAATATCTGCGTGTCTGTCTGCAGCGAGTGCGAGCGCTCAGTTAATGGAGCAGACGGCGAGACTGAATTCATTTAAAGAGACGCTGGATAAACTGAAGGTCAGTCTGATTACATCCCATAATAACACAGGTTGCTGCGGTGTCTTGAAGACATTTTCTCATTTCAGGCCGAAGTGTCGCAGCATGTGGTCTCTCAGCAGCCCGGCGCCCGTGTGCCGTCCGACTTCGCCACGTTCCCGGCCACCTCATTCCTCAAGGTATGAAACACGAACTCTACGTGTCTGCAAATCCTCACGGTGACGTCTCAATAATCGCTCGTATCTTTCTCTTTCAGGCCAAAGAAGAACAGAAAAGCGGCGCCGTGCTGGTCGGCAAGGTGATGATTCCCTGTTCCCGTGGCAACGAGCAGACGCACTGCCTCGTCCTGTCGCAGCAGCAGCTGCAGCGCGTGCACCGCCTCCTGATGACGTAATCCGGTGCACGGCAGTGAGCGACAGCGGCCTTCTCCAATCAGATTCCACCGATCACTCAGGAAACCCTTCAGACTTTAACTGCCAAAGACACGTTACCTTTAAAGCCGCTCGACTCTTGATGATCAGTCATAGAAAGAAACGAAGCGTGTCTTATTTACTCACTTCAATTCATTTAAACTCGTGTCACAACATTGTTTTTAAGACTGAAAATTTGAAAACCGCCGTCATGAGTGTTGTGTTCCTAGCATAAACATCATTTGAATGAATGACACACTGTTCTTTTAATCACATCCCTGGAGAAACACACCTCACACTTTCACAAATATCTCTGACGTGCGTTTGTTTTTTAGAGTTAACATAACTTATAATAACGTCATCAGCTTTTGAATTATATGCAGAATCGTTTGTTCATTTCACATTCTTATGCAATTTCTTAAAAACATCTGTATGATTTAGTGAAGGAGCTAGAGGTCTAACACGTCCTCACTGTAGTGAAGCGCTTACAGATCACTTAGGTCTTAATGATAAAACACATGACTGTATTGTAGATTTGCATCAATGACTCGCTGTATTAATAAAATATAATAAATTAATAAATGGACATGAAAACCTTTATTGAGGCCGTTTTCTTCAAACCAGAGCCCTTGAATATGAGAGTTACGACACTCCCGTTGACCTCCATAGGAAGAATGGAATGCGGAAGTAAGTTCATAGTTCCAAACATTGCACTGAAGCCCATTCATTTCAGGTTCTTCCAAACGCATTTGCCCTCCAGATGGTGAAATAACTGCGGGTTTTGACATTTTAACGACTTGGCTGTTTAAATTAAATGTTAAAATTAAACACAAAGATCTTCATATTACTCTCAAAATAAAACGCTGCTATAAATGTAGTTACCGTAGTAATCCGTGTACACTTACTTTGTTTTGATCTATTGAGAACTCCGTGAACCACGTGACTACACGGCGGTGAGATCGAGTGTCGTAACTCTCATTTTCAACGGCTCTGGTTAAGACAACACTTGGGTTCACAGCACAAATACACAATTTCAATGCTTTCGATATTAAATGCTTATTTTGTTTTTAATGGTTTGTTATGCACCGTTCCTTAGTATGAGATGAGCTCTGTTTCATTTTTTGTTTTAACAGTTTATGCATTTGATACATTTCTGAATCGCAACAGCAATAAAGGTTGCTTAAATTGCCTGGTTTCATTGGGTTTTGATCATATTTTCACTTCTTTCCTATATTAATACAAATGGGAAATCTTCCGGTCTGCAATTCATCGACTGGCCGCTAGAGGCTGGCCACGATACAGCAGAATGTCATTGAAACCCGATGTTAAAATGGCCACCTTTACAGCACAAAAGAAACATGTTAAAAGGCTGCTAGAAAAACATATGTCGGTCTATATAGGTCATTTTGCCCTTCATGACAACTGTGAGGGGGGTGAATTGTTTTATAACTCATCCGTTAGATTATATTAACCCTTAAAACTCTGCATAATTAAGGGCGTGGCCACTTGAGTGACAGGTATCCATTTAGCGCTCACATGAACATTTCTTGTGTATTTTTCGGGTCATTTTCCTCAAGATTAAGCTGTAAACTGCTGTAAACGTTTTAAATGTCTTCCGCCAATATGTCGTTATTAGTCAAAATGGTTACACATGTTTTGTTATATACAGCCTCAGAGATGAAACGACTGAGCTTCGGCAATAAAAATTGGAAAATATAAAAGGGATTTCAGCCATTTTTGTTTATGAATAAAGAATTTTGTGTTTAAAATAAAAGAATTACCAACATTTTCAAGAGAGCGCGTTTTGGGGCATTCATAGTAAAAGATACTATCTCTAAGAGTGTACTTATGAGACACATTTATGGGGCTAAAAAAAATATGCTTACGCCACTCAAGAATTGTCCAGTACTTAGGCTTCATTTGTAATCTTTACAAACCTACGGATGACGTCACGGACACTACGTCCATATTTTATACAGTCTATAATAACTATCTATAAATAAAGGAGCAATAGCTGTAAAGAAACATTTCACAGTTTTGGAGAAAATATTTTATTCCCTTTAGAATGATTTAATGATTACAAATGCTAAATAATTTTTTCCCTTTAGAGAATTATTTTAGGGTCACACTGCAGCAAAACAGGTCATCTCTAAATTCTAAAATCAGACAAGACCACTGTCACCATTTGAAAAGAACATAACTGTTAGTCTAAATCAAGGTTTATGTCAGTTAAAAAGGCTTTTCTTTAGAGAAACGCACTGAAGAAATCAAGAGTCTCTTCTTCTGTCTGTATGTCAGTGCAGAAAGATGGAGGAATGAACTGCTCGGGGTCCTCGATTCCTGTTACTGCGTTGAAATAGCTAAAAGAAAATTTCATTTGATGAAATGATTGAATTTTTTTTTTGTTTAATTGTACATTTTCCGTCTCTCACCTGGTGATGACCCAGCCCTTCTCTGGTGTGTAGTATAATAATGAGACGGGGATGCAGCCGAACTCTGTTACTGTTGCCATATATTTACCTGCACATGTTAAAACCTTAAGTCATTATTAAAACAACAAAAATGTCATTTATTTCTTAAATTATTGTTAAAGTCTTTGTGCAATTCACTCAAATTCTGTGTGTAAACAAGGTCAATACGATCTGATATGAAGCTGGCGTTTGTTGCGTTTGTCTGAGTGACTTATCGGGGCATTAAAGTTAATGTCAAGACTGTTTGTTGACACAAATGTGCTGATAAACTCAATGTCACTCTGGAAAAGCTTTGCTCGCGGTTATCGACATTAACATGTGGAAAGACAAAGAACACCCCTTCAGCGGTCACAGAAGTCCTGAAACTAACTGGGTTCACACCACACGCAAATTAATTTGCCTCAGTAAAAATACAAAGTCAATGAAAAGACATAAAGTCACATGACTTCACCTTGAGTCTCATGTACGACACCCGTCCAGGTGTTGACCAGCAGACCTTCACCGGGCGCAGAGGAACCGCCCAGAATCACTTGTGACAGCAGCGAGGCGTTGCGTGGAATCTCAGACGGGTGGAAGGTCGAGTGGAGAACATTCTTCTGACACGTCTTGTTTCTGTAGTCGATGTTGTAAACCAGGCCCTAAAAATAACAGATGAAGAGTCATTCAGACCGTGGTATTACTGTGGTAGGTGTCCAATCTTGAGGGTAACAAAAATAAACTCTGTGCTGCAATGCATGCTGGGTGACATCACAATTTAGCAGCAGAACCTTCCAGTCATTCATCAAATAGATGTTAACTTCTGTTAATTCTCAACTCAACTTTATTTATATAGCGCTTTTTACAATTTTCATTGTTACAAAGCAGCTGTACATGAGACAATTCTCACAGTGATCTTTCATATGCGAAACCAAGTGAAAGTGTTTTAATAAATGAAGATGATCATGTAGCTTGTGCTGAGATCTTGACAGCAACTAAGACTCTCTGTTTAGATCAGGTGTTCTCAACAGGGGGGCCGTGGCCCACAAGGGGGCCCCGCTGACTTCCAAGGGGCCCTCAAGATGACTAAAAAGTTGAAAATAGACAAAACAAGCATGGACTACATAAAAAATAATATATTTATCATTTGGCCATTTTTTAATGAATTAACGCTTTTCCGGATTATGTCAAGCTCTAAAATAAATTATAGATTTTAGTAGGTAGAGAATTGCGCATGAGAGGGTGGCCTTTGAATAAATCCCTGGTTTAGATGACTGAAGCTAAGCTGTAAAAAATTAAAAGTTGACTTAACTTAAAATTTCTAGGCAACTCGCTGCACAGTTTTTTTGAGTTTCAATTTATGGCCAATTTCACCTAACTCATTTAACTGCGTTATGTCACATTACTGTCTATTAATAAACAATTCTTGAACCATCCTAACTATATAAAAAGTGCAACAATTAGACATCTGAGTTTACTCAAGTATGGACTAACTTGACCCAACTCATAAGATTATGTCTTATATAATGTTAAAATATCATTATTATATACACATTCTATTTAATTTACTGCTTAAGCTCCATGTGTTTTGAACATTTAAATAATGACATATCTATGAGCACATGAGCCTCAATCATGATAACAATCATTAAACATCATTAAACATAATATAGTTATAAAAGGAACTCCAAATACTAAAGGAAACTTACAATGAAAACTTAAACAAAAATATTGCCGGCAAACACTACATAAGCAATCATTGTAATCATTTTAAGCGGCGAATTGAAAATTCTGCAATGCATGTTGGGAACTTTCAAACACTAGAATTGTTTTTAGAGATTACACAGTTTGGCAAGTCGGTCAAACTTCTTGAGGCGTTTGGACAATCACTTAGATATCTAAGTACAGTCAACAAAAGAATCTTTGTTGGTACCATATTAAGACTCATTGTTCAGCATACTGAAGATAATACATTCTTCTTCTTCTACTTAAAAAATAAGTTCAAGTTACTTTGTTATTTCATTTCATTTATTTATATAGCACAAATAAACACAACTAATGTTGACCCCTGTGCTGTAGAAGGGTGAAATAAAAAAACGAAGAGTTAAAAATAACACAACCATAATATAAAATGAATAATTTACAGTTGTTAAGAATAAAATCTAAATTAATAATGAATTAAAAGCTCAGAAAAACAAATTAGATTTTAACTTTTTTGAGTTAAAAAAGATTTAGACAAATTCGCAGTTTTATGATAAATCTTTGCTTTTAGAAATGTAACTACCATACTCAAGTGTTTGTATGAAATAAACTGTGCTTCAGTTCCTCTGCATGTGTGTGTGGTTTTACCTCGCGGAAGAGGAACAGCATGTTCAGGTGAAATGTTTTGCTGTCAGATTTTCCAAATTCCCATAAACGAATGCGCTGGCCGAAAGCGTCATAGCGATATTTAGCAAAGGCCCAAGCATGACCATCTTTAGCAGTCTGAGAGAGAGAGAGAGAGAGAGAGAGAGAGAGATGAATGTTTACCTTTGAACGTTTTATTTTTTGCCATGTGAGTTTCAGAATATGTCAAAGAAAACAATAACTCAGTAACATTATATCCCTGTAGGTTTAATTAGCAAACGATTCCGATGAATCTCTGAAATTAATTCAACGGAAAACTACTGACTAATGAAGAACATTCAGATATTAAACGAGGAATTATATGAAGAGTTTGGTGAATATGAAAATCATGTTTTTTTATTGTCCATTCCAAATATCAATCAAACTGCAGTTGGTTTGTTTTGATTTAAGCCATAAGAACTCCAAAAAACACAGTTTACAAGCTACAATAAAACACAAGAAAAACATCATGACATCATAGATTTTGGGACCAATCTCTTCATATGCGAGTTGACTCAAAGCTTTGCTTATTTTTTTTAATTATTTTTCTGCTCAAATAAAAAACATTACATAACAAGAAAAGATTAAAAAAATAAATATATTAAATAAATTCAGTTTTAACGACTTTCCTATTTGTACTATGCATAGTCGTATGCAAATAATTTTCAATGTCCTTAAGCACTAAAATTACAAGATGAATACGATACTTAACCAAACCAAATAAGGATAATTACGTATTCACTTTCCACATTTCTCCATCATAAAGAAACAACACATCAAAGCTTAGCTCATGCTTCCGTTGTCATATGAACAGTGACGTCACTCTTCAGTATTATTATAGGTTGCGCAACAGTTCACCAAATACACACGGTTTTAGCTCCTGCGACAACCCAAATCATCACTTTAACCGAGCTTGTATGTCATAATGAAAACTATGGACAAACAATGACCTTCTGAACTCAACTGTTGTGTAACTGCGGTTGGTTTTTAATGTGTTGTGTAACTCACCACAGTCATACTTCCTGAGAGCAGAGGAGGACTGCCTGTCAATCACGATCAAAACAAACATTCTGTTAATATTCTTCCGTGTTATTCATTGGAGAAAACATGGAATATTTGTACTTTTTCTGTCACTACTGAACAAGATGAAGAAGAACACAAGAGGAAAACTGAAGGAATAAAGATCAGCTACAGCATTCAAATAAACACACAAACACACACTTACGGCATGGATGAGGCTTCTGTCCCAAACACACTCCTGTTCCAAACACCAACAGACCAAAACAAATCAGTGAATTCATGATCTCCAGTCTGTCCCTCAACTGAGCAGCTCTGAGAACTTCAACAGCTCTGTGTGTCACTAAAACACACACAAACTTCCTTGTTTATCATGTGAGTTCATTCCAGATTTCACTCGCCGGGGTTTCCCTGTGTGTGTGTGTGACCTCTGGAGAGCTGAACTTAAATAACACCTCAACACAACACAACAGAGAGATGCAAAAATGCACCTTCACATATATTTACGATAAACATCTGTTTAATTATGTCTTCATCATGCTGTTGCTACCTTTTTCATGACAAGAAATTTTTATATTCACTTGAAACATTTTTTAGGCCTGTGCGTCGGAATGTCCCCAGAATGAACCGTTTGCCTTATGTGAGGACATTTGAAGTGATCATTAACAGTAAAGCCAAACACACGAGACTCATGAATACAGAAAAACAAACAAGAGTGTGAGCGACATCACTCGGCTTTTATTCTCATATTGAAGAAACGAGTGATGGAAACGCAAAATGTGGCATTAAAAACCCTTCATTCCCAAAGAAGGTGCTTTTTCATTTTTGCGTAAAAGCCAGTTTCGCAACTTTGGATGGAAACCCGGCTACTGCTTAAATGTGGAATGAAGATCTTCTGGTTGCAGTCACATGTCTCCGTAGTGTGATCCTCTGATGATGGGATATAAATAAGTGAAAACGTTTGACCCGTGACCCAGATATTTCACATTTTAGCAGTTCAAATGTTTCTGTGCTCAGATGCCTCAGTGTCACATGTTCATTCAATAACATCAGTTACTTTCTCATGGCTTTTTCTTATATTAATCAGAACTTTAAGTGTTATTTTGCGGGTATTTTTCTAGAATTTTCTTAAGATAATTTAAGTAAAGACGGTCAAATAAACAGTCAATGAAACCTGTCACTTTAAATACCTTTCACTGGTCCATTAATGACATCACACCAAACTATACGCCCACTTATCACATTAATGATTGTATTTACTAAACATTCACAAAGATAAACCTTTTGACATAAGAACGTGTGTATTTAATCGCTCCAGATGGATGTTGACGTTTGCCTTTTTACTTTTCTTTAATATACAATTAATTAAATGTAAAAAAACTATCTTTTGCCATTATTTTTCAGAGAAATGTAGCAAATACATAGATTTTTCATTGTATTCAGTAACTGAAAAACTGGAGGGGCTGATAAATAAAAGTAATATGTAAGGGAAAATCCACGGCTAGCCTTGCATTACAGGATTTTAATGCACGGCATAGAGGCGAAGAACCATCCGACGCGAAGTGGAAAAATCCTTTACTGCACGGCTAGCCGTGGACTATCCATTTTATACCATGGTTATTTACCATATTAAAGCTTTTATTGATGCTTACAGTGTCATTTCAGATCAAACAGGTGAAAATGAGGGTTATTTTGTCAGTTCATTTGAAATGAAATCAAACTGACTCGAGCTTCCCGTGAGTTACAGGCTTTTAATGCACACCTTCCAGCCAATCAGATTTCAGTATTCAAACATACCATGGTATAAAACCTGACATAGCACTGAATGACATTAAACACATGATTTTACTGTGTTGATTGTGTTTAGTCCAGCCGCTCGACAGATCTCATTACATTCATCTCCGTGTTGATATTTAAGGAAGTTGTTGATTCCCGTCTGTTGGAAGTTGCTCGATCTGGGCTTTCGTAGCGAGTGAATCTGAGGATCGGTCAGATACGTCAAACCTTTTCCATTACTCGTGACCCAACCTGACAAAAAAAAGTGAGGAAGAAAGTCTGAGAACATACTTCTCTCTTTATATTTAAGTGTGGAAATAAGACATTGAAGTCAAATTTGTGCAACACCAACAGAATGGTCAGAGTTCATTAGCTGTTAACGCAAACAAATCAAGTGAATTAAAGCGATCTGGATCTCTCACCTTGAAGATCCACCACAACTTCCTCATGGTTGGAGAACTCGTAGGTGAAATGACCGAACGCGATACCGTACTTTGTGGCAGCATGCTCAGTTTTTGTACGTTTGGTGTTGTTCGTGAGCTTGGAGAAATCTCCAGACATGTACGGTTCTGCAGACAAACATGTTTCGATACGACCCCTCTCCAGAATCTGAAAGGAACGAATGCGGAAAACACGAAAACATGTGAACATCGAGAGTTTCAGCTGGAGTGTTACACCTCGCCAGGCATGTGTTTCCCTTCAGTCGTAAAACGTGATCAGGGGTCTCATTTATAAAACATTATTTATTTACCGTTCCCATGGATTTTTGCAACAATCTACAGGAACGGTGTATTTATAAACGTCTTGATGTATTTTGACGTGAAAAAGTGTCTTAAGCCACATCAGGGTCTGAGCAGACATACGTACTTTTGCCTGTACGAGTGCTGCGGGGAAATATGTCATTCTTGTCGCTCGTAACTGATTTGGACGTCGACAGGTGCTTGTTCATATATCAATGACATTAACTACACATTGTTTAAATGCAGAGATCTGAAACTGTGCAGCGGAGCACAATTTCCCCATAATTTGCGATTTATAGACTTCACATCCGATTGACGGCATACACATGTTTTCTGTGCGTACGTTCGTTCTGTGAATCACACAAACACCCTTTGAGAAATGATCGGAAGGATCGGACGGTTTCTAAGCAGCTTTTTATAAATGAAGCCACGAGCGTCTCATTTTTCTCTGATTCAATCACAATAAACAGGAGCACTTAACGTCAAGAAAATAAATACATTTGACATCAATTGATCTGTTGTTTATCCAATCTTTTTAGTCATTCAACCTAAAATACCAGCATGTATCGCACAGTAATGAGAATGACATTTTGTGTGAGAAATACTTGCAGTTAAACATTTCGATTCATACCAGAAGCACTTCCGAGGGGATGAAGAAGATCTGAGCTGTGATGTTACTATCGTAGAGACGTTTATTAAACTCGGTGACGTAGTGTTGTGCGCTCATCTGACGCTCCACATCATGAAGGTGTGCGTGAAGGCCCTTCTCCTTGAGATACTCCTTACCCACGTATCTGATGATTGAAGAAGTGGATTAGTTAGTGTGTTAGTGTGTGTGTGATGAACGGAGACTGAGGTGCTTCAGGTGTTACCTGCTCAGCAGTTGTTCCTGGTGCAGATACAGCACCTCCACAGCTCGTCTCTGTGTGCCACAGTCACCGGTCCGTTCTCCAATGAAAACGCTGCTTTCCAATGCTGTCCACACGTCGGAAGCCTTCGAGTATTTCAGAATGACGGCATCTGCAGAATGGAAAATGTGATGACAAACAGACTGAAGCTCAATGAGAGGCCGTGTTCAGGACACTCACCGTACGCCCGGTTATGACGTCTGCTGTCCAGAGATTTCAGCGGTTTGTTTGGCAGCCTTCTGCGCAAACAACCGTGACAAACTCCTGCGAACAGACATCTGTAGTCCTGCTCTGTAAGAACATCACTGCCCATCGTACAGTCCTCGAAACATTGGTGGCACGACTCAGAGATGGTCCCGAAGCGTCTGTGTTTCTCTTGATGGTGGTCAGGGACGGCCAGATTCTCAAATCCCAGTTCTTCAAATGGATTGGTTTCCGTGCTTGATAAAGCTGACGATATGGTCGCTTTCACACGTTCTTGTACTTTCAAAACGTTTTGAGATGACCTCTGTCGTGAATGATTTCTCTGTGGAAACTCAGACATGTTGGTTACAGGACTAACGGACAATTTCTCCCAAGACGACCGCGAGCCAAAGCTGTCGGCCAAAGAGTACGAGGATACGCTGCCATCTTTAGTCTTCACCTTTGCATCTTGATTGGTTACTGAGAGGGAAGTGACATTACAATCAAACTGCGAAAGGTCTAGAATGTCCTCTACGGTCTCTATGCTGCTTTGAGGTTGGACTGGTATATGCTCATATGAAGAGTCCAAGCTGCTGCCAGAAGAACCTGACGCTCTTACTCTCAGACTCTTGCCGATGTCGTTCCTGTTATTGGTGAAGGACCCCATCCCGGTTTCATCTTCAGTCGTGCAGAGATTACGTTCTCTCTGGAATCCTTTTGTGTTGCGTGTCTTTTGTTCATCTACGTTGGGTTTTGAAGGACCAGCGCTGGCGCTCCGTTCATCATCACTAATCTCAGTATCACAGTTTGAATTGACCAGAACAAAAGAAGATCCGCTCCCAGATGAATCCTGTCTAGAGGAGAACATGTGACTGGACTTTCCTCTCAAACTTTGCTCCATAAATCCATCATTGCCATCTTGATTTGGGCTGGTGCGCTCCGGACAGCCGTCGAGCATTTCTTGCTGATGATCTGTGTTCTCGGAGCGTTCCGTGTCGATCTGAAACGCTGTTATACAGCCGGTTAAGGCAGGATCTTCTCTTGTCCTCAGAGCACTCATCTCAAATGTCTCGCACACGGATCTGTGGTGCTTTCCAAAACTGTCGATGAGCGTTGCGAAATCGCCGACCGCAAACCTCACAGGTCCAAACTCCACAGAACGATAGGTGTCGGGAACGAAGGAGTGCGGATCGGAATTACTGAAGCTTTTCACGTTCAACAATGACTTGATGCGTTGAATCTGGGCAATGATGTCAGTACACAGACTGAAGTCTGCACTGCTGGAATACTCGAAAAATAATGTCAAGGCTTCGTGACACACACTCATGGCTGTTGTGACAGTCTCAGACTGACCCGTCATCCATCTGTGAGTTAGGGTTAAGCAGTAAGACGCTTTGAGTAAAGTGTGTAACTCCAGTTTACTAGTGACTGTGTCACTTGTGTTTGTCAGCAGGCCGATCTCGAAGGCTTCTTTGGCTAAAGTCAGATACCGATTCTGATCTTCGGTGGAACGTTTGTCAGAGAAACTGTAGGATAGCAAACAGGTTCCTTGGGCGACCTGTAAAGAAAGACAAATGTCTATCATCCTTATGATCAATTGTCAGGATTGTGCCCCTTTTTGTCATGATTTTCTAGTCTTGTGGCAGGATCATGACAGACCCATGTGTTTAGTGTTTGAGAGAGACACGGCATTGTTTATTTTGGTGTGCCATGCGCTCTCTCTGGTCTCGTCTTCGACCCCGCCCTCTCGTTTCCTCATTATTTATTGTTAATTATTTCATAGCCTGCACCTGTTCCCCTCTTGATTTAGTTCCCTATTTTAGCCCCTGTGTTTTCTGTCTTGTGCTGGTTAATTTTGTTTTGTGTGGTTAAGTTCCTGTGCTTAATCTAGTCTTGTGAAGTTATTCTCTTTTCCTGTTGACCCGTCGTGTTTTATACCCCTGTTCTGTTTTGTTTTACTAAATAAAACTGTTTTGTTACCCCTCATCTATTGTCTGCGTCTGGGATCAGTTTTGCATCCGTGACAGAAGAAGCCAATATAACAAGCCAACAGTTTATTCATCTGATTTCATGCTTTTGGTGAAGTAATCGTGGTATTTGCAGTATGCCAAAAACGTGGTAATTAAACTTTTACTGTTGTAAAACTATAGTTAATTTTTGGATAAGTAGTTAACTGTGAAAAGATTATAATGTCGGTTGAATAAGTAGGGGGTTAAATAATCATACAGTTGCCAAAACAAAATGACATTTGTGCAAAATATACATGTAGGCCTAGAGTAGTTTGCCAGACACCTGCCTAAAAACATAAATGATCAATTCGAGCATTTCAGTCCCAAGAATCAGTGGTTTACAGCGAGTTTAGAACATCCAAGGGTTATCGTTAGGTAATTTTTTGTTATATTTAAAATAAAACGTTTTTTCAAATCAGTGCATCTCTAAGCAGTGTTGGATAAGTTACTCTGAAAAAGTAATGAATTACTAGCAGAAGCAGAGGTAGAAATCGGAAACAACAATGGAGGATAACATTTTTGTTGCTTTATGTGGATACCAAGAGCTGTGCGATACATCTTACTTTTATCGACTTACTTTTATCAGGAAAAAAAGGATCTTGCTTGAAAGAAAGTGAGTGAGGAGGTTGAAAAATATGTCTCTTTACTCAATTTGAGCTGTATATATACGAGACTAGAGCCGCCTGGCAGAAGCCCCTCTCATGATGTGAATTTGCGTTTATTGTGAAGTGAATGTCAGACTTGAATGAAGCGAGTACACTCAAAACATTTAAACGGCCAACTCCGTGTGAATAGCACGATTTATTTGCGCAAGTCGCGTTTGTGGGAACGCTCTATCAGTTGAGATCATTTTTACTTTCGTATTTTGACGTATTTCTGAGTGAAGTGAAAGTTTGAATGAGTCTTTCTCTTCGATTCGATGTATAAAAACAGCTGTTTCACTTCTGAAATGGCAGTTGAAGGGGAGGAGTTAACGGATGCCCCGCCCAAGCCGTCTAACATATGTCATTAAAGATGGATCGTCACTAGAGGGCAGAAGCGCATTTTCAGATTTTAACAAAAAATTATGAGGGCACACAGATTTCAAAAAGAGAATGATCCACAATGATTAACTATTTACAATGAATTCTGCAATATTTCATGAAAAAATATGCATTGTAATTTGATCTGTAAAGGTGATTCACAGCTATACCGTAGATGCACTAGTATTATGACAATGAGTATGAAAAAAAATTGTAAATGTACTTTTATACCGACAACTTACAAATGAGAGAAAAGAACATTTTGTGAACTTTACAAAGTCATGTTTACAAGTTTACAAAAGAGTCGAACAACATAAAAGCAAACGTTTTTTTTTTATGGAATCTATTTGCATTGATTAAAATATTACATTTTGATTTTATAACTATTAGCCCGTGTCTACACCGGACGCGACTCGACACAATAAAAGTCAATAGCGACAATTACTATTTGACACTTTGTCCACACTGGATGCGGCGGGACGCTACACGACTAACCCTTTAAAAACAAGGTATTTGTTGTGCTTGTGTCCTCTGTCGATTCACAGAACTCGAGATGTTTCTACTATTATAAGATTCTGAAACTGTTAGAAAACGCACCACGTTGGTCAAAACATACAGAGATCCGTATTGACTGTACACGACAGCCATCTGAGCAGCTCGAGCCGCCGACAGCAGACGATGATGATGATGTTCTCCCAGGAAACTCTAATCGAGAGAGAGAAAAACCTTAAGTGATGATCTCAAAGCAAAAACAATATTTTCACATAATTCAGTCCGCCTTACCAAGTCGATATGAGGTTTTTTCCGAAGCGTGTCAAAGTCCTGGTCATTCATAGAGATGAGTATTTGTGCCAGAAGACCGAGAGAAGTCCCGATGCCCTGAACACAACATGAAAACAAACGCGATTCAGTCCTCAATCGCCGATGAGCTGCAGAATGAGTCCCAGTGTATCGCATCGACGTAAACATGAAACCTTTCTATCAGGCTCAGGAAGAGCGTAAAACCCCACCAGAGACGCCCAAATCAGCTCAAACGCATCGATCCACAGACCTGAGGAAAAACAAATGTCAAGTCCGTCACGACTGAGCTCAGATTTGTCTCGTCTGCAATCCCCCAAAAAGAAAGAGAAACACTCACCTAACTTGTGCAGCACCTGACCTCTGACCTGCAGACTCACGGCCTGCACCAGCGTCTGCTCACTGACCCTCACGTATGTCCAGGAGCCTGAATGAAAAAACACGAGGCCGTCAGAAACCACACAAGGACTACGGAGGAGGATATTGCTGACAGTACCTGTGGAAGCGTTCCGATTGATCAGACGGCTCAGAATGACCTCGGCTTTCTGCAGTTTACCTGCGTCGAAACAAAACAAACCATCGCATGAAACATCCCGATGAGCAATGTTGACTTCCAGAATCCGGGGGGGGGGGGGGGTGAGCTCACCGCTGTTCAGGTACACACGAGCTTGTCTGATGATGACCTGAGGGGCGATGGGGATCGCTGGATAACGTTTGTGCAACGCTTTAGCGATCTTCAGAAGGACGTGAGAACTGTCCATCCAGTACAGAAGACGGTCCACCAAGAAGACCACGGCGACGGCCCACTCGGGCTCATCGGCTACAATACTGTCTCGGAGGAATATCTGAAGAAACAAGGCATTCGAAATCACACGTTGAAAGACGTTCTTTTCTCACGCGCTCCAGATTCTCACCAGTAACCGTGGTAGATGTCGTCTGATGAGGTCGGACGAGTTGATTTTGTCCTCAGACGTCACAGGCTGTTTGTATTGCCATTTCTCTTCCACGAAGGGCCACTTTCTGTCCGCAGCTTCCTGCAGGAGCGCGCTCAGGTCATCCGGAAAGAACCCTGAGAGAGAATGCGGCATACAGACTTGAGTGACAACTGTGAAAAATTTGCTCATTTGCATCTCAGAAGTGTCCTAGCGACAGCTAATGATGTGTGAGCATTCTTCATTTTGAGATCGATGCGATTGTGATGTATGTATGAGGTCAGTTCGTCACACAGACGAACTTCAATAAGACAGATTTGAATCCGCTCGATGAGATCACAAAAATAACATTCTTCCCATTTATACCATTGTAAACATTATTAACAGTAAGATTAACATTGTTAATGTTTGTTCGTACAGGTATGTAGAGTTTTTGTCATTACCGCTGGGGTGCACGAGCTCGGGCGCTGCTTCGGTTGGTCCGCCGATTGCACACAGGAGACACTCGTGCAGTAACGGCGTCACCTGATGCTCGCTCATTCTGCACTGGCGCACATGAAGAAGGCATTCAGTAATGTGTTTACACACTGTATCAATGGGGAGAGATTTCCAAAAGAAAGTGAGCATCCCTATACCCTACTCCCTTCGAAGGGCTGAGCCCTAGAAGTTAGCTTTTTTTAAAAATGATATTATGATGCCTAGAACAAAGAGACATTCAATATACATATCACAACCAGGGGAGCAAGGTACACATTTTTTTAATGAAAATTCAAAAAATAATATATTATTCATTATTATTTTATATTATACTTTTATGTTGCCCTTGAAGTGAACTGTTTGTAGGGTATATGGCATTACTATCTGTGTATGTGTTTGAAACTCCCCTCACAAAGGAATAATGTGCCAAATGTTACCTTGACAACGCCGCACGTGTATGATAAAAGAAACCTATAAACAAGTAGCAATTTTAACCATATTTTCCTATAAACTAAATGATCTTATACCGTATTGAAAACATATTAAATCTTATTTATAACTGACAAAAATAGTGTAAAACAAATACAAACTAAATGTTTGAGATCATATTTGTAGGTAAGGTCTAAATCCTGCACCATATTTGCTACTTAATGCCTCGCCAGAACTCGTAATCCAAGATCACGTGATGACAAAGGGAACTCAGTTGCTTGAAGTGACCATGGCATGAACACTTGGCTAAAGCACTTTTTCTCAGTGTTCACTTTCGTTTGGAACGCCCCTACAGATGGCGCCCCCTCCGCGGAGGGCGCATAAATATTTTTTATTTTATATTAAAGATCAATTTAAGTAAAAAAAGCACAGTAATTATACAATTAAAAAAATACATAATACATGAGAAAGATGAATAACAATACACCAATTAAATAATAATACAAAATATAAAAAGAAAAAAATACAAATAAATAAAAAATAAAACAAAGGACATTTCACTAAAAAATTTGAAAAGCTTCATTTATTCCCCAAGTTTCTTATTCTGTATTTTTATATTTAATATGGTTTAACATAAACATCAAGATCAGCATGGCAGAAGCGAAGGGCGCATAAATGTCGTTTGTGAAAATGCACGAGGAGTTTGTGTCATAGTTGCCAACTCTCGCGAGAAAAATAAGCAACCTCAGCTTTAAAAACAAGCCCAATATAATTCGATTTTTTTTCCATCATTCTAATTTGGCATTAACTATTTTTTACAATAATTGAGTCTGCAATATTTAAACTGGAAATTCTCGTTTATTTTAAAATGAAGAGCAGAAGATATTTAGCAAAAATCAGCAAACGGCAACAAAACGTGAGGGCACACTATAACCATTCATCTTCACTGACCCGTGAGCAGAATAATGTTGGAGAGATGGAAAAGAAGATAAAGATAGAGACTCAAAGGGCTTTGTTGTACTTATTTCCATACTTGGACCACTTTATTGGTGCCATTGTTTTCTCAATGTTACGTGTTTTATTTATGTCCTTCTAAATGTCATCGCTTGGATTACAACGTCACGCGCCTGCGCTTTTAATGAGATATTTCTCCAATGAGGGGAGAGGGGGAGGAGGGGCTGAATGTTTTGACGAAATACGTTACAGAATTGATATTACTTCATTGATTGGCAATTAGCTGTCATCTGAAAGTGTCAATCAATGAATGCAAGTAAAACGGTGACCATAAATTTAAAGAAACGAAGTTGCTTGTCTAAATTTTCCTAACAAGCAACAAATATTTTTTAAATAAGCCCAAAAAAACGCAACCCGCGACTCATGATTTTTTAAAGCGACTTGATACAAAAACAAGCCCAAAGTCGCGGATTATAAGCGGACTTGGCAACTATGGTTTGTGTATGCCAACCCGGAAGTTAGCGCTGCAGGGGTTCCCCCGATCATTTGTTTTATTTTATTGTCCATGATGTCTTTGATATTGTATTCATCTTTGACAAAAGAAGATTGTTTGTTTATACTTTAAGCGTATGTCTGTATCTGATAGATAAAAACATATTTCTTACAGAGACGTAGCACATGTACTCATTAAATGTTAACTCGCTTCTGGGGTTTTCATTCAAAAATACGTCATCTCTGCGTCTCCCTAGTAACCGTGATTCTGGTAGATAATTATTATTTATATTTACAGTTTTGATATAATCACCGTGTATAGACTGAGACCATGACGTGATTTTGTGGTTTCTTTGGGTTTGCCACAAACTGTGGGATGGTTCATTTCCGCGAGGAACACTTAACGTTACCATGGTAAACAGCGCAAAAAGCGCACAAGCCGTTACTTCATTACATTGAACGTTACGTGAAACTGAATATAGATTAACACACGTGGTAATAAGAGGAATGTCAAATTGTCTCTACCTGATGAACTCTGGCAAAGTAAACCACAATAAAAAGAGAAGTCGGGTAATCCGCCTTTCCTCTGGAAGTCCTTTAAAGCTTTGCAGAATTGCTTTGAGCTTAAATGCCTCCGCATGTGATTTTATGATGTTATGTCACGCTAGTCATTAAACGTTTAATGTGTTTGAAGAAGTTACAGAAACATGTTGATTTCTTTTCGCTTCCGTGTGGCGTCACGCGCGTCAGATGGTCTCAGCCAATCCCTGAATGGCGTACGACACCCGCCATCTGAAGTAAAAATAACATACGATTTAAAGCTAATAACGCGAAGCAAAAATAATATAGTAATCGTCGTTTGTATTAATACGTTAATTTCAATTTATAAACAACGTACCATGTTGAAAATGAAATGTGATTTATTTCAATAAATGTTGATATTTGTAATATTCGCTGTAGCTCAACAGGTGGCTCCGTGGCGCAATGGATAGCGCATTGGACTTCTAGGCACATCTAGCGTTGTGATTCAAAGGTTGTGGGTTCGAGTCCCACCGGAGTCGCACTTTTTCTTTCTTGCACAACAAATTTGCTTCGTTTTTAGCCAATATATCGCTGCTGTATGTAAAAGATTCAAGTGTTTGTTTAAACTGAAACCTTAAAAGGAAGGATAATCGGTCACACTCTCTTCCATATAGCGCATGTGTGAAAACCTACATCCATCGGACTCGGAAAGATAAGCTAACAGCTAATAAATGAATGTTTTAAGTGTTTTAAGGTTTTCATCAACGTATTCTTGGACGTTTTTCCAAACTTCAAAGTCAACATGGGAAATTCGTATCTGCATGCGCATGCGCAGTAGGACATTTTTTGTCATGCCTCGCTACTTGATTTTTTCCTCAGAAAAGCTGATATTTGAAGGTTATAGAAATTGTTTACTCGTCTTTTTTTCCGGATTGTCAGAGTTTGCTTAAAATGTCACGCATTTCTAACGTTAATTAGCCATATTCAGCCATATTTAGTATTTGTGTTTGATCGGGTTTGATTGCTAGCCTATATTTGCTGTACACATGAATGTTTAATTTGTATGACACTGCCATTTCAGATATTAACATTAAATGTTAATCTATGAAAATGTTAAGATGTATAATGTTATATATTTAAGTTAATCATTTTGACTTTTGGTTCTTTTACAATTCAATACAATTCTCATTTACACCGTTGCCTCAAATTGGCATAGCCTATAATTTGCTACATAGACCTTTATCTAAACAATTTACTTCCACCCCATTGGAGAATTATTTGTATAATGGTTACACAAATATTTTCTTGCTTATGCAAAAGTTCAGGGAAACGTGACTAAAGTGGCACTGGCCATGCAAAACATCAGAACTTGTTCAGAGTGAATCAAATCCAAGGGGTCAAGGTTCCGCTAGTTAAAACGGCCCAGCAGCAAACATTATCTTCTGACGGTCTTCAAAATGAATTTATTTGTTTCGTATACTGTCCATCACAGTTCATTAGTTGCTTTGAGTGGTAATGGCCGAGTCGGTTTGAGGTGAGGTCATCTTGTTTGTTTTGCTCAGTGGTCTCGGGTTCCAAACATTTCCATAACGCTGGCCAACCTTAAACATTTATCAAATTGATGAATGACAACTGACAATTTCACTCGCGGGCTTGACTTGGTGACCGAAATGCATCAAATCCTGCAGGAGATAGGAAATCTGTGATCATTTCCATTATTCCGAAACTTAATTTGATCAATGATTATTTGTATAAAAAATGATACTTGAGTAAAAAGGCTCACGTTGCCAGTAAACTAAGAAATGTAAATCAGTCTCTGTCTCACATATACCACACAAAAGGTTTTGCATAAAATGTGATACCTGCGCAACTCCTAATGCAAGTCAAACAAATGTATGTGGAGTCAAAAGTGAGTTTGCAAAGAGGAACAAGATAGCGGCCGTCCGTCTGAAGCTCCAGCTCTGTTTATCGTTGCAGGTAAATGATTGGCTTCAGTGTATAATATCTCATGAATGGATGTTTTTTGAAGCTCAAAATGGTTTCTAGTCGAGTATTGCAGGAGAATTTTAAAGGGATTGTTGTTACTTGTGAAATGTAATTAAAATGTTCAATCACATTTGACTGAAACGTTTTCATTTAGAGGCACGTGTGTCTGTTATGGTTCGGATGTTTAAGGTTGTGATGTATCGTTCACATATAAGATTTTAATTAAGGCTACAGCCTTGATTTCAGTGAAGAACCACCAGGAGAGATGATGCTGACGCTGATTCAGATCCAGATTCTGTTCGGTGAGTGAAGCGTTTGTTTAATTCGTTTTAATTCGCTTAAAGAACACTTTTGATGTACTTCTCAGATGTACTCTGATTTTTTTTTGCCTTTGTAGATTTTATGAAACGAAATTATTATAATAATCCCAGCAAACAATTTTTGGTTCCCAGAACGTTCTGGGAACGTTAGCGCATGGTTCCCAGAACGTTCCCAGAAAAGATTTTCTAACGTTCCCTGTTGGTTTTCCAGGAAAGTTTTCTTAACGTTAATAGAACGTTCCCTCTAGGTTAGGGGAACGTCCCCCTACCTTTGTACTAACGTTAGGGGAACAGTCCCGTAACGTTAGGGTAACGTTCCCCTAACGTTAGGGTAGCGTTCCCGAAACGTTACGGTGACGTTCCCCTAACGTTAGGGGAACGTTCTCCTAACGTTACGTTAACGTTCCACTAATGTTACGTTAACGTTCCACTAATGTTATGATTAAAGCAAATAAGTCTAAAATCATGTGTTATAGATTTTTTATTGCTCACAGAACAAGAACTGGGTTTAAATAAATCAACATTTATTAAATTAAACTGCATTAACAACCTTAAACAACATGCAAATAAAACAAATAGAAAGAAAATAATAATAACTTTAAAACGTTAAACTAATTGGTAAAATTTAATTTTAAAAGAATCGTATCATTAATATTTATTAAATGTAGAATGAGAAATATATATATAAACTACATAGAAAACCTTAAAAAACATACAAATAAAACAACTGGAAGGAAAATAATAACTTTAAGCCGTTACACTAATTGGTAATATCAAATGTTATACATTATAATTACTATTTATTAAATGTAGAATGAGAAATATATAGGCTACAAGTAATTAAAATACAGAAGCACCATCAAGTCCACTATCTTCTCTTCAGCATCATCTGAAAACAAAACAAAAAGGAAATGAATAAGACGGATATTAAACATTGTAGTTGAAGTGAATAATTATTATGTGAAATATTTATTAATTGCAGTGTCGCCACTGAATAATGTTGATCGTTAATACTGCTTGCAATTAATTTACAGTATAGGCATTTAGCAGAGGCTTTTCATACTAAAGCGCACGTACAATATGGAAGACTATAAAATGATTGGCAATGATATGAAAAGTTCTATACAAAGTGAATTCTTTTATAAGAATTGGTACTGCAGAACCAACATTGGGAAACACTGGGATAAAGTAAACATCTGTTAAGTTTATTAATTTAAATATTTATGACTATAAAATACATGCTGTGGCTTAGATCTACAAAAACTGAGTAACTGCTCCATTTACTGTGGCATCAGCCGAAGGAAATCAGCCTGCTAGGTGAGGTCTTCTGTATAGGCTATATATGAATTTGGAGTGTGTGAAGGAGCCAGCTCAAGCGCTCGCAGCCAATCTGTGTGCGAGGCAACGCTTTTCATACAAAAATGTGTATTTATTTTCAAGTAACGTTACCATGTTGGGTGTAACTTTGAAAATAACATGTTTATTAACTCCGACGAATTTGCTCCATGAGCACAAATATGTGACGTTAACGGAGGTAACATTTAACACAGTCTAATGTTGTGTTCAGACCGAACGCGAATTGCGCGTCAAGCGCGAGTGATTTACATGTTAAGTCAATGCAAAGACGCGATAGACCTACTTGCGGCGCGAATCGCGCGAATGAGGCGGCGCGAATGACGCGAATTGCGCGAATGAGGCGGCGCGAATGAAGCGAATTGCGCGAATTGCGCGAATGACGCGAATGACGCGAATTGAGCGTTCGCGTGATTCGCGCGAATGGCGCGTTTCGCGCGAATCGCGCGAGTTGAAAATTCTGAACTTTGGCGAAAATTCGCGCCGCGTTAACCAATCAGGAGCTTGCTCTAGCAGTCAGGTGATTATGATGTTCCGAGCGGAGGCCGAAATCCGAAACCGACAAAATGGAGGACAAATTAATAGTTGCTGTCTGTGGACACCCGGAGCTGTACGATTCTTTTTCCTACTTTTATAGGAACAGGAATAAAAAGGATCTTGCTTGGAAGAAAGTGAGTGTGGAGGTCGGAGAATCTGGTAAGTTGTAAAAACGCTCTTTACTCAATTTGAGCTATATATATATGTATACACATATTGAGACTAAAAATCAACAAAATCCATGTCCGCCATTTCGAAATGAGACTGGAGCCGCCTGCCAGAAGCCCCTCCCATGACGCGAATTTGACGCGCGAATCGCGCGAATGAGGCGGCGCGAATGAAGCGAATTTGACGCGCGAATGAAGCGAATTTGACGCGCGAATGAAGCGAGTAAACTAAAATGTTCAAGCGTCCAACTACACGCGAATAGCGCGATTTATTCGCGCAATTCGCGTTTGGTCTGAACACAACATTAAGCTAAAGACGGAAAGCCGCGTGTGTTAGCAACAGATGTAGTAAGCTAATGCTAGCGAAAGCGAAAGTGGTTGTAAGGAAAGCGATCTCCTCCTGCTGCAGAAGGTAGTTATATAACAATTTGTATGGATAAACGTAAATTAAATTTGTAGTAGGTTTATATGTTTAACTTAAATACATTACAGGCTGTATTTACGTCAGGAAAACTGTCAGAGATTCTAGATATTCTTACCCTTTTCATAGTTTTAAATGCTTTTTACATTTAAAACGTAAAATATCACCACACATGTCTTTTTTATAGGCTGGTTAAGTAAAAATAATTTTACCTCACGATAACTGACGGGATCGGAGGTTCCTCTCAGAAGGGAGTCGCTCTGTGCGCGCGGTGGCCACAGACCAAGTCAGCTTCCGCGGGCCTTGCACGAGACCAGAGCAAAATGTTAACTCTTCTGATAGTTTATTTTAATTTCGTAAATTTATTTTCGTTTTTTGAAGAAAATAATGTGCATTTATGTTATGATACCCTCTCATAAAATTATGAATATAAAAAAGATATATAAGTGTACACTTTGTAATTAGAATCTGAAAGAGAGTTGGGAAACACTAGATTTTTTTAGAATTGAATGCCAATAAAAGACTAATGTAAATGTTTTAACTGGTAGATGTACGCAGTTATTACAAGCTTACCTAAACTGTTCTTCAATAACATTATCTGGTTCTTAAGTTTCCAGGTAAAAGATCATTTTCATCATTACCTCTAGAATGCATATTGATTAAAAATCATCTTAGTGTTTGCTATTTACTATTTTGCTCTATTCAAAACAGTTGTTATGCCCTAAAACAATAATAGCTTTTTTTTATTTTGTCTATGTGGTAAACCCCCAAAATATTTAAAAAACATACTGCCTATTTTTCCATTAAGCAGAGTACAGAAGTGTTTGCCTCTATATATTGTCACTAGTGTCTTTAGTCTCCCTGTCTTTCAGAGATAAGGTATTCTACCTTATGTACTGTCTTACACTAAATGAACTCATGTTACACTCACAGATGGCAAAATCCCTGATTCATCAATGTAAAACTGTCAATAAATACATATAAAAAACACTGTAATGCCACACATGGGATTTATATGTTTGTTATATTGATAATGTGCTTGTAATTGGTCCTTGAAAGTAAAAGTGGTCCCAGTTCTATACTTTACATAATCTCACTGACTTGATTCGTAATATGCTTGAAGACCTGAATGCAGACTTCGGGAAATGGTGAGAAACGAATAAAATGTTGTGCATATTTGAGTTAAATAGCGTTACGTTTTCATATGTGTTTATACTGTATGCTGCTTTGAAAAATTAACATTTTTAATGTAGCGTCACAGTAAGTCTTAATGTTAATTAAGTCTATTTTAATGCTACTAATTAAAAACCTAAAGGGAACCTATACAGAACGTTCCTTCCAGGTTATTTTTTGGTTTTATTTTTACCCCCCAAAAAATAACCTGAAGGGAACGTTCTGGGAACGTTAGATGATTAGATTAGATTCAACTTTATTGTCATTACACATATACAAGTACAGTGTAACGAAATGTAGTTTAGGTCTAACCAGAAGTGCAATTAGCAAGTGCAGATATACAGTGTGAATAAATACAGAATACAATATTAGGAAAATACTATACAAATGTTGTATGAAAATATGACAGTCGGAATGTACTATGAACAATATATACAGAAGGCTATATACTGTGAACATTAATGTACAGGTGGTTATGAACAGATAACAATATAGACAATACAATAGTGCAAGTGACTTGAGTGTGCAATAGTTACAGACATTAGCTATTAAAGTTACAGTGCAGTAGATGAGTTAATGCGGTTATTAAAGGTACAGTGCAGTACATGAGTTAATGCAGTTGTTGAAGTTATAGTGCAATACATGAGTAGATGCAGATAATACAGTTACAGTGTATTAGGTGAGTTAGTGCAGTTATTGAAGTTACAGTTCAGTATATGCGTTAATGCGGTTATTAAGGTTACAGTGCAGTAGATGAGTTAATGCAGTTATTGAAGTTACAGTGCAATAGATGAGTAGATGCAGTTAGTTATGCAATAAATGCAATAGATGAGTTACAGTGCAGTAGATGAGTTAATTCAGTTATGGAAGTAGTTTATTAGTGCAAATGAGCATTCAGTGTAATATTCCTGGTGTGCAAGTGAGCAGTATAGAGTGGAAATGATGCTATGTGTGTTTAAACAGTCCGGTAGAGCAGATAACATGAAGTACTGGTGTGTACAGTTCAGTCATGGATGCAGCCCTGTTATGCAATGTAAACAATGTAGTAGCAGCATTAAAGTTAAAGTTATGAGGGTTAGTGGAATCAGTGGGGAGCAGAGTTCAATAATGAAACAGCTCTGGGAAAAAAGCTGTTTCCTAGTCTGCTGGTTCTTGTCCGGAGGCACCTGAAGCGCCTACCGGAAGGCAGGAGAGTAAACAGTCTATGAGCGGGGTGAGAGGAGTCCTTGAGAATGCTGCGAGCTCGAGGCAGACAGCGTTTCCCCTGGATGTCCTCAATGGAAGGGAGTGTAGTCCCTGTGATGCGCTGGGCTGTTTTCACCACCCGCTGCAGTGCCTTGCGCTCAGCAACAGAACAGTTCCCGTACCAGACTGTGACACAGTTGGTCAGGATGCTCTCTATCGTGCAGCGATAGAAGTTCACCAGGATAGTTGAAGACAGTTGGTTCTTCTTCAGTGTCCTCAGAAAGAAGAGACGCTGGTGAGCCTTCTTGACCAGGCATGAGGTGTTGGTGGTCCAGGACAGGTCCTCCGAAATATGGGTCCCCAGGAACTTAAAACTGGAAACACGTTCAACAGCCATCCCGTTAATGTGGATGGGGTCGTGTGTGCCTCCTTTCGCCTTCCTGAAGTCCACGATGATCTCCTTTGTCTTGGAGGTGTTAAGGAGCAGGTTGTTGTCTGAGCACCATGTGGCCAGGTGCCGTACCTCCTCCCTGTAAGCAGTCTCATCGTTGTTGCTGATGAGACCAATCACTGTTGTATCGTCTGCGAACTTGATGAAGGAGTTAGATCCATTCACAGGCCTGCAGTCGAGTGTGAAAAGGGAGTAGAGGAAGGGGCTCAGTACGCAGCCCTGTGGTACACCAGTGTTGAGGGTGATGGTGGTGGAGCAGATGTGGCCTAACCTAACAAGCTGAGGCCTGTTCGTCAAGAAATCCATGATCCAGTTGCAGGTTGAGTTGTTAATGCCTAGGTTTCCAAGTTTGCTGATTAGCTTGGAAGGGATGACGGTATTGAATGCAGAGCTGAAGTCTACAAACAGCATGCGTGCATAAGTGTCCTTATTATCCAGATGTGTGAGCACGGAGTGCAGCGCCATTGACACTGCATCATCTACGCTCCTATTGCTGCGGTAGGCAAATTGGTATGGGTCCAGTGTGGATGGTAGAGAGTCTTTTAGGTGTGACAAGACCAGCCGCTCGAAGCACTTCATAACAATGGGTGTGAGTGCTACAGGGCGGTAGTCGTTCAGGCATGTCGGGCTGGAATGTTTTGGAATGGGAACAATGGAGGTGGATTTGAAACATGCTGGAACAACTGCTTGGGCGAGGGACAGGTTGAAGATATCCGTGAAGACCCCAGCGAGCTGCTCCGCACATGCCCGGAGTACGCGACCAGGGATGCCATCAGGGCCAGCAGCCTTACGTGCGTTTATCCGGCTTAGTGCAGTGTAAACATCTGTGGAGTTTAGTGTGATGATTGGGTGGTCAGCAGAAGGTGTGAGCCTGGTGGCGGGTTCCTTATTGTCTCTCTCAAAGCGTGCATAAAAGTCATTAAGCTCGTTCAGAAAGGCAGCATCTGTGGCTATGGGGATGGAGTGGTTGGGTTTGTAGTCACTAATGGCCTGGATGCCCTGCCACATGCGTCGAGGGTCAGAGTTGGTAAAATGCTCCTCTAGCTTCAACTTGTAGCAGTGCTTGGCCTTTCTGATGCCCCTCTTCAGATTTGCCCTGGAAGTATTATAGGCCTGTGCATCACCTGATCTGAAGGCGGTGTTGCGTGCTTTCAACAGGAGGCGCACTTCCTTGTTCATCCATGGCTTCTGATTAGGGTATATGGTGATCTGCTTCTGAGTTGTGACACTATCAATGGTGGTATTGATGTAGTCCAATACAGAAGAGGTGTAGCTGTCTATGTCCGTGTGAGAGCCACTGGTTGCCTGAGAAGCAAACATACTCCAGTCTGTGCGTAGAAACCTTTCCTGGAGTGTGAAGTCTGCCCCCGCAGGCCACACCTTGATGGTCTTCACTGATGGCTTCACACGATTAATGAGAGGTGAGTACTTGGGGGTGAGGAACAAAGAAAGGTGATCAGATTGACCCAGGTGGGGGAGGGGTGTCGCGGCGTAAGCTTCAGCCATGTTTGTGTAGACATGATCCAAAGTTTTGTTTCCTCTTGTGTGGCAGGAAACATGCTGATGAAATTTAGGGAGCACTGTCTTTAAGTTAGAGTGATTAAAATCTCCCGCAACAATAAATGCAGCCTCCGGGTGAGCAGTCTGTTGTTTACTGATGGCTGCATGAAGTTCTTTCATAGCAAGCTTGGCATCAGCATCCGGTGGAATATAAGCTGCCGTTAACATGGTGGAAGTGAATTCCCGTGGCAGATAAAACGGTCTACATTTAACCATGAGAAACTCAAGGTTAGCCGAGCAGTGTCTCCCGACAATAACAGAGTTCGTGCACCAAGCTTTATTGACATAAATGCACAGTCCACCTCCTCTTGTCTTGCCGGATTCCTCTGCCGTTCTATCCGCCCGGTGTGTGTTGTAGCCCGCTAACTCAATAGCGTTGTCCGGTATGCCGCTGTGTAGCCATGTTTCCGTGAAGATTATGACATTGCAGTTTAAAAGTCTTTTGTTGTTGATGATGCGGAGTCGAATCTCATCCATTTTGTTCACTAATGATCGTACATTAGCAAGGAAAATGCTGGGTAAAGAGAGCCGGTGTGGTGTTAGCTTTAGCTTAGCTCTTAGCCCTCCGCGCGTTCCCCGCCTTTGTTTACGATCTCGACGCCGCCGACGAGCACTTCCGCCCGGCCGTGTGGGGTGCGTAGCATCGGATGTTTTGATGATCTCAGGGACGAGTTGAATGTTGCTGATATAACTTCCGGGAATGCGCAAACCGATATCCAAAAGCTCCTGCCGGGTGTACGATGTGAAGGCACAACTGTTCTGTACGAACAGGCCCGAGATGAGCAAGAAAAACACTATATAATTGCTAAAACTGGAGAGACGCTGAGCCTCGCGATGTTCACGCGCCGCCATCTTGGTCTAATCTTGGCTAACTGGGTCTAATACCCAGTTAGCTGTTGGTTAGAAAAAACTAACCTACAGGGAACGTTTCGGGAACGTTAGCTTTTGGTTAGGAAAAATATAACCTACAGGGAACGTTCTGGGAACGTTAGCTGTTGGTTAGAAAAAACTAACCTGCAGGGAACGTTTTGGGAACGTTAGCTTTTGGTTAGGAAAAATATAACCTACAGGGAACGTTCTGGGAACGTTAGCTGTTGGTTAGAAAAAACTAACCTGCAGAGAACGTTTCGGGAACGTTAGCTTTTGGTCAGGAAAAATATAACCTTTACGTTCTGGGAACGTTCCCATATGGTTCCCAACAAAAAAAACAAATGGGAACCATAGGGGAACGTTAGGGGAACGTTCTGTGTTTGCTGGGATGTTCCTGTTTTTAACCAAAAACTTTTTTTTAAATAATGTAAAAATCTTGGGAATAAAACTTAAATATTTCGTTAAAGGAATTTTAATTTAAAAATAATTAACTAATTCAATCTCAATTTGTAAGTTTTTTTTAGGTCAAATTAAGTCTACTTATTTATTTTGTGTTGAGACTACATAACTTTTATTTGTAGATATAAATTCTTTGGCAGTTGATCTGTAGTTCCCACAATGCTTTGGGTCTCATTCACTAATAAATGCGTAGATTTTTCGTATTTAAACGCACATTTTTACCTACCATGAAAATACAACAGGTGTATACGTACATGAATTTGTTCTTAGGCTGCGTCCAAATGCCCCCATTTGCGGTCTTGGCCACTTAAGAGCGCGTGTACGCGACAGGAAGAAAGAGCGCAAATGTGTCCAATGTCTTAAAAATGCCAAAGGACAGTGAACTTAACCCACACTAGCTTGATTACCGCTTCGAAGCGGTATTAAGGCTAAGCTTTTCCCATCATGCATCACGTTCTGGATATGAATCAAGAGACTTTCCAGTGTGGTAGCCTATACTACTACTTTTTTAAAGTTATAACTTTATTTAATCTACATTTGGCAAACATATGTTTTGTTCTGGGGTACAGCGCCCTCATAAAGTGCTATAAAAATAAATCGGACTTTACTTGACTATACATTTACATTTATTCATTTGGCAGACGATTTTATCCAAAGCGACTTACAATAGGATGCAGTGGGCAGCTATCACTGCAGAGTAAACAGGGGTAAGGTGTCTTACTCAAGGGCACCTCAGTCATTTCCTGGTGGCACTGAGAAATAAACCAGCGACCTTCTAGCTACTAGTCTAACTCTCTAACCACTAGACCACAACTGATCTGAGATTGGTCTCTTCTTGCTTATTTTGGACTGCATATGTCAAGGTGCTTGATGTATGCATATTAAAACTAAGAAATATGTGAAAAAAGAAACTGAAAGAATTTAGTTTAGTTAACTTAATTTTTTTTTTAGTTCTGTCTACTTTTTTAATAAAATGGAAGAAAAACATATTATTAAAGTACCAATTGCAAATTTTTTGGTTAGACCTTTATCTTAATGGTAATCGAAATTTTAAAGTTCTGGTTAATTAAACCAAGAACCTCTAAAACTAAAAGAAAATGAGTATTGCCAATTTATCCGGGTTTACAGTGCAAGTTTACTTTAATATTTCACAACTCAAATCTTATTCTATTGGAAAAAACTATATATCATTAGAAAGGATCTCTACATATTTGACCAGTGTTTCACAAAAATAATATATGTAGGAGTAGTAATATATTCGTTTATGATAAGAGTGAGCATAAAAATTGTTGAATGCTGCTAAACGTAACCGTTCGTGTGGAAGACTGAAGATACGCAATATAATTTAATTTTAATCCTTACAAACTATATGTGACACTGGATCACAAAACCAGTCTTAAGTAGCAAGAGAACATTTTTAGTAAAAGACAAAAATACATTGTAGGGGTATATTGAGTAGCCACTAGACCACATATGGAGATGGTGGTCTAGTGGGTTAAACCACTGAACTGGTAAATCAAAAGGTTGCTGGTTCAATCCCAGCAGCCACCACCAGTGTGTCCTTGAGCAAGACACTTTACTCCATGTTGCTCCAGGTGGATTGTCCCTGTAATAAGTGCACTGTAAGTCGCTTTGAATAAAAGCGTCTGCCAAATGACTAAATATAAATGTATAGAATTATCAATTTTTCTTTCATGCCAAAAATCATTAGGATATGAAGTAAAGATCATGTTCCATGAAGATATTTTTTAAATTGTCCTACCTTAAATAAACTCAGCAAAAAAAAGAAACGTCGTCTGACTTTCAACTGTTTTTACTTTCAGTAAACTTAATATGTGTAAATATTTGTATGAACACTAAAAGAGTCAACACCATAAGACATAAACAAAAAATGTTTCACAGACATGTGACTAACAGAAATAGAATAATGTGTCCCTGAATGAAGGTAGGCTCAAAATCAAAAGTACCAGTCAGTATCTGGTGTGGCCACCAGCTGCTTGAAGTACTGCAGTGCATCTCCTCCTCATGGACTGGACCAGATTTGTCAGTTCTTGCTGTGAGATGTTACCCACTCTTCCACCAAGGCACTTGCAAGTTCCTGGACATTTCTGGGGGGAATGGCTCTAGCCCTCACCCTGCGATCCAACAGGTCCCAGACGTGCTCAATGGGATTGAGATCCGGGCTCTTCGCTGGCCATGGCAGAACACTGACATTGCTGTCATGCAGAAACTCACGCACAGAACGAGCAGTATGGCTGGTGGCATTGTCCTGCTGGAGGATCATGTCCGGATGAGCATGGGGTACCACATGAGGGAGGAGGATGTCTTCCCTGTACCGTAAGGCATTGAGATTGCCTGCAATGACAACAAGCTCAGTCCGATTGTGATGTGATATACCGCCCCAGACCATGACAGATCCCCCACCTCCAAATCGATCCCGCTCCAGGGTACAGGCTTCGGTGTAACGCCCATTCCTTCGACGATAAACACGAATCCGTCCATCACCCCTGGTGAGACAAAACCGTGACTCATCAGTGAAGAGCACTTTTTGCCACTCCTGTCTGGTCCAGCGAAGGTGGGTTTGTGCCCATAGGCGGCGTTGTTGCTGGTGATGTCTGGTAAGGACCTGCCTTACAACAGGCCTACAAGCCTCTCAGCCTATTGCGGACAGTCTGAGCACTGATGGAGGGATTGTGTGTTCCTGGTGTGACTCGGGCAGTTGTTGTGGCCATCCTGTACCTGTCACGAAGGTGTGATGTTCGGATGTACCGATCCTGTGCAGGTGTTGTTACACGTGGTCTTCCACTGCGAGGATGATCAGCTGTCCTTCCTGTCTCCCTGTAGCGCTGTCTTAGGCGTCTCACAGTGCGAACATAGCAAGTTATTGCCCTAGTCACATCAGCAGTCCCCATGCCTCCCTGCAGCATGCCTAATGCACGTTCACACAGATGAGCAGGGACCCTGGACATCTTTCTTTGGGTGTTTTTCACAGTCGGTAGACAAGTCTCTTTAGTGTCCTGCGTTTTTAGAACTGTGACCTTAAATGCCTACTCTCTGTAAGCTGTTAAGGTCTTAACGACCATTCCACAGGTGCATGTTAATTAATTGATTATGGTTAATTGAACGTGCATGGAAAACATTGTTTAAACCCTTTACATTGAAGATCTGTAAAGTTATTTGGATTTTTACAACATTATTGTTGAAATACACAGTCCTGAAAAAGGGACGTTTCTTTTTTTGCTGAGTTTATATCAAAACTTTATTCTTGGGAGTGGTTGGCCTGCCCCTCAAAACATATTTTTTTGCACTCTCAGATTCCTGAGTCTTAAACGGTTGTATACCAGATACAGTCCTATACAACTCATGAATCAATAGAAATCTTATTTATTCAGCTTTCATATTATATAAACATCTCAATTTCGAAAACTTGACCCATGAGACAAATTTTGTTGTCCAGGGAAATATATATCAATGGAAAACTCTAAGAATGTTGTTTTTATATTGTATATTTTATAAGTAAAGTAAAAGCAATTTTCTCCAATGTCACTTACCTACATGAGGGCCCATTTGGTGCTTTTATAAATATTACATTTTCATAATCATATTTTATTGTAAAATTAAAAATAAATCTAAAAAACTTTTATAATACTGGAAAGGTAAAATAATGTCCCTCTTTTATACAATTATAAAATGTATTAATTAGTCATTTGTATGCAGTAAACCATTGGAGCCTACAAACACCTAGTGGCTGTTGTTGGTGTGATGAGGAAACAAATCGTTTGTGGTATCAGCTTGAAATTTGAAACGAAACTTGTTCAGAATTATGTCTTTAATTTTCTGGCAGTTTTGTGATGAGAACAGTTTTTTTTAATTTTTCAGAAAAATAAAGGAAAATGTATTGTTTTTTATTATTATTAATGTACAATTAAACTGGTATTTTTTTATTGTTTCTTTGAATTTTCAACTCCAGACACTAACAATAAATTATAGAATCGCTGCTTTAAAAACTGTGGTATACACTGCTCTATATATTTTTACGGAAATCTACTTTAATAAATATTAGTTTATATTATTGTAATAACATATAATATTGTAATTGAAGCGCACCTTCATTTGCTGAAATATACACGCATAAAACTAATTTGTGACGTTTAAGCATGTATCGTTTTCTGGCCAGGACTGGTGTGGAAGATCGGTTGCGCTCCACACGCTTTCATTCTGATCCCGGAGCAGAAGATCTGGACGGACGCTCGGTCATACTGCAGGGAGAAACATCTAGACCTGGCCACCGTTCAGAGCCATGAAGATCGCGCCATGATCCAGGAGGCGGCAGGTGACGGCAGTCTCAACTCTTTAGCCTGGATCGGGCTGTACGATGGCCTGAGCACCTGGCGTTGGTCTTACGGGAAGCAGGCAATAAGTTTTACGAAATGGCAGTTTCGGCAACCCAACAGGGGCCTGACACAAGACGCTTGTGTGTATATACAAAGCTTTGGAGAATGGATTGACAAGCTGTGCTGAAGAAAGATTCTTTGTTTGCTACCAAAGTAAGACAATCCTTTTCTCTATTTTACTTACAACCTACAAATCATTATTTACATAAAGTCATGAACGCAACATTTAACTGCAAGTAATACTTCACCTAAAGACGAAAATTCGGTCGTCATCATTATGTTGTGTTCCCACCATACATGTTAGTATACATGTTAATGACTAGTATACATGTTAAGTCAATGCAAAGACGCGACACACATCCTGCGGCGAGATTCGCGACGGGCGGCGAAATAAGCGGCGTGAAAAAAAGCTGATCTTTGACGAAAATTCACACCTCGTTAACCAATCAGGAGCTTGCTCTTGTAGTGACGTGATTATGACGTAGCAAGGCTAAAATCCGAAACAACAATGAAGGACAAAATCATTGTTGCTGTATGTGGATCTGGAGCTGTACGATACATCTTACTTTTATCGAAACAGGAATAAAAAGGATCTTGCTTGGAAGAAAGTGAGTGAGGAGCTCGGACAATCTAGTAGGCTAAATTGTAAAAAATGCTCTTTACTCAATTTGAGCTATATATACAGTGCTCGGCGTAAATGAGTACACCCCCTTTGAAAAGTAACATTTTAAACAATATCTCAATGAAGAATAACGAGTTACAGGGAAGAGGTCAAACAGTAATGCAACTTGGGGAGAAACTTGATGCGTTTCATAACAGCTAACACTTTTTTCTGCCAATCTATGTTCTGGAAAAATGCTCCACTTAACAAAATTGTGCACATCATGTCAAATTACAGAGAAGATGACAGATTTTATAGATGCATTGAAAACAAACTTTGCAGATTGGTTAAATGATTTTACCATCCCCACTGAAGTGAGGACATTTGTTAAGGACCCTTTCTGTGTGAATGTTGAGGGAGATTTTGCTTCAAAAGCAAAGAAGCTTGTAGTGTCCCTGCATGAGGCGTCTTTACAACTTGAACTCATTGACGTTCAGTCATCAGGTGACCTGCGACAGTCATTTCAGGTGGCAGGTTCTGAGAAGTTTTGGACACATGAAGTAACCCAGAAGAAATTCCCTGATTCACAGGGTCTCGCCATTTTTGTCCGCACAATGTTTGGCTCCACTTACACGTGCGAGTCGTCATTCTCACACATGAATGCCATTAAATGAATAATCGTGCATCCCTCACAGCTCAGCACCTGCACCACTGTATGCGTATCGCGCATTTACACCCAATTTCACTGCTCTTGCGAAATCTAAGAAGTGTCATTTCTCTCAATAAGTGTGCAGCCTAAATGTTTGTCAATTATTGCTGTTGTAGTCTAAACAGACTTACAAAAAATTTACTTTGACAAAAAATACCAAGAAACAATGTTATTTTGCATATTGTGATAGTTTGTTATCTGCACTTTAGTCTCAGTTAAGTGAGATAAATTGTAAATGAGTTTTAATCTGTTTATAAAACAAGCCTATTGTATTTTGCACTGATGTTGTTATGCAATTTCAAAAAACAACACTTATAAAATACTGTTTGTAGAAAACGTCTATTGTACAGTACATTGCACTTTGTTATGTAGTTTCAAACAACAACAGGAGCATGTTTAAATGTAGAAAAAGTGTACTTGTGTCTAATGCGGCAAAATCACTCATAACTCAAATTGCAATTCGTATATCCGGCCCCGCATTTGGGATGGTTTCATGATCTGGCCCCCATGAAAAACTAATTGAATAGCCCTGCAATACGCCGTACACCGCAGAGAAATGGCATGCATGGGTGCCGACCACGAAAGAAGCCTCTCCTAAAGCCCAGGCACAAAACAGACCGCCTAGAGTTTGCTAGGGCCCATGCTGACAAAGATCAAGCCTCCTTGGACTCTGTACTCTGGAGTGATGAGACCAAGATAAATGTTTTTGAACTGATGGCATCAAAACTGTATGGCCTCGCAAAGGTGAGGATTACAAAGAAAATATATGGTGCCTACAGTGAAACATGGTGGTGACAGTGTCCTTATGTGGGGCTGCATGAGAGCTGCTGGTGTCGGGGAGCTGCATGTCATTGATGACATCATGATTCACAGATGAACTGCTCTTTACTGAAAGAGAAGATGCTACCATCACTTCATGCTCTTAGTCGTCGTGCACTTTTCCAACATGACAATGATCCTAAACACACATCTGAGGCCACTGATGGACTTCTGAAGAAGAACAAGGTGAAAGTGATTCAGTGGTCAAGTGTGTCTCCTGATCTTAACCCAATCCAACATCTATGAGCAATTCTGAGCTTGAGCTTTACTCTCCATCATGCATCCAGTCTCATAAAGAGGTCATTCTTGAAGAATGGAAAAAGATGGATTGCTGCAAAATGTCACCAACTTGTTCATTCCATGTGTAGAAGACTTGGTGCTGTCATTAAAAAACATGGAGGCCATGCAAAGCACTAAATGTAGTAGTTTTTGATGTGGGGTTTACTCATTTTTGCATCACCCTGATCTGAGTAAAACTGAAAAATGTGTAATCTAAGTTATATTATTAACCAGATGTTTTATTAAACTTAGTCAACATTGAGGATTTTTTTGTGTTCATTGAGATATTGTTGTAAATGTTAGGTTTTAAAGGGGGTGCACTCATTAAGCTGAGCACTCTATATGTACGAGACTGGAGCCCCCTGGCAGAAGCCCCTCCCATGACGCCAATTCACATCTGTTGTGAAGTGAATTTCACTCGCTAATGAAGCGAGTAAACTCAAAATGTTCAAGTGTCCAACTGCGTGCGAGTAGCACGTTTTATTTGCACAAGTCATGTTCGGTGGGAACGATCTATTAGATTGTTTCAAACCTGTATGATTTTTGTTCTGCTAAACCCACAGGAAGATATTTGGAAGAATGTCAGATCCCATCCCACATTTGCTGCCATTGTAGGAAAAATAAATACTATGGAAGTCAATGTGTGGCGAGATTTGACAATCTTCCCGATATCTTCCTGCGTGTTCAGCACAGGTTTGGATCAAAGTGTTAATAAATGATGACAGAATTTTAATTTTTGGGTGAACTGTCGCCGCCCTTTTTGAAGAAATGTTCTTGTTGATTTTGTCGAGTTAATGTACAGTAATTACTGTCAATGTACAGTAATGCACTTCAAGAAGATCAAACTGTGAAATGAATCTTACAGGTAATAGCCTCATATCTTATCATTTCATCAAAACCACTAAGACCTGGCTCGACGCTCTGCAGCACTGCAGAAGACACTTCACAGATCTAGTCTTCATAAGCAAAAGGATTTGAGAACGCAGCTGTTTTCACTTCAACTGAACTGAAAGGGAATGCATGGATAGGCTTGTCCAAGGAACACGTGGCTGTGGTCTGATGGCACTCATGTGTCACACCAGTCGATGAAATGGATCCACCTGCAGCCTGATAATCGGAATGGAAGTGAATCGTGTGGTTACGTGCATGCCAACGGAGCCATCGGTGACGACTTGTGCTCGCCTCCACGTCCGTTCTTCTGCAGTGAGATCTCTTATCTCTGATGAAAGGATTCATGGTGAATGTTGTGTGTTCCTTTTCGCTAACGTTTGTAATCTTGTATATTTTCCTCATAAGGCCAAATCAGAAAGCTGCAAACGTTGATGGTGTCGGTGGACGCAGACGATAATCTGACAGAGTTTACTGTGATGGGGGCCGTGAGTTCGCAGACATATGAATGAGGGGTGGATTTAACAAACTGGTTTAACGTTCAATCTTCTCTTCAGATGAATCAGGTACTGTCAGCGAGCGGGATGGACGTCGGATCCAACGTAACACTGAGAACATATTCAAAACAAAACGACGTCACCGTGTGAAAATGAGCCATCGACCGTTTGATTGACTGGAACTGTTGTAGATGATCATCATTGTAGATTATTTATATGACCTATTGAGCTGATTCCATTGTTAATGTTATTGGTAAGAAACGCATTTGTTGGCTGACTTTGGCAATTTGAATTAGCATTTAATCTTTCTCTGGAAATGAAGTTTTGATATCAACATTTACATTTCTACTAGTAAGTTATTATATTTTCACTAGTAAAAATGTGAATTCTTGATATCAACAATGAGGTCATCACTCGCAAATACGAAAATTCTTGATATCAAAAATAAAATTTCATTAAAAAATTGTATTATTGATATCAGAAATAGCATTTTTACTGGTTAAATATACAACAGACTTCCATTCAAATTCAATTTCAGATATCAATAATTCATTTTTTACATGTTAAAAATCTTATTTCAGATATCAGAAATAAAATTCTTACAGAAAATACATAATTTTTATATCAATAACCGTGTGGTTTCTATATCATGTCTATTCTTGATATCAACACTTAACTGAAAATGTAAAAATGGCAATTACTGATATCAATAATTAGGTTTTTAACTAGTTAAAATTAAATTTTTGATATCAAGAATATACATTTCTGCGAGTGATGACATCATTGTTGATATCAAGAATTCACATTTTTACAAGTGAAAATGTCATTATTGATATCAAAAATGTATTTCCTGAGAACGATTGAAAGCTACTTCGGCTTGCCATAGCGGAGTTCACAGCTGTGAGTTTGTATCGAAGCAGCTTTTCCGTTTGCTCGTTCATGTAACGACGCTCGTGCACGCGGCTGAAACGAGTCGCTTCACTCTGATCTCAGTTAAGAGTTTGATGATTTCAGACGTTCAAAACAAAGATTTAAAAATTGAGGAATTCTTGCATGTTAAGGCTACAATATTTAAAATACAAAACTAAAACGTTTCAACATCTTTATGTTAGATTCACACTTAATTTTCTTCGATGTATTTTTGCTAGATTCCCAGACAGGTCTTGGAAAAGATCAGCGCGCTTGTTTTTAGGAAATGTAAACACACGTTGTTTTGATTACATATTGTTGACTTTTTTTATTCTGTGGAATGTAAGCAATATTTCACTTAGCTAATAGAATATAGATGGTTTCAAGGTAAATATGCTTTGCATTAACGTTTTTATGCATTTTAGTTTATAAGCAAATGCAAAATAATCACATCAATATAAATGTATTCTTCGAAAGGAAAATAGGCTTCGCATGAACACATTCATGAAATATATTATTAAACACAAAATAATCATATTTAACTTCATACACCTAACCCATCGTCCATCTATGGCTACTCTATTTCATTCTTTTTAAAGTTCTTGTGATTCTTTTAAACATACTCTATTCATTATACACACGAGACAAATTTAGTGCATAATATGCAATAAGTCCACTGAGAAAATAAAGTGTCGGAAAGAGTTTTATTCGTATAACTGGATGAGTTTATTTAGGTTTATTGTTGTATACAGTTGTGTCGATCAGTTAATACGTTTGTTTATTGAATGCTAAAACAAAGATTTTTGTTCTGTATGGTTAGTTTGGTCCTCATTTTTCTTTTATATGAATTTCTGAAATCGCCGTTTAATGCATTTTGCTTATACTGTGTTTGCATTTTTTATGTCATAATAATAATCGTCATTTTTTCACTCAATCTGGGGCCTGTACCATGAAGCCGGTTTAGGTGGCTAGCCAGGTAAGTTTAGGATTACTTTGCTCCAACCCTGGGTTTTAGGTACCATGAAAGTAACTCAGCTTTAATCGGTGTTCATCGCCATGGTAACTTACGCTGCACGGCTAACCTGCTCCGGAGCAGGCTATGATCTAGATTAGAGATCTCAGACTGAAGTTTGACCAATCAGCTGTGAGCAAAGAAACATATAGGTTCCCAGCGGCTGTTCTCTGTTGCAATGGCTTCACCTTTTCTCCCAAATCCTGTGGACATCTCCGCGCAAATTGTTAGACGAGCACTTCGTAGAGAAAGAGTTTTTAGGGACAGACAAAATCCCCTTGACTTTCCTGATAGTTACTTGTACGAAAGATACAGATTTTCCGCGGAAGGAATGTCTTATCTTTGCGAACTTCTTGAGCCGCACATAACAAATGTGACTCGTAGAAGCCATGCCCTTACTGTACCGCAAATGGTATGTATTGCGTTGCGTTTTTTTGCAAGTGGTACATACTTGTACGTGGTCGGTGATTCAGAGAATCTAGGGAAAAACACGGTCTGTCGAACCATTCGCAAGGTGGTCCTCGCTCTGCAGGGGTACATAAATAGCTTCATTGTGTTCCCTGGACATTTATCCACCATGTCCATAAAAGAGGGCTTTTATAAAATTGCCGGTAAGATATCTTGATAGGGTGACATCACATGAACAAACTTAACCTTTCACGCTAATATTTTTGAATGCTCATATTTCACACTCAGAAATCTATTATACAATAGTATGCGGTACCTGTTAGGAATGGTTTGAAATATATATTTTTCATTCCTATGATAGGATTCCCTAGAGTCATAGGAGCAATAGACTGCACACATGTTGCAATCTCCACAGCGCTAGGAGAACATGAAGCAGATTATGTGAACAGAAAGTCCTTTCACAGCCTTAATGTTCAGGTAGGGCTACTGTACAGCCTATGTGAAATTATTTGTATTTGCATTGAGATCAATCTTTAAATAAATAGTAACTAACAGATAGGACAATTATTTATTGTACATTTCATCTGCAGATGACTTGTGATCATGAATGCATGATCACAAGCTTGGATTCCAAATGGCCTGGCTCAGTGCATGACTCACGCATATTCCGTGAGTCTATTTTGTGTCAGCGCTTTGAGGAAGGCAAGTAAAATTTGGAACAGTACACTTTAAAGTTTAAAATTTAATAGCAAAACTTATACAATTTTCCCATTTTCTGTTCTATGACAGGGCTTTTTGATGGCCTGTTGGTAGGAGATAGAGGTTATGCATGCCAGAGGTTTTTGCTAACCCCCTATCCTGACCCTCAGACAGGGCCACAAAACCGCTTCAATGTGGCCCTCAGTAAAACCAGGGTCAAGATCGAGATGACCTTTGGCATCCTAAAGGCACGTTTCAACTGCCTTAGGCGTTTAAGAGTGTCACCAGAGCGGGCATCACAGATAGTGGCTGCATGTGCCATTCTGCACAATATAGCCACTATCAGAAAGGAGCGAGAACCACCACAAAACCAGCTTCTCCCGGATGAAATTGACCCCATCACACTTGACCACCCAGCTGGCGCAGCTGTCAGAGATTCAATCACAACACAATATTTTACTTAATAAAAGCACACTGACACTGCAGATAGGTCTCAAACTGTTTTATTGGTCATGTGGAGGAAGAAAGAGAGCAAGAGAAAATTACATTAATAAACAATCAAAGTGTTCATACTAAAGGGTTACTTGGTTAAAAAAAGTTCACATACTGAGATCAGTTTTTTCCAGCTGTTTGATCTCCAATTTAATTTTTTTAATTTGGAGCCTCCTCAGCTCACAGTCCAGCTCCTTCAGTGAACAGTCTAGTTCCAGACTCCTTTTGTAAAGGGCCCTGACCGAGTCTGTTTCCACCTGAAACAATTCCACCACAAACAATCATTACACGTTTTCTGGAGGTTGATCAAACCACAAACAGTGGCATGACTTTCTACAAACATAGGACTGACTGTAATTTATGTCAAAGGTTTAAAGCATTACCTTGTTCACATTCCTTCTGTAGCCCATTGAGGTAGAGGCTTCAGTTTCTGGGGCAGGTTGTGAAAAATCCTACAGTAAAAGAGATGTGTAAGGGCCAGTCACTTAATTATGACATTGAAATGTGTGCCATAATAAAAAGCCCAGTGCATTCACCTCAGCAACTGTCTCAGAACACACAGACAGAGTGTCTTCATCATTTGGTTCACCCTAATAAATAAAAGGCCAATGTACAGCATAACTGTTATAAAGCAGGTTATGTTCATTGTGTTCTGTCTTCTGCATTCTGACCTCTGTGCAGGAGACTGTGTGCATGTGTGCTGGCTTCAACAGAGACACTGTATTTCCCTCTACTGCAGAACAGAGTCAGCCATATTTAACTCTTTTTAAAACATTAGTAATGCATTGCACACACATACCCAGTGTCACTTGCTTAGAGGAGCCAGCACCAGGGTCAGACTGTACAGCACTTCCAATCCCATCCATAATCGGCCGCCCCTTATTATTACTCAGCGCCATCTCCTCCGCCACAGTGTAATCTTGAGGAGGTGGCCCTCCCCCAGTTTTCCTCATTTCACACTTTTTTCTGTTTGCTGCAAACAAGCGTTTGTGACTAAATGTTCACAAAAATAATAAAAGGTTGTGGTAAATACTCACCACTTTGAATTATATTCTTATATTTTGTCTTGATCTGCTGCCAGGAACGTTTGGTGTTGGGGTTGCATCTAAAAATCAATGAATATCAATCTTTCTTAGGATGTAATAGCTTAGCCTATACATTCACATTTTACATACATACGTATGTATGTATGTATGTATGTATGTAGACTATGCATTAATGTATGGATGTATCGCCACAAATACACATATTTTCATTATAGCATTGAATATATTTTTTATAAAGGCTTATTAATTTTACATTAATTGTTTAACTTACGCATTAACGCAATCAGCAATTTTCCTCCAACATTGTTCTCTTGCTTTGGCAGCAGATACAGTGTTACTGCGTGCTTGAAAAACACTTCTATATTCTTCATATTTTTGAAGAATAATGTTTTGCTCCTGCGCGGAAAAATACATCGCTCTCGCTCTATCCATATTGAACGCGATTGGTTGTTCAGTGCCGACGTCACTGTTTTATGTGCACGCGCGCGTGGAGTAATCATAGCTTAAGGATCAAAGCTTGAGTTGACAGAGAAAGTTCATGAGCTGCGTCATGGTACCAATAAAGCCTGATTGCATCAATTTGGTTTTGTCGACTCAAAACCAATCCTGTAACCCAGAGTTTGTTCAACTACTATCATGGTACAGGCCCCTGCTCTTAGAATGCTGTGTGATTAAAACGAGTTGACAAACAAAACATGGATTTATCTTCTGCTGTACTGTAATGTGTGTGGTGCAGTGACATCTGCTGGAATCTTAAATAACTGCAGCAGCACGTCACGTGATCAACTTTAAACCAGTGACATCTGCAAATGGCGAATGAATGAAATGATGGATAGATGCAATTTGAATGAAAAGTTTCGTTTTGCTAATGAAGATCTTGATAAGTATTGACATTGATGCAGCACCTGATGTTAAAGTAGCTTGTGACTCTCTACATCATCAATATGCTAAACATACCAAGATCACAAACTACATCAAGTATTGATATGGACATGTTACAGAACATCCTACAACATCAACAAATGGAGCTGGGAACGTGTGAGTATCAAGAGCACACCACAACAGAGACTGATGCTGAGATAGACCCTGACAATTATTTTTTCTCTTCGATTCTTAAAAATTGCATTTATCTTACCCAAGAACAATATGGAAACAGTGTAACGCCAGAAGGTAACCTGTCGATAATACACTTTAATAGTCGAAGCATGTACACCAACTTTGAGGCTTTCAAAGATTATGTGGAACACTTCGCTCATCCAATTAGAATTATTGCAATTACTGAAACCTGGTTAAACGATAACAAAGGTATTGATTTTTGTATTGATGGCTATGAATTAAGATATACAAACAGAATAAACAAAATTGGAGGGGGGGTTGCTTTGCACCTTCATAAGTCTGTTAAATTTAATGTTTTAACTGATATGACCATAGCCGTGGATGGCTTACTTGAATGTATATCAGTGGAAATTCATAATGTTAAAAAGACAAATACCTTCATGAGTTGTGTATACCGGGCACCTGGTTCAAGCATAGAAGTTTTCAATGAGTGGATGGGTAAATTGTTTTCAACTGTGAAACAAAAAAACACATTTATTTGTGGTGACTTTTACATTGATTTGTTGAATCCAACCAAGCAAAAAAATGTTGATGACTTCACTGACACAATGTATAGCTTGTCTCTGTACCCAACTATAACGAAAACGAGCAGAATAACGTCACATAGTGCCACAATCATTGCCAACATTTTTTCTAACATTAGATTTACATTTACATTTAGTCATTTAGAAGACGCTTTTATCCAAAGCGACTTACATATTTTTATATTAATTTATTTGTCTGTCAGATATTCACAGAAGAGTTGGGTTTTGAGTAGTTTTTTGAATGTTGTGAGAGATGTGGTTGACCGGACAGAGTTAGGAAGAATGTTCCACCAGGAAGGAGTTGTGAAGCGGAATGAGCGGGAAAGCGATTTACTGTCCTTATGAGAAGGCAATACAAGACGCCGCTGGTTTGCTGAACGCAGGGCTCTTGATGGGGTGTAGGGTTGCAGGAGGGTGTGAAAGTATTCCGGTGCAGGTCCAGTGATAGTCCTGTAGGCAAGCATTAGTGACTTGAATATGATACAGGCTTCAACCGGTAGCCAGTGGAGAGAGATGAAAAGGGGTGTCACATGAGCCCTTTTGGTCTGTTGGAAGATGAGGCGTGCTGCTGCATTCTGAACCAGCTGGAATGGTTTGATAGCCTTTGCAGGAAGACCAGCAAGGAGAGCATTGCAGTAGTCCAACCTTGAGATTACCAGGGCCTGGACAAGGAGTTGTGCCGCATGCTCAGTGAGATAAGGTCTAACCTTTCTAATGTTGAATAAGGCGTATCAGCATGACCGTGTTGTCTTTGCAATGTGATCATTGAAGGACAGCTGTTCATCAAATATGACTCCGAGGTTCCTGGCTGTTTTGCAAGGAGTGATTGTGGTATCGCCAAGATGGATGTTGAGATCGTGTTGCACCGTAGGGTGCGCCGGAAACACAAGTAGTTCAGTCTTGGCAGGGTTCAGCTGTTGGTGATGCCCTTTCATCCAAGCTGAGATGTCCTCGAGGAAAGCTGTAATGCGAGCTCCTACAGTGGTATCGTCTGGTCGAAACGAGATGTAGATCTGGGTGTCGTCAGCATAACAGTGATACGAGAAGCCATGAGCCTGTATGATGGGTCCCAAGGATATCATGTAGATGGAAAAAAGCAGCGGTCTAAGTACCGATCCCTGAGGGACCCCAGTGATCAAGTGGTGAGCAGTGGACAGCGAGCCCTTCCATGACACCTTGAAGGATCTGTTGGAGAGGTAGGATTTGAACCAACTGAGAGGAGAGCCTGAGATTCCTAACGATGACAGGGTTGCTAGCAGTTTCTGGTGATTGACAGTGTCAAACGTTGCAGATAAGTCTAGAAGAATCAGGACCGAGGATTTAGATTCCGCTTTGGCTAGCCGTAGTGCTTCTGTGACCGATAGCAGTGCAGTCTCAGTGGAGTGGTTTGTTTTGAAGCCAGACTGTTTGTCATCCAGTAGTTTGTTCTGGGATAGGTAGGAAGACACCTGGTTGAAGACTGCCCGTTCCAGTGTTTTGAAATAAGTGGTAGGAGAGAGACAGGTCTGTAACTGTCGGGAGTAGAGGGGTCCAATGTGGGTTTCTTCAGGTGGGGCGTGACCTGTTCCTGTTTGAATGTGGATGGAAAAGTGCCGGTGAGCAGTGAGGTGTTAATGATGTGTGTGAGTGTGCTGGATATGGCCTGAAGGAGATCGGAGGGTATTGGGTCAAGGAGACTGGTGGTGGGGTGGCTCGAGAGAAGTCTGGTTACTTCAGTGTCCGTCAGTGGGGTGAAAGAGGAGAGAACGACTGGTAGTCCCCTAGGTCAGCAGAATTCTTGGTCTTGCTATATTTCCTTTCAGCAGCCCTGAGTGTACTCCGTTGTTCAAGGATGATCTCAGACAGCCAGGGGCAGGAGGGGATGGCACGATCTGGTCTGGAGAACAGAGGACAAAGGATATCTAGACTGGATGAAAGTGTTGACCATAAGGTGTCGGTGGCAGTGTCAGCATCTAGAGATGCAAAATTGGAGGGAAGAGAGGATGTCACTTTAGCAGAGAGTGTGCTCAAGGAGACAGAACAAAGGTTCCGTCTAAAGTAAACGGGTGGTGGTGTTGGTGTAGTGCATGTAGGAAGGAGCATGTTAAAAGTGATGAAGAAGTGGTCCGAGATGTGAAGAGGTGTGACTTGAATGTTATCTGTGGTGCAGTTACGGATGTAGATGAGATTCAGCTGGTTTCCTGATCTGTGAGTACAGGCTGTGATGAAGGGCGTGAGGTCGAATGAGGCTGTGAGGGTGTGGAAGTCGGAAGCATAGGGTTTCTCCAGGTGGATGTTGAAGTCCCCAAAGACAACAAGAGGCCGCCATCCTCCGGGAATGACGAGAGCAGCACATCTAACTCTTCAATGAAGTTGTGAAGAGGACCTGGGGGGCGGTAAACTACAACAACGCTGAGCTGAGTGGGAAAAGTGATATTAACAGCATGGTATTCAAATGAATAGTTATCATCCTCCTCTTCCGGTTAGGTGGGGAGAGTGAGAGAAGGAGTAGCTGAAGGAGTAGCTGACGCTTATCGCGGCAGCGCAGAGGTACTGCTTAAGTATGTGATGAGATTAGCGCGAACAGAATACAGCTGGAACACGCCTTCTCGATTAGCAAAACAAAGTCTAAAATGACTTGAATGGGCCACGGATCATACAGCGATCAACTAGCTCGGTGCTTTTAAGTGCAAACTTGTAATGTCAAGCCGTAACGAGCGGCTAACGGCAACTTCACTTCAGTACCAACGCAACAAAAACGCTAACAACTTAGCAATCAGTCAATGAATAATTAAATAAACAAGCTCAAACTATCAGTAAACGAGTGATTAAATAAACAAGTTCAAATAATATTAAACTAGCAACAGACAACAGTCCAGTTCAACAGTTCAAACAAGGTAACAGGGTAAATAGCAGACTCACGCACTACAGAAGACTTGATGACTGATTTCCCACATTATGGGAAATCAAATCATCAGTGGCCTATTTATATGTGATATCACTGACCACTTACCAGTTTTTACTTTGTATGACTGTAATCTTAAGAAAACGGAAGACACTATGGCAAAAATCTCCAAACGGAAAATTACTGAGGACATGATTCATGCCCTAAACATTAGCTTAGCGCTCCAGGATTGGACTTCAGTTTACATAGAATTAAATGTGGATAGTGCTTATTGTAATTTTGTAGATATCTTCACTTTCTTGCACAATAAACATTGCCCTGTGAAATAATATTTTATAAAGGATAAACATAAAAAAGCCCCTGGATTACGAAAGGAATAATCAATGCTTGTAAAAAGAAAAACAATCTCTATAAATTGTTCATTAAAGTAAAAACAAAAGAAGTGGAACAAATATATAAGACGTACAAAAATAAATTACCTGATATTATAAGAACAAGCAAACGGTTATATTATCAAAAAAAATTATTTGAAAATAAAAACAATATAAAAGAAACTTGGGAGGTTTTGAATAGCCTAATCAAACAAGGATCCTCAAAGTTGAAATATCCTGATCACTTCATTGATGAAAATGGTGAAGAGTATAATATGAGTAATGTAGTAATTAAGTTTAACATTTTTTTGTAAATGTTGGCCCTACGTTGGCCGCTGATATTCCAGACAATGGAGTTGCAAAATCAGTTATCGAACGGATTTCTTTGTCATTCTACCTCTCACCTACAAATGAGCAGGAAGTGACAAACATTGTGTGGAAATGTTAAAGTAAGTCTTCCACTGACTGTCATGATATTAGCATGACATTGATTAAAAAAGTTATATTGAATATTGTAAAACCCTTAACTTATATTTGTAACTTGTCATTTCAGACTGGCTGCTTTCCAAGTAAAATGAAAATCGCTAAAGTAATTCCAGTCTTCAAAAAGGATAACAAACACGCTTTTACTAATTATAGACCAATATCTCTTTTGCCTCAGTTCTCAAAAATCTTAGAGAAACTCTTCAATTTTCGACTTGAAAAGTTTCTCGAGAAACATCATGTAATTAGTGATGGTCAGTATGAGTTTAGGTCCAAAAGAACTACCTCAATGGCAATAATTGAAGCTATTGAAGAAATTACTAATGCACTGGAGCAAAAAAACTACGCAGTTGCTATCTTCATTGATCTAAAAAATGCCTTTGATACTATTAATCATTCAATACTATTAAATAAGATGGAAAGATATGGAATTCCGGGGTTGGCTGGAGATTGGTTAAAAAGTTATTTAACAGGCAGGTTACAGTTTGTAAAAATCGGTCAGTATTTATCAGATACTATTGGTAGTGTTTGTGGTGCCCCCAGGGGTCAGTATTGGGGCCAAAACTGTTTAATGTGTATATAAATGATATTTTCAATACATCTAAAGAACTGAAACTCATACTATTTGCAGAAGACACAAATATATTCTATAGTAGTGATGATTATAATGAGCTCGTAAATACGGTAAACAGGGAACTAACTATAATAAAATAGGGATGGACACAAATAAATTATCCTTCAATATAAATAAAACAAAGTTAATGATGTTTGGTAATCGCAACAAAACGACTGAACAGAGAATAAGTATTGATGGTACCCAAATTGAAATTGTGAGTGAGAATACATCTTTGGGAGTAATAATTGACAGTAAATTGTCATGGAGACCCCATGTCAGATACATAAAAACAAAAATCTCCAAAAGCCTTTCAATTATAATCAAAGCAAAACTATACCTTGATGAATATGCACTCTGTACTTTATACTATACTCTGGTACTACCATATCTTATGTTTTGTGTTGAAGTCTGGGGAAATAATTACCAGAATACAATAAACCCTCTGAACATATTACAGAAAAGAGCTGTGAGGATCATTAACAAGGTTGGTTTCCTAGAACTCAACTCAACTCAACTTTATTTATATAGCGCTTTTTACAATTTTCATTGTTACAAAGCAGCTGTACATGAGACACATTGAATACAAGTAAAAAACTAAAGGCATATACCTGTAAAAACAAGAAAAAGGTGAAAACAACAAAAGACAGACATACAAATGCTCCACACACACAATATGCAAACATACATACACACACACACATTGACATAGACGCACACACACACAGTGAAAGCACACATTGGCGATAAAGGAGAAAGAACCACAGGTCAAATATTAAACAAACTATAAATTCTTATGTGCAATATTAATTATGTCTAATTTCTGAATTCTAAAGCAGCCCCCCCGGCCAGGCAGATAGTGCAAAACAATATGCAAACGGTGGTGAGGAACCCAAAACTCCCATCGAGAAAAAAAACCTCAGGAGAACCCAGGCCCAACCAGGGGATTCCAGTTCCCCTCTGGCAAAAGCTGCTGCCTCTGCACAAGCTCAACAGTGCTTGCACAACAAGGCTAAATAAAAAATGATAACAATCTAATAACATTTGAAATGTTGTAGGAAAATCAAAGTTGTGGCGTCCTTTATCCTATTTAGAACATACTCATAATCTGTTTACGCAGTCTAAATAGTTAAAACTTGATGATCTTGTAAAATATAATACATCAATAGTCTTATATAAAGCATTTAACAAATTATTACCGCTTAATTTACAATGTTTTTTTAAAACTCCAGTGCAAGCCCATAACTTGAGAGGTTTTGGATATTTTTCAATTCCGAGAGCAAAAACAACTCGTAAACATTATTGTGTGTCTGTATGTCGAGTGAAACTATGGAACAAGCTGGACTTTTTAAACGGTTATATAAACATTGGGTCTGGTCAAAATACAGAGATGAGGGTCTTTAATTTATATTGTTGTTGTACTGTCTCATAGTGTTAATATGTGCCCAATGTTTCTTACCTTCGTTGTTATATTGTCCATTGCCATCATTGGTATATTGTCCATTATTATCACTGGTATATTGTCTAATCTTCTACTTGTTGGAATAAACTGTTGTAAAAATAAATACAGAAATGTTTATCGTGGTAAACGCCGCCATGATATAACATTTGTATATAAACTGTGAGTAAAGAAACGGTGAAGCCCAATGTATAATCATTAAATGGGGACCTGGGGTGGGATTTAATAAATTGTCTTCTTCCAACTCCCTTTCAGGCAGAATACGATTGTCATACTTAAATACTGTATATATATATTTTTTTTTTATTTAATGACTTGACTATATTTTGTCTACTTGTACTTTTCTTGTACCATTGCCTTAAATAAACAATTAAACAAATAAACAAATGGAAAACAGCCGTAACTCGTATACACACAAAATTTGCATAACAAACATAAAAAGAGCAAATGAAAAAAACTTTTAGAAGCATTATGCGAATTTAACAGATAAAGTAGAATAAATGGGAGATTCCTTCAGAGATCAGTCTGATTTCCTGTTGCAGGTGAATTACAATTTAATTAACAATTATTCTTTTTAATTTTTTTTACAACCTTTTGAGATTCTAGAAAGGAAACTATTCTGGTTTAATTCAAATAGAATGTACGTTCTTTCTACTATAAGATTTTTTTAGAAGCATAGCCTACTTTATCTATTTTCATGCACTTTAGTATACATTTACGTATTATTACGTTATTTTACGTATAAGCATTAAACTTTCAGTCTGGCCCGTGATGTTTTAGATGTTGATTTTTGCTGCATGATGAATGTTTTAAGGTGAAATACTGTGTTTATAAACCTATATAAGACAAAATACATTTTTTGTCCTGTTTTAAAGCAAAACAATATCAACATTTGAACGATGTATCTTTTGAAATCTTATGTTTTGTCTCTTTAGCGCAACCTCTGTTTGAATAATAGAACGTTTTCAGTCTGATGTTTCTTAAAGTTAATTCTTTTAGTCATTTTTTACTCGTTTAATCACAAGAAGTGTTAGTGTTGAAATGAGAAAAGTTTTGTTGTTTGTCTAAATGTGTCAAACGTTGATAAAATCATGTGATCATATGACTGTAAACTGTAAATGGTGTGACATCACCGACTGATCCTCCTTCTGCTTCAGCAAGCAGAACTAATGTTTAAACACAGTTTTACATATTCAAAGTGATGTGTGTCAGTCGTGATAATGTATACAGACAATTTCTGACAGTACTGCACAGACCTCTGTGATGGAGAGGTGGATTTGCTCACTGCATTTCAGTGATGGATGTTTTATAAACGGTGGAATTGGAGATGGTTTGAAACTGATATATGGAACGATCCCAACACTTAAAGATGCCAGACATGAACCACAAGCAGTAAGTCAAACTAAGTCATACGTCTGTGTTTTGTTGACAACCGGTGAATAGGTGCATAATGTAAACAACACGAAGGAATTCATGTGATGTTGTGATGTTGTGTTGTGTGCTCGTGCTGTTGTTCCTTCCCCCCTGCACGCCTTTTCCGGAAATAATTGTATCTCTCTTTGACAAATTCGACCAATTTAAATATTCTTCAACAAAAACGGAAAAAATAAGAAAAAACAACTCAATTACAGTCAGTGGTGGAGGAAGTACTTAAGTTTAGTACTTAAGTAAAAGTACAACTACCCTGCAAAATATATACTTAAGTAAAAGTATAATTACTACATCAACATCTTACTTAAGTAAAAGTCATAAGTACATACTTTTAAATTTACTTTAAAGTATTTTTTTAAGTAAAAGTACAATCAGTTATCTCGATGTCTGGGCTGTTCAATTGTAATAGTCACAAACAATTTATATTGTGTACTGGAAAGGGTTGTTGTGCAAGCTCTCTGCAATACTGACACACTGTAAAAATCTGGTTATTTACTTATTACTCATTAAATATTAATTAAGCTAAGCCAATTATGACATACAAATAATTTTATTTTTACTATACTGCAGTATAGTAAATGGGGAAATTTTTGCTAAAACTGCATTTCAGGCTTATACTCCATTGATGACAGAAAATCCAAAAGCATTAGGCTAATAATGTATAACACATTAGAATGAGACAAAAATAAGCACCAAACAAAATTTGACAAGGGTGAGTGCTTCTCTTAAAACATGCAAGCAATATTGCTATTTAGAACTCAAGCTATCGTCCCTGCTGTGCTAATAACCAGCTAATGAAGTTGCCCTGTTAGTGCTAACGTTACCACTAACTGGCTATGTTATGTTATGTTGACATCCGTTTTTCTATAACAGTAATAGCACCATTTCATAGCAAGTTTGTTACTTAAATATTAATAACTAGCATTGCATGTCTTACCTCTATATGTTTCTTCAAATTTGAAGGGGAGTTTTTAAACGCCAACAGTTCTTTGCGTTGAGGTAGGCACTTGACACATTGAAAACGCCAGGAGTCATTCTTTTAACCTTTAAATTCAAATAACTTGCTTAAATAAGGCCAGGGATGTCTCTCAGAATCAGAGCTGCAGGGCACAGGCTCAAGCTCCGTCGACGTTGTTGGCTCTTCGTCCATGTTTGATATTGGTGTCCACCGTGTCCTTCGATTTACACACTTCCGCTTGTGTTGTTTCAAAACGCGCGCTTAGCGCGTGAGTTCTTTGACCAATCAGATCTCCGATCTGTTTCAACGTGCATTGGCCAGCAACGCCAAAACGTCAGTCGACCAAAAAATGTGTATGCAAGAGATTCGGAAGGATGTAACGACACGCATTTTAATAATGTAGTGGAGTACAAAGTACAGATAATTGCTGAAAAATCTACTTGAGTAAAAGTAAAAGTATGCATTATTTTTTTTACTTAAGTAAAGTATAGATACATAAAAATGTACTTAAGTACAGTAACGAAGTACAAATACTTCGTTACATTCCACCACTGATTACAGTAATTTGAGTATTTGTAATTCGTTACTTTCCACCACTGCATATCAGCAATTCACTCTGTGACGGTTCTTCTGGCACTTTGGAGGAGTTTTACTTTGTCTAGTGCTAGCAGCCCCACGGCGGATAGCTTTTTAGCTACTCACTCGTTCAGTGCAAAACTTCCATGAATAACTTTCTCTCTTTCAGAATGTGGTCTTGTAAAAATGTCTTGTTGAGCACCCAAACTCCACAGAAGACCATTTACTTTATCCAAGTGCATTTGTCCTCGCAGAGCATCCAGTTAAGCATGTTTCCAGCTGTAATGACGCTCTAGATTGGCCTTTTCCATCACCCAAAAACTAGGCAGACTGGCTTCCTTTCACTTCAACAAAACAATAATTGTTTGTCAATTTTTCTTGAAAAGCCAGCATTCTGAATCTACCTTCCTTTTCGTAACAGACACCATGATGCAAATCACTAACGACAGCCTCTTAAGTACCGATTGCGTTCGTGCTGACTTTGACCCGGACATACAAACCTGACTCTATTATGTTATTTTATATTATTATAGATGACTCATTATTTAAATATGTTGTGATGTTTTCTCTATCACATGTATGTTAATTTAATTTAAAGTTAATATTTTTTTGGTGCATTTTCTGAATTGACTCACGATCCGGAAAAAACTGGAGGCCGGAGGTTCCCCGCC